>CAWWDK010000335.1:0-549000 GCA_963942575.1 Priocnemis perturbator | reverse complement strand
ATATTTGCATCTATATCATTGGACGACATTGGTAATTCTGGATGCTCCGGCTTATGGATCGACCTGAGTACAAAGAGAGTCGCTTTGGACAAGTGCTACCGCGCAGATCTTGTACATTTGGACACCCTGGACAAGTTACGATGAGGCAGAATCCTGTCAAATTGATAGGAGTAAAGTTATTTGCATCTATATCATTGGACGACATTGGCAATTCTGGATGCTCAGGCTTATGATTCGACCTGAGTCCAAATGGAGTCGCTTTGGACAAGTGATGCGGCAAGAAATCTTGTACATTTGGACCTCCTGGACAAAGTATGATGTGGCAGAATACTATTACATTGTTAGGAGTAAAGATATTTGCATCTATGTCATTGGACGACATTGGCAATTCTGGATGCTCCGGCTTATGATTCGACCTGAGTCCAAAGAGAGTCGCTTTGGACAAGTGCTACCGCACACATGTTGTACATTTGGACACCCTGGACAAGAAACGATGAGGCAGAATCCTGGCAAATTGATAGGAGTAAAGATATTTACATCTATATCATTGGACGACATTGGCCATTCTGGATGCTCCGGCATATGATTCGACCTGAATCCAAAGAGAGTCGGTTTGGGCAAATGTTGCCGCCAAAACTTGTGCATTTGGACCTCCTGCGGAAGGTATGATGAGGCAGAGTCCTGTCACATTGATAGGAGTGAAGATATTTGCAGCTATATCATTGGACGACATTAGCAATTCTGGATGTACCGGCTTATGATTCGTCCTGAGTCCAAATAGAGTCGCTTTGCACAAGTGCTACCGCACAAATCTTGTGCATTTGGACCTCCTGAAAAAGGTATGATGAGGCAGAATCCTGGCAAATTGATAGGAGTAAAGATATTTGCATCTATATCATTGGACGACATTGGCAATTCTGGATGCTCAGGCTTATGATTCGACCTGAGTCCAAATGGAGTCGCTTTGGACAAGTGATGCGGCAACAAATCTTGTACATTTGGACCTCCTGGACAAAGTATGATGTGGCAGAATCCTATTACATTGTTAGGAGTAAAGATATTTGCATCTATATCATTGCACGACATTGGCAATTCTGGATGCTTCGGCTTATGGATCGGCATGAGTCCAAAGGCTTTCGCTTTTGTCTAGTGCTACCGCACAAATCTTGTACACTTGATCCTCCTGGACAAGACACGATGAGCCAGAATCCTATCAAATTGATAGGAGTGAAGGTTTTTTGCATCTATATAATTGGACAACATTGGCAATGCTGGATGCTCCGGTTTATGATTCGACCTGAGTCCAAGGAGAGTCGCTTTGGACAAGTGCTACCGCACAAAACTTGTACATTTGGACCCCTGGACAAGATACGATGAGGCATAATCCTGTCAAATTGATAGGAGTAAAGATATTTGCATCTATATCTTTGGACGTCATTGGCAATTCTGGATGCTGGGCATATGATTCGACCTGAGTCCAAAGAGTGTCGCTTTCGACTACTGCTACCCCACAAATCTTGTAAATTTGGACCTCCTGGACAAGGTATGATTAGGCAGAATCCTATCACATCGATAGGAGTGACGATATTTGCATCTATATCTTTGGACGACATTGGCAATTCTGGGTGCTCAGGCATATGATTCGACCTGAGTCCAAAGAGAGTCGGTTTGGACAAATGCTGCCGCCCAAATCTTGTCCATTTGGACCCCCTGGACAAGATACGGTGAGGCAAAATCCTGGCAAATTGATAGGAGGAGAGATATTTGCATCTATATCATTGGACGACATTGGCAATTCTGGACGCTTCGGCTTATGCATCGATCTGAGTCCAAAGAGAGTCGCATTGGACAAGTGCTACCGCAACAAATTTTGTACATTTGGACACCCCGGACAAGTTACGATGAGGCAGAATCCTGTCAAATTGATAGGAGTAAAGATATTTGCATCTATATCATTGGACGACATTTGCAATTCTGGATGCTCAGGCTTATGATTCGACCTGAGTCCAAATGGAGTCGCTTTGGACAAGTGATGCGGCAAGAAATCTTGTACATTTGGACCTCCTGGACAAAGTATGATGTGGCAGAATCCTATTATATTGTTAGGAGTAAAGATATTTGCATCTATATCATCGGACGACATTGTCAATTCTGGATGCAACGGCATATGATTCGACCTGAGTCCAAAGAGAGTCGCTTTGGACAAGTGCTACCGCACACATGTTGTACATTTGGACACCCTGGACAAGAAACGATGAGGCAGAATCCTGTCAAATTGATAGGAGGAAAGATATTTGCATCAATATCATTGGACGACATTGGCAATTCTGGATGCTCCGGCATATGATTCGACCTGAGTCCAAATAGAGTCGCTTTGCACAAGTGCTACCGCAGAAATCTTGTGCATTTGGACCTCCTGGAAAAGGTATGATGAGGCAGAATCCTGTCACATTGATAGGAGTGATGATATTTGCATCTATATCATTGGACGACATTGGTAATTCTGGATGCTCCGGCTTCTGATTCGACCTGAGTCCAAAGAGAGTCGCTTCGACCAAGTGCTACCGCGACAAGTCGTGTACATTTGGACCTCCTGTACAAGGTATGATGAGGCAGAATCCTATCACATTCATAGGAGTGATGATATTTGCATCTGTATCATTGGACGACATGGCAATTGTGGATGCTTCGGCATATGAATCGACCTGAGTCCAAAGAGATTCGCTTTTGTGAAGTACTAACGCACAAATCTTGTACATTTTGACCTACTGGACAAGGTATGATGAGGCAGAATCCTATTAAATTTTTAGGAGTGAAGATATTTGAATCTATATCACTGGACGACATTGACAATTCTGGATGCTCCGGCATATGATTCGACCGGGGGCCAAAGCGAGTCGCTTTGGACACGTGCTACCGCACAAATCTTATACGTGTGGACCCCCTGGTCAAGATACGATGAGGCAGAATCCTGTCAAATTGGTAGCAGTAAAAATATTTGCATCTATATCATTGGAAGACATTGGCAATTCTGGATGCCACGGCTTATGATTCGACCTGAGTCCAAAGAGAGTCGCTTTGGACAAGGGCGACCGCACAAATCTTGTACACTTGATCCTCCTGGACAAGACACGATGAGCCAGAATCCTGTCGAATTAATAGGAGTGAAGATATTTGCATCTATATCATTGGACGCCATGGCAATGCTGGATGCTCCGGATTATGATTCGACCTGAGTCCAAATAGAGTCGCTTTGCACAAGTGCTACCGCAGAAATCTTGTGCATTTGGACCTCCTGGAAAAGGTATGATGAGGCAGAATCCTGTCGAATTAATAGGAGTGAAGGTATTTGCATCTATATCATTGGACGACATTGGCAATTCTGGATGCTCCGGCTTATGATTCGACCTGAGTTCAAAGAGTGTCGGTTTGGACAAATGCTGCCGCCCAAATCTTGTGCATTTGGACCTCCTGGAAAAGGTATGATGAGGCAGAATCCTGTCAAATTTATAGGAGTGAAGATATTTGCATCTATATCATTGGACGACATTGGCAATTCTGGATTCTTCGCCATATGATACGACCTGAATCCATAGGGAATCGCTTTGGACAAGTGCTACCGCACAAATCTTGTACATTTGGACTCCCTGGACAAGATACGATGAGGCAGAATCCTGGCAGATTGATAGGAGTAAAGATATTTGCATCTATATCATTGGACGACATTGGTAATTCTGGATGCTCCGGCTTATGGATCGACCTGAGTACAAAGAGAGTCGCTTTGGACAAGTGCTACCGCGCAGATCTTGTACATTTGGACACCCTGGACAAGTTACGATGAGGCAGAATCCTGTCAAATTGATAGGAGTAAAGTTATTTGCATCTATATCATTGGACGACATTGGCAATTCTGGATGCTCAGGCTTATGATTCGACCTGAGTCCAAATGGAGTCGCTTTGGACAAGTCATGCGGCAAGAAATCTTGTACATTTGGACCTCCTGGACAAAGTATGATGTGGCAGAATACTATTACATTGTTAGGAGTAAAGATATTTGCATCTATGTCATTGGACGACATTGGCAATTCTGGATGCTCCGGCTTATGATTCGACCTGAGTCCAAAGAGAGTCGCTTTGGACAAGTGCTACCGCACACATGTTGTACATTTGGACACCCTGGACAAGAAACGATGAGGCAGAATCCTGGCAAATTGATAGGAGTAAAGATATTTACATCTATATCATTGGACGACATTGGCCATTCTGGATGCTCCGGCATATGATTCGACCTGAATCCAAAGAGAGTCGGTTTGGGCAAATGTTGCCGCCAAAACTTGTGCATTTGGACCTCCTGCGGAAGGTATGATGAGGCAGAGTCCTGTCACATTGATAGGAGTGAAGATATTTGCAGCTATATCATTGGACGACATTAGCAATTCTGGATGTACCGGCTTATGATTCGTCCTGAGTCCAAATAGAGTCGCTTTGCACAAGTGCTACCGCACAAATCTTGTGCATTTGGACCTCCTGAAAAAGGTATGATGAGGCAGAATCCTGGCAAATTGATAGGAGTAAAGATATTTGCATCTATATCATTGGACGACATTGGCAATTCTGGATGCTCAGGCTTATGATTCGACCTGAGTCCAAATGGAGTCGCTTTGGACAAGTGATGCGGCAACAAATCTTGTACATTTGGACCTCCTGGACAAAGTATGATGTGGCAGAATCCTATTACATTGTTAGGAGTAAAGATATTTGCATCTATATCATTGCACGACATTGGCAATTCTGGATGCTTCGGCTTATGGATCGGCATGAGTCCAAAGGCTTTCGCTTTTGTCTAGTGCTACCGCACAAATCTTGTACACTTGATCCTCCTGGACTAGACACGATGAGCCAGAATCCTATCAAATTGATAGGAGTGAAGGTTTTTTGCATCTATATAATTGGACAACATTGGCAATGCTGGATGCTCCGGTTTATGATTCGACCTGAGTCCAAGGAGAGTCGCTTTGGACAAGTGCTACCGCACAAAACTTGTACATTTGAAACCCCCTGGACAAGATCCGATGAGGCAGAATCCTGGCAAATTGATAGGAGGAGAGATATTTGCATCTATATCATTAGACGACATTGGCAATTCTGGATGCTTCGGCTTATGCACCGATCTGAGTCCAAAGAGATTCGCTTTTGTCTAGTGCTACCGCACAAATCTTGTACACCTGAACCTCCTGAACAAGATACGATGAGCCAGAATCCTGTCAAGTTGATAAGACTGAAGATATTTGTATCTATATCTTTGGACGTCATTGGCAATTCTGGATGCTGGGCATATGATTCGACCTGAGTCCAAAGAGTGTCGGTTTGGACAAATGCTGCCGCCCAAATCTTGTGCATTTGGACCTCCTGGAAAAGGTATGATGAGGCAGAATCCTGGCAAATTTATAGGAGTGAAGATATTTGCATCTATATCATTGGACGACATTGGCAATTCTGGATGCTCAGGCTTATGATTCGACCTGAGTCCAAATGGAGTCGCTTTAGACAAGTGATGCGGCAACAAATCTTGTACATTTGGACCTCCTGGACAAAGTATGATGTGGCAGAATCTTATTACATTGTTAGGAGTAAAGATATTTGCATCTATATCATTGGACGACATTGGCAATTCTGGATGCTCCGGCTTATGATTCGACCTGAGTCCAAAGAGAGTCGCTTTGGACAAGTGCTACCGCTCAAATCTTGTACATTTGGACCCCTGGACAAGATACGATGAGGCATAATCCTGTCAAATTGATAGGAGTAAAGATATTTGCATCTATATCTTTGGACGTCATTGGCAATTCTGGATGCTGGGCATATGATTCGACCTGAGTCCAAAGAGTGTCGCTTTCGACTACTGCTACCCCACAAATCTTGTAAATTTGGACCTCCTGGACAAGGTATGATTAGGCAGAATCCTATCACATCGATAGGAGTGACGATATTTGCATCTATATCTTTGGACGACATTGGCAATTCTGGGTGCTCAGGCATATGATTCGACCTGAGTTCGAAGAGAGTCGCGTTGGACAAATGCTGACGCCCAAATCTTGTCCATTTGGACCTCCTGGACAAGATATGATGAGGCAGAATCCAGTCACAATGATAGGAGTGAAGATATTTTCATCTATATCATTGGACGACATTGGCAATCCTGGATATTCAGCCTATGATTCGACTGAGTCCAAAGAGAGTCGCTATGGACTACTGCTACCCCACAAATCCTGTACATTTGGACCTCCTGGACAAGATACGGTGAGGCAGAATCCTGGAAAATTGATAGGAGATAAGATATTTGCATCTAAATCATTCGGTTAAGATCGGCAATTTATGTTACTTCGGCATATGGATCGACCTGAGTCCAAAGAGAGTCGGTTTGGACAAATGCTGCCGCCCAAATCTTGTCCATTTGGACCCCCTGGACAAGATACGGTGAGGCAAAATCCTGGCAAATTGATAGGAGGAGAGATATTTGCATCTATATCATTGGACGACATTGGCAATTCTGGACGCTTCGGCTTATGCATCGATCTGAGTCCAAAGAGAGTCGCATTGGACAAGTGCTACCGCAACAAATTTTGTACATTTGGACACCCCGGACAAGTTACGATGAGGCAGAATCCTGTCAAATTGATAGGAGTAAAGATATTTGCATCTATATCATTGGACGACATTTGCAATTCTGGATGCTCAGGCTTATGATTCGACCTGAGTCCAAATGGAGTCGCTTTGGACAAGTGATGCGGCAAGAAATCTTGTACATTTGGACCTCCTGGACAAAGTATGATGTGGCAGAATCCTATTATATTGTTAGGAGTAAAGATATTTGCATCTATATCATCGGACGACATTGTCAATTCTGGATGCAACGGCATATGATTCGACCTGAGTCCAAAGAGAGTCGCTTTGGACAAGTGCTACCGCACACATGTTGTACATTTGGACACCCTGGACAAGAAACGATGAGGCAGAATCCTGTCAAATTGATAGGAGGAAAGATATTTGCATCAATATCATTGGACGACATTGGCAATTCTGGATGCTCCGGCATATGATTCGACCTGAGTCCAAATAGAGTCGCTTTGCACAAGTGCTACCGCAGAAATCTTGTGCATTTGGACCTCCTGGAAAAGGTATGATGAGGCAGAATCCTGTCACATTGATAGGAGTGATGATATTTGCATCTATATCATTGGACGACATTGGTAATTCTGGATGCTCCGGCTTCTGATTCGACCTGAGTCCAAAGAGAGTCGCTTCGACCAAGTGCTACCGCGACAAGTCGTGTACATTTGGACCTCCTGTACAAGGTATGATGAGGCAGAATCCTATCACATTCATAGGAGTGATGATATTTGCATCTGTATCATTGGACGACATGGCAATTGTGGATGCTTCGGCATATGAATCGACCTGAGTCCAAAGAGATTCGCTTTTGTGAAGTGCTAACGCACAAATCTTGTACATTTTGACCTACTGGACAAGGTATGATGAGGCAGAATCCTATTAAATTTTTAGGAGTGAAGATATTTGAATCTATATCACTGGACGACATTGACAATTCTGGATGCTCCGGCATATGATTCGACCGGGGGCCAAAGCGAGTCGCTTTGGACACGTGCTACCGCACAAATCTTATACGTGTGGACCCCCTGGTCAAGATACGATGAGGCAGAATCCTGTCAAATTGGTAGCAGTAAAAATATTTGCATCTATATCATTGGAAGACATTGGCAATTCTGGATGCCACGGCTTATGATTCGACCTGAGTCCAAAGAGAGTCGCTTTGGACAAGGGCGACCGCACAAATCTTGTACACTTGATCCTCCTGGACAAGACACGATGAGCCAGAATCCTGTCGAATTAATAGGAGTGAAGATATTTGCATCTATATCATTGGACGCCATGGCAATGCTGGATGCTCCGGATTATGATTCGACCTGAGTCCAAATAGAGTCGCTTTGCACAAGTGCTACCGCAGAAATCTTGTGCATTTGGACCTCCTGGAAAAGGTATGATGAGGCAGAATCCTGTCGAATTAATAGGAGTGAAGATATTTGCATCTATATCATTGGACGACATTGGCAATTCTGGATGCTCCGGCTTATGATTCGACCTGAGTTCAAAGAGTGTCGGTTTGGACAAATGCTGCCGCCCAAATCTTGTGCATTTGGACCTCCTGGAAAAGGTATGATGAGGCAGAATCCTGTCAAATTTATAGGAGTGAAGATATTTGCATCTATATCATTGGACGACATTGGCAATTCTGGATTCTTCGCCATATGATACGACCTGAATCCATAGGGAATCGCTTTGGACAAGTGCTACCGCACAAATCTTGTACATTTGGACTCCCTAGACAAGATACGATGAGGCAGAATCCTGGCAGATTGATAGGAGTAAAGATATTTGCATCTATATCATTGGACGACATTGGTAATTCTGGATGCTCCGGCTTATGGATCGACCTGAGTACAAAGAGAGTCGCTTTGGACAAGTGCTACCGCGCAGATCTTGTACATTTGGACACCCTGGACAAGTTACGATGAGGCAGAATCCTGTCAAATTGATAGGAGTAAAGTTATTTGCATCTATATCATTGGACGACATTGGCAATTCTGGATGCTCAGGCTTATGATTCGACCTGAGTCCAAATGGAGTCGCTTTGGACAAGTGATGCGGCAAGAAATCTTGTACATTTGGACCTCCTGGACAAAGTATGATGTGGCAGAATACTATTACATTGTTAGGAGTAAAGATATTTGCATCTATGTCATTGGACGACATTGGCAATTCTGGATGCTCCGGCTTATGATTCGACCTGAGTCCAAAGAGAGTCGCTTTGGACAAGTGCTACCGCACACATGTTGTACATTTGGACACCCTGGACAAGAAACGATGAGGCAGAATCCTGGCAAATTGATAGGAGTAAAGATATTTACATCTATATCATTGGACGACATTGGCCATTCTGGATGCTCCGGCATATGATTCGACCTGAATCCAAAGAGAGTCGGTTTGGGCAAATGTTGCCGCCAAAACTTGTGCATTTGGACCTCCTGCGGAAGGTATGATGAGGCAGAGTCCTGTCACATTGATAGGAGTGAAGATATTTGCAGCTATATCATTGGACGACATTAGCAATTCTGGATGTACCGGCTTATGATTCGTCCTGAGTCCAAATAGAGTCGCTTTGCACAAGTGCTACCGCACAAATCTTGTGCATTTGGACCTCCTGAAAAAGGTATGATGAGGCAGAATCCTGGCAAATTGATAGGAGTAAAGATATTTGCATCTATATCATTGGACGACATTGGCAATTCTGGATGCTCAGGCTTATGATTCGACCTGAGTCCAAATGGAGTCGCTTTGGACAAGTGATGCGGCAACAAATCTTGTACATTTGGACCTCCTGGACAAAGTATGATGTGGCAGAATCCTATTACATTGTTAGGAGTAAAGATATTTGCATCTATATCATTGCACGACATTGGCAATTCTGGATGCTTCGGCTTATGGATCGGCATGAGTCCAAAGGCTTTCGCTTTTGTCTAGTGCTACCGCACAAATCTTGTACACTTGATCCTCCTGGACTAGACACGATGAGCCAGAATCCTATCAAATTGATAGGAGTGAAGGTTTTTTGCATCTATATAATTGGACAACATTGGCAATGCTGGATGCTCCGGTTTATGATTCGACCTGAGTCCAAGGAGAGTCGCTTTGGACAAGTGCTACCGCACAAAACTTGTACATTTGAAACCCCCTGGACAAGATCCGATGAGGCAGAATCCTGGCAAATTGATAGGAGGAGAGATATTTGCATCTATATCATTAGACGACATTGGCAATTCTGGATGCTTCGGCTTATGCACCGATCTGAGTCCAAAGAGATTCGCTTTTGTCTAGTGCTACCGCACAAATCTTGTACACCTGAACCTCCTGAACAAGATACGATGAGCCAGAATCCTGTCAAGTTGATAAGACTGAAGATATTTGTATCTATATCTTTGGACGTCATTGGCAATTCTGGATGCTGGGCATATGATTCGACCTGAGTCCAAAGAGTGTCGGTTTGGACAAATGCTGCCGCCCAAATCTTGTGCATTTGGACCTCCTGGAAAAGGTATGATGAGGCAGAATCCTGGCAAATTTATAGGAGTGAAGATATTTGCATCTATATCATTGGACGACATTGGCAATTCTGGATGCTCCGGCTTATGATTCGACCTGAGTCAAAGAGAGTCGCTTTGGACAAGTGCTACCGCACAAATCTTGTACATTTGGACCTCCTGGACAAGGTATGATGAGGCAGAATCCTATCACATCGACAGGAGTGACGATATTTGGATCTATATCACTAGACGACATTGGCAATTCTGGATGCTCCGGCATATGATTTGACCGGAGGCCAAAGAGATTCGTTTTGGACACGTGCTACCGCACAAATCTTGTGCATTTGGACCTCCTGGAAAAGGTATGATGAGGCAGGATCCTGTCAAATTGATAGCAGTAAAGATATTTGCATCTATATCATTGGACGACATTGGCAATTCTGGTTGCCCCGGCTTATGATTCGACCTGAGTCCAAAGAGAGTCGCTTTGGACAAGGGCTACCTCACAAATCGTGTACATTTGAACCTCCGGAAGTAGGTATGATGAGGCAGAATCCTATCACATTGATAGGAGTAAAGATATTTGCATCTATATCATTGGACGACATTGGCAATTCTGGATGCTCGGCATATGATTCGACCTGAGTGCAAAGAGAGCCGGTTTGGACAAATGCTGCCGCCCAATACATGTGCATTTGGACCTCCTGGAAAAGGTATGATGAGGCAGAATCCTGTCAAATTGATAGCAGTAAAGATATTTGCATCTATATTATTGGACGACATTGGCAATTCTGGATGCCCCGGTTCATGATTCGACCTGAGTCCAAAGAGAGTCGCTTTGGACAAGGGCTACCGCACAAATCGTGTACATTTGAACCTCCGGAAGTAGGTATGATGAGGCAGAATCCTATCACATTGATAGGAGTAAAGATATTTGCAACTATATCATTGGACGACATTGGCAATTCTGGATGCTCGGCATATGATTCGACCTGAGTGCAAAGAGAGTCGGTTTGGGCAAATGCTGCCGCCCAATACATGTGCATTTGGACCTCCTGGAAAAGGTATGATGAGGCAGAATCCTGTGAAATTAATAGGAGTAAAGATATTTGCATCTATATCATTGGTCAACATCGGCAATTCTGGATGGTCCGGCTTATGGTTCGACATAAGTCCAAAGAATGTCGCTTTGGACAAGTGGTACCGCAACAAATCGTGTACATTTGGACCCCCTGGACAAGATACGATGAGGCAGAATCCTGTCAAATTGATAGCAGTAAATATATTTGCATCTATATCATTGGACGACAATGGCAATTCTGGATGCTCCGGCTTATGATTCGACCTGAATCCAAAGACAGTCGCTTTGGACAAGGGCTACTTCACAAATCTTGTAAATTTGAACCGCCTGTACAAGGTATGATGAGGCAGAATCCTATCACATTGATAGGAGTAAAGATATTTGCATCTATATCATTGGACGACATTGGCAATTCTGGATGCTCAGGCTTATGATTCGACCTGAGTCCAAATGGAGTCGCTTTGGACAAGTGATGCGGCAACAAATCTTGTACATTTGGACCTCCTGGACAAAGTATGATGTGGCAGAATCCTATTACATTGTTAGGAGTAAAGATATTTGCATCTATATCATTGCACGACATTGGCAATTCTGGATGCTTCGGCTTATGGATCGGCATGAGTCCAAAGGCTTTCGCTTTTGTCTAGTGCTACCGCACAAATCTTGTACACTTGATCCTCCTGGACAAGACACGATGAGCCAGAATCCTATCAAATTGATAGGAGTGAAGGTTTTTTGCATCTATATAATTGGACAACATTGGCAATTCTGGATGCTCCGGCGTATGATTCGACCGGAGGCCAAAGAGAGTCGCTTTGGATAAGTGCTACCACACAAATCTTGTACTTTTGGACCCCCTGGACAATATATGATGAGGCAGAAACCTGTCAAATTGATAGTAGTAAATATATTTGCATCTATATCATTGGACGACATTGGCAATTCTGGATGCTCCGGCTTATGATTCGACCTGAATCCAAAGACAGTCGCTTTGGACAAGTGCTACCGCACAAATCTTGTTCATTTGGACCTCCTGGACAAGGTATGATGAGGCAGAATCCTATCATATCGATAGGAGTGAAGATATTTGCATCTATATCATTGGACAATATCGGAAATTTAGGGTACTTCGGCATATGGATCGACCTGAGTTCAAAGAGAATCGCTTTGGACAAATGCTGCCGCCCAAATTCTGTCCATTTGGACCTCCTGGACAAGATAAGATGCGGCAAAATTCTGTAAAATTGATGGGAGTGAGGATATTTGCATCTATAACATTGGACGACATTGGCAATTTTGGATGCTCCGGTTTATGATTCGACTTGAGTCCAAAGAGAGTCGCTTTGGACAAGTGCTAACGCACAAATCGAGTACATTTGAATCTCCTGGACAAGATACGATGAGGCAGAATCCTGGCAAATTGATAGGAGTAAGGATATTTGCCTCTATATCATTGGACGACATTGGCAATTCTGCATGCTGCGACATATGATTCGACCGGAGGCCAAAGAGAGTCGCTTTAGACAAGTGCTACCGCTCAAATCTTGTACATATGGACCACCTGAAAAAGATACGATGAGGCAGAATCCTGTACAATTGATCGGAGTAAAGATATTTGCATCTATATCATTGGACGACATTGGCAATCCTGGGATCCGTCATATGATTCGACCGGAGGCCAAAGAGAGTCGCTTTAGACAAGTGCAACCGATCAAATCTTGTACATATGGACCACCTGGAAAAGATACGATGAGACAGAATCTTGTACAATTGATAGGAGAAAAGATATTTGCATCTATATCATTGGTCAGCATCAGCAGTTCTGGATGGTCCGGCTTATGGTTCGACCTAAGTCCAAAGAATGTCGCTTTGGACAAGTGCTACCGCACAAATCTTGTACATTTGGACCTCGTGTACAAGATGCGGTGAGGCAGAAAACCTGTCAAATTAATAGCAGTGAAGATGTTTGCACCTATATCATTGGACGACATTGGCAATTCTGGATGCTCGGCTAATGATTCGACCTGAGTCCAAAGAGAGTCGCTTTGGACAAGTACTACCCCACTAATCTTGTACATTTTAACCCCCTGGATAAGATACGATGAGGCAGAATCCTGGCAAATTGATAGGAGGAAAGATATTTGCATCTATATCACTGGGCGACATTGGCAAGTCTGGATGCTCCGGCATATGATTCGACCTGAGTCCAAAGAGAGTCGCTTTGGACAAGGGCTACCGCACAAATCTTGTAAATTTGGACCCCCTGGACAAGATATGATGAGGCAGAATCCTGTTAAATTGATAGGAGTGAAGATGTTTGCATCTATATCATTGGACGACATTGGCAATTCTGGATGATCCGGCTCATGATTCGACCTCAGTTCAAAGAGAATCGCTTGGGAAAAGTTCTACCGCACAAATCTTGTACATTTAGACCCCCTGCACAATACACGATGAGGCAGAATCCTGTCAAATTGATAGGAGTAAAGATATTTGCAGCTATATCATTGGACGACATTGGCAATTCTGGATGCTCCGGCTTATGATTCGACCTGAATCCAAAGAGAGTCGGTTTAGGGAAATGCTGCCGCCCAATGCTTGTGCATTTGGACCTCCTAGTAAAGGTATGATGAGGCAGAATCCTGTCCAATGATAGGATTGAATATATTTGCATCTATATCATTGGACGACATTGGCAATTCTGGATGCTGCGGCTTATGATTCGACCGGAGGTCAAAGAGTGTCGCTTTGGACAAGGGCTACCGCACAAATCTTGTACATTTTGAATCTCCTGGACAAGATACGATGAGGCAGAATCCTGGCAAATTGATAGGAGTAAGGATATTTGCATCTATATCATTGGACGACATTGGCAATTCTGGATGCTGCGGCTTATGATTCGACCGGAGGTCAAAGAGTGTCGCTTTGGATAAGGGCTACCGCACAAATCTTGTACATTTGAATATCCTGGAAAAGATATGATGACGCAGAATCCTGTCACATTGATAGGAGTGAAGATATTTGCATCTAAATCATTGAAGGACATTGGCAATTCTGGATGCTTCGGCTTATGATTCGACCTGAGTCCAAAGAGAGTCGCTTTGGACAAGTGCTGCCGCACAAATCTTGTACATTTGGACCTCCTGTACAAGGTGTGATGAGGCAGAATCCCATCACATTGATAGGAGTAAAGATATTTGCATCTATATCATTGGACGACATTGGCAATTCTGGATGCTCCGGCATATGATTCGCCCGGAGGCCAAAGAGAGTCGCTTTGGACACGTGCTACCGCACAAATCTTGTACATTTGAACCTCGTGGACAAGATACCATGAGGCAGAATCCTGTCAAATTGATAGGAATAAAGATATTTGCATCTATATCATTGGACGACATTGGCAATTCTGGATGCTCCGGCATATGATTCGACCAGAGGCCAAAGAGAGTCGCTTTGGACACGTGCTACCGCACAAGTCTTGTACATTTGCACCTCCTGTACAAGGCATGATGAGGCAGAATCCTATCACATTGATAGGAGTAAAGATATTTGTATCTATATCACTGGGCGACATTGGCAAGTCTGGATGCTCCGGCATATGATTCGACCGGAGGCCAAAGAGAGTCGCATTGGACACGTGCTATCGCACAAATCTTGTAAATTTGGACCCCCTGGACAAGATGCGATGAGGCAGAATCCTGTCAAATTGATAGCAGTAAAGATATTTGCATCTATACCATTGCACGACATTGGCAATACTTGATGCTTCGGCTTATGGTTCGACCTGAGTCCAAAGAGTTTGGCTTTGGACAAGTGCTACCGCACTAATCTTATACAAGGCATGATGAGGCAGAATCCTATCACATTGATAGGAGTAAAGATATTTGAATCTATATCACTGGGCGACATTGGCAATTCTGGATGCTCCGGCATATGATTCGACCGGAGGCCAAAGAGTGTCGCTTTGGACACGTGCTACCGCACAAATCTTGTACATTTGAACCTCGTGGACAAGATACGATGAGGCAGAATCCTGTCAAATTGATAGGTGTAAAGATATTTGCATTTATATCATTGGACGACATTGGCAATTGTGGATGCTCCGGCTTATGATTCGACCTGAATCCAAAGAGATTCGGTTTAGGGAAATGCTGCCGCCCAAGGCTTGTGCATTTGGACCTCCTGGTAAAGGTATGATGAGGCAGAATCCTGTCCATTAATAGGATTGAAGATATTTGCATCTATATCATTGGACGACATTGGCAATTCTGGATGCTGCGGCTTAGGATTCGACCTGAGTCCAAAGAGAGTCGCTTTGGACAAGGGCTACCGCACAAATCTTGTAAATTTTGACCTACTGGACAAGGTATGATGAGGCAGAATCCTGTCAAATTGATAGCAGTAAAGATATTTGCATCTATATCATTGGACGACATTGGCAATTCTGGATGCCCCGGCTTTTGATTCGACCTGATTCCAAATATAGTCGCTTTGGACAAGTGCTACCGCAACAAATCGTGTACATTTGGACCCCCTGCACAAGATACGATGAGGCAGAATCTTGTCAAATTGATAGCATTAAAGATATTTGCATTTATACCATTGCACGACATTGGCAATTCTTGATGCTTCGGCTTATGGTTCGACCTGAGTCGAAAGAGTTTGGCTTTGGACAAGTGCTACCGCACTAATCTTGTACATTTGGACCTCCTGTACAAGGTATGATGAGGCAGAGGAAGATATTTGCATCTATATCACTGGGCGACATTGGCAATTCTGGATGATCCGGCTCATGATTCGACCTCAGTTCAAAGAGAATCGATTTGGAAAAGTGCTACCGCACAGATCTTGTACATTTGGACCCCCTGCACAATACACGATGAGGCAGAATCCAGTCAAATTGATAGGAGTAAAGATATTTGCATTTATATCATTGGACGACATTGGCAATTCTGGATGCTCCGGCATATGATTCGACCGGAGGCCAAAGAGAGTCGCTTTGGACACGTGCTACTGCACAAGTCTTGTACATTTGGACCCCCTGGACAAGATGCGATCAGGTAGAATCCTGTCAAATTGATAGCAGTCAAGGTATTTGCATCTATATCATTGGACGACATTGGAAATTCTGAATGCTCGGCTTATGATTCGACCTGAGTTCGAAGAGAGTCGTTTTGGACAAATGCTGCCGCCCAAATCTTGTCCATTTGGACCTCCTGGACAAGATATGATGTGGCAGAATCCTGTTAAATTGATAGGAGTGAAGATATTTGCATCTATATCACTGGGCGACATTGGCAATTCTGGATGCTCCGGCATATGATTCGACCGGAATCCTAAGAGCGTCGCTTTGGACAAGTGCTACCTCACAAATCGTGTACATTTGAACCTCCTGGACAAGATATGATGAGGTAGAATCCTGTCAAATTGATAGGAGTAAAGATATTTGCATCTATATCATTTGGCCACATTGGCAATTTTTTATTCTTCGGCTTGTGGATCGACCTGAGGCCAAAGGGAGTCGCTTTGGACAAGTGCTACAACACAAATATTGTACATTTGGACCTCGTGTACAAGATACGGTGAGGCAGAAAACCTGTGAAATTAATAGGAGTAAAGATATTTGCAACTATATCATTGGTCAACATCGGCTGTTCTGGATGGTCCGGCTTATGGTTCTACCTAAGTCCAAATAATGTCGCTTTGGACAAGTGCTACAGCACAAATATTGTACATTTGGACCTCGTGTACAAGATATGGTGAGGCAGAATCCTGTCAAATTGATAGCAGTGAAGATGTTTGCACGTATATCATTGGACGACATTGGCAATTCTGGATGCTCCGGCATATGATTCGACCGGAGGCCAAAGAGAGTCGCTTTGGACACGTGCTACCGCACAAGTCTTGTACATTTGGACCTCCTGGACAAGATGCGATGAGGCAGAATCCTGTCAAATTGATAGCAGTAAAGATATTTGCATCTATATCATTGCACGACATTGGCAATCCTGGATGCTCCGTCATATGATTCGACCGGAGGCCAAAGAGAGTCGCTTTGGACACGTGCTACCGCACAAGTCTTGTACATTTGGACCCCCTGGACAAGATGCGATGAGGCAGAATCCTGTCAAATTGATAGCAGTAAAGATATTTGCATCTATATCATTGGACGACATTGGAAATTCTGAATGCTCGGCTTATGATCCGACCTAAGTTCGAAGAGAGTCGTTTTGGACAAATGCTGCCGCCCAAATCTTGTCCAGTTGGACCTCCTGGACAAGATATGATGAGGCAGAATCCTGTTAAATTGATAGGAGTGAAGATGTTTGCATCTATATCATTGGACGACATTGGCAATTCTGGATGATCCGGCTCATGATTCGACCTCAGTTCAAAGAGAATCGCTTGGGAAAAGTTCTACCGCACAAATCTTGTACATTTAGACCCCCTGCACAATACACGATGAGGCAGAATCCTGTCAAATTGATAGGAGTAAAGATATTTGCAGCTATATCATTGGACGACATTGGCAATTCTGGATGCTCCGGCTTATGGTTCGACCTGAATCCAAAGAGAGTCGGTTTAGGGAAATGCTGCAGCCCAAGGCTTGTGCATTTGGACCTCCTGGTAAAGGTATGATGAGGCAGAATCCTGTCCAATGATAGGATTGAAGATATTTGCATCTATATCATTGGACGACATTGGCAATTCTGGATGCTGCGGCTTATGATTCGACCGGAGGTCAAAGAGTGTCGCTTTGGACAAGGGCTACCGCACAAATCTTGTACATTTGAATATCCTGGAAAAGATATGATGAGGCAGAATCCTGTCACATCGATAGGAGTGAAGATATTTGCATCTAAATCATTGAACGACATTGGCAATTCTGGATGCTTCGGCTTATGATTCGACCTGAGTCCAAAGAGAGTCGCTTTGGACAAGTGCTGCCGCACAAATCTTGTACATTTGGAC
Source organism: Priocnemis perturbator (assembly GCA_963942575.1). Lineage (NCBI taxonomy): Eukaryota > Metazoa > Arthropoda > Insecta > Hymenoptera > Pompilidae > Priocnemis > Priocnemis perturbator. The sequence continues at coordinate 530,787 of CAWWDK010000335.1, read as the reverse complement.
CTCCTGTACAAGGTATGATGAGGCAGAATCCCATCACATTGATAGGAGTAAAGATATTTGCATCTATATCATTGGACGACATTGGCAATTCTGGATACTTCGGCATATGGATCGACCTGAGTCCAAAGAGATTCGCTTTTGTCAAGTGCTAACCCACAAATATTGTACACTTGGACCTCCTGGACAAGATATGATGAGGCAGAATCCTGTCAAATTGATAGGAGTGAAGATATTTGCATCTATATCATTGGACGACATTGGCAATTCTGGATACTTCGGCTTATGGATCGACCTGAGTCCAAAGAGTTTCGCTTTTGTCTAGTGCTACCGCACAAATCTTGTACATTTGGACCTCCTGTACAAGGTATGATGAGGCAGAATCCTATCACATTGATAGGAGTAAAGATATGTGCATCTATATCACTGGGCGACATTGGCAATTCTGGATGCTCCGGCATATGATTCGACCGGAGGTCAAAGAGTGTCGCTTTGGACAAGGGCTACCGCACAAATCTTGTACATTTTGACCTACTGGACAAGGTATGATGAGGCAGAATCCTGTCAAATTGATAGCAGTAAAGATATTTGCATCTATACCATTGCACGACATTGGCAATTCTTCATGCTTCGGCTTATGGTTCAACCTGAGTCCAAAGAGTTTGGCTTTGGACAAGTACTACCACACTAATCTTGTACATTTGGACCTCCTGGAAAAGGTATGGTGAGGCAGAATCCTGTCACATCGATAGGAGTGAAGATATTTGCCCCAATATCATTGGACGACATTGGCAATTCTGGATACTTCGGCATATGGATCGACCTGAGTCCAAAGAGATTCGCTTTTGTCAAGTGCTACCGCACAAATCTGGTACATTCGCACCCCCTGGACAAGATACGATGAGACAGAATCCTGTCAAATTGATAGGAGTGAAGATATTTGCATCTATATCTTTGGACGACCTTGGCAATCCTGGGAATCCGACATATGATTCCACCTGAGTCCAAAGAGAGTCGGTCTGGACAGGTGCTACCGCACAAATTTTGTACATTTGGACCCCCTGGACAATATACGATGAGGCAGAATCCTGTACAATTTATAGGAGTAAAGATATTTGCATCTATATCATTGGACGACATTGGCAATTCTGGATACTTCGGCTTATGGATCGACCTGAGTCCAAAGAGATTCGCTTTTGTCAAGTGCTACCCCATAACTCTTGTACATTTGGACCTCCTGTACAAGGTATGATGAGGCAGAATCCCATCACATTGATAGGTGTAAAGATATTTGCATCTATATCATTGGACGACATTGGCAATTCTGGATGCTCGGCAGATGATTCGACCTGACTTCAAAGAGAGTCGCTTTGGACAGTTGCTGCCGCCCAAATCTTGTATATTTGGAACTCCTGGACAAGGTATGGTGAGGCAGAATCCTGTCAAATGGATAGGAGTGAAGATATTTGCATCTATATCACTTGACGACATTGGCAATTCTGGATGCTCCGGCATATGATTTGACCGGAGGCCAAAGAGAGTCGTTTTGGACACGTGCTACCGCACAAATCTTGTACATTTGGACCCCCTGGTCAAGATATGATGAGGCAGAATACTGTCAAATTGATAGAAGTAAAGATGTTTGCTTCTATATCATTCCACGACATTGGCCATTCTGGATGCTTCGGCTTATGGACCGACCTGAGTCCAAAGAGTTTCGCTTTTGTCTAGTGCTACCGCACAAATCTTGTACATTTGTATCTCCTGGAAAAGGTATGGTGAGGCAGAATCCTGTCTCATTGATAGTAGTAAAGATATTTGCATCGATATCATTGGACGACATTGGCAATCCTGGGGATCCGGCTCATGATTCGATCGGAGGCCAAAGAGAGTCGCTTTGGACACGTGCTTCCGCACAAGTCTTGTACATTTGGACCCCCTGGACAATATACGATGAGGTAGAATCCTGTCAAATTGATAGGAGTAAATATATTTGCATCTATATCATTGGACGACATTGGCAATTCTGGATGCTCCGGCTTATGATTCGACCTGAATCCAAAGACAGTCGCTTTGGACACGTGCTACCGCACAAATCTTGTACATTTGGACCCCCTGGACAAGATACGATGAGGCAGAATCCTGTCAAATTCATAGGAGTGAAGATATTTGTATCTATATCATTGGACCACATTGGCAATTCTGGATGCTCCGGCGTATGAATCGACCGGAGGCCAAAGAGAGTCGCTTTGTACAAGTGCTTCCGCACAAGTCTTGTACATTTGGACCCCCTGGACAATATACGATGAGGTAGAATCCTGTCAAATTGATAGGAGTAAAGATATTTGCATCTATATCATTGCACGACATTGGCAATTCTGGATACTTCGGCTTATGGATCGACCTGTGTCCAAAGAGTTTCGCTTTTGTCTAGTGCTACCGCCCAAAACTTGTGCATTTGGACCTCCTGGAAAAGGTATGATGAGGCAGAATCCTGTCATATTTATAGGAGTAAATATATTTGCATCTATATCATTGGACGACATTGGCAATTCTGGATGCCCCGGCATATGATTCGACCTGAGTCCAAAGAGAGTCGATTTGGCAAAGTGCTACCGCAACAAATCGTGTACATTTGGACCCCCTGGGCAAGATACGATGAGGTAGAATCCTGTCAAATTGATAGCAGTAAAGATATTTGCATGTATATCATTAGACGGCACTGGCAATTCTGGATGCTCAGGCATACGATTCGACCTGAGTCCAAAGAGAGTCGCTTTGGACAAGTGCTACCCCACAAATCTTGTACATTTGGACCCCCTGGACAAGATACGATGAGGCAGAATCCTGTCAAATTCATAGGAGTGAAGATATTTGCATCTAAATCACTGGACCACATTGGTAATTCTGAATGCTCCGGCATATGATTTGACCGGAGGCCAAAGAGAGTCGCTTTGGACAAGTGCTACCACACAAATCTTGTACTTTTGTACCCCCTGGACAATATAACATGAGGCAGAATCCTGTCAAATTGATAGGAGTGAAGATATTTGCATCTATATCACTAGACGACATTGGCAATTCTGGATGCTCAGGCTTATGCTTCGACCTGAGTCCAAGGAGAGTCGGATTAGACAAGTGCTACCGCAACAAATCTTGTACATTTGGACCTCCTGTACAAGGTATGATGAGGCAGAATCCTATCACATTGATAGGAGTAAAGATATTTGCATCTACATCATTGGACGACATTGGCAATTCCGGATGCTCAGGCTTATGATTCGACCTGAGTCCAAAGAGAGTCGCTTCGGACAAGTGCTACCGCAACAAATCTTGTACATTTGGACCTCCTGGACAAGGTATGATGAGGCAGAATCCTATCGCATTGATAGGAGTGAAGATATTTGCATCTATATCATTAGACGGCATTAGCAATTCTGGACGGTCGGCATATGATTCTACCTGAGTTCAAAGAGAGTCGCTTTGGACACGTGCTACCGCACAAATCTTGTACATTTGGATTCCCTGGACAAGATGCGATGAGACAAAATCCTGTCAAATTGATAGCAGTAAAAATATTTGCATCTATATCATTGGAAGACATTGGCAATTCTGGATGCTTCAAGCATCCAGAATTGCCAATGTCGTCTAGTGATATAGATGCAAATATCTTCACTCCTATCAATTTAACAGGATTCTGGCTCATCGTGTCTTGTCGAGGAGGATCAAGTGTACATGTTTTGTGCGGTAGCACTAGACAAAAGCGAAACTCTTTGGACACATGTCGATCCATAAGCCGAAGCATCCAGAATTGCCAATGTCGTGCAAGGATATAGATGCAAATATCTTTACTTTTATCAATTTGACAGTATTCTGCCTCATCGTATCTTGTCCAGGGGGTCAAAATGTACAAGATTTGTGCGGTAGCACGTGTCCAAAGCGACTCTCTTTGGCCTCCGGTCAAATCATATGCCGGAGCATTCAGAATTACCAATGTGGTCCAGTGATTTAGATGCAAATATCTTCACTCCTATCAATGTGACAGGATTCTGCCTCATCGTATCTTGCCCAGGGGGTCCAGATGTACAAGATTTGTGCGGTAGCACTTGTCCAAAGCGACTCTCTTTGGACTCAGGTCGAATCACAAGCCGAAGCATCCAGAATTGCCAATGTCGTCCAATGATTTAGATGCAAATATATTCACTCCTATCAATGTGACAGGATTCTGCCTCATCATATCTTTTCCAGGAGGTCTAAATGTACAACATTTGTGCTGTAGCACTTGTCCAAAGCGACTGTCTTTGGATTCAGGTCGAATCGTAAGCCGGAGCATCCAGAATTGCCAATGTCGGCCAATGATATAGATGCAAATATATTTACTACTATCAATTTGACAGGATTCTGCCTCATGTTATATTGTCCAGGGGGTCCAAAAGTACAAGATTTGTGTGGTAGCACTTGTCCAAAGCGACTCTCTTTGGCCTCCGGTCCGAATCATACGCCGGACCATCCAGAATTGCTAATGCCGTTTAATGATATAGATGCAAATATCTTCACTCCTATCACTTTAACAGGATTCTGGCTCATCGTGTCTTGTCGAGGAGGATCAAGTGTACAAGTTTTGTGCGGTAGCACTAGACAAAAGCGAAAATCTTTGGACACAGGTCGATCCATAAGCCGAAGCATCCAGAATTGCCAATGTCGTGCAAGGATATAGATGCAAATATCTTTACTTCTATCAATTTGACAGTATTCTGCCTCATCGTATCTTGTCCAGGGGGTCCAAATGTACAAGATTTGTGCGGTAGCACGTGTCCAAAGCGACTCTCTTTCGACTCAGGTCGAATCATAAGCCGAAGCATCCAGAATTGCCAATGTCGTTCAATGATTTAGATGCAAATATCTTTACTCCTATCAATGTGATAGGATTCTTCCTCATCATACCTTGTACAGGAGGTTCACACAGACAAGATTTGTGCGGTAGCACTTGTCCAAAGCGACTCTCTTTGGACTAAGGTCGAATCATAAGCCGAAGCATCCAGAATTGCCAATGTCGTTCAATGATTTAGATGCAAATATCTTCACTCCTATCAATGTGACAGGATTCTGCCTCATCATATCTTTAACAGGAGGTCTAAGTGTACAACATTTGTGAGGTGGCACGTGTCCAAAGCGACTCTCTTTGGCCTCCGGTCAAATCATATGCCGGAGCATCCAGAATTGCCAATGTCGTGCAATGATATAGATACAAATATCTTTACTGCTATCAATTTGACAGGATTCTGCCTCATCGTATTTTGTCCAGGGGGTCTAGATGTACAAGATTTGTGCGGTAGCACGTGTCCAAAGCGACTCTCTTTGGCCTCCGGTCAAATCATATGCCGGAGCATCCAGAATTGCCAATGTCGTCTAGTGATATAGATGCAAATATCTTCACTCCTATCCATTTGACAGGATTCTGCCTCATTGCATCTTGTCCAGGGGATCCAAATGTACAAGATTTGTGCGGTAGCACTTGTCCAAAGCGACTCTCTTTGAACGCAGGTAGAATCATATGCCGACCATCCAGAATTGCTAATGCCGTCTAATGATATAGATGCAAATATCTTCACTCCTATCAATTTAACAGGATTCTGGCTCATCGTGTCTTGTCCAGGAGGATCAAGTGTACAAGTTTTGTGCGGTAGCACTAGACAATAGCGAAACTCTTTGGACACAGGTCGATCCATAAGCCGAAGCATCCAGAATTGCCAATGTCGTGCAATGATATAGATGCAAATATCTTTACTTCTATCAATTTGACAGTATTTTGCCTCATCGTATCTTGTCCAGGGGGTCCAAATGTACAAGATTTGTGTGATAGCACGTGTCCAAAGCGACTCTCTTTGGCCTCCGGTCAAATCATATGCCGGAGCATCCAGAATTGCCAATGTCGTCTAGTGATATAGATGCAAATATCTTCACTCCCATCTCTGTGATAGGATTCTGCCTCATCATACCTTGTCCAGGAGGTCCAAATGAACAAGATTTGTGCGTTAGCACTTGTCCAAAGCGACTCTCTTTGGACTCAGGTCGAATCATAAGCCGGAGCATCCAGAATTGCCAATGTCGTCCAATGATATAGATGCAAATATCTTCACTCCTATCAATGTGACAGGATTCTGCCTCAATAATACCTTTTCCAGGAGGTCCAAATGCACAAGTTTTGGGCGGCAGCATTTGCCCAAACCGACTCCCTTTGGATTCAGGTCGAATCATACGCCGGAGCATCCAGAATTACCAATGTCGTCCAATGATTTAAATGCAAATATCTTTACTCCTATCAATTTTACAGCATTCTGCTTCTCCGTATCTTGTAAAGGAGAGCACAAATGTATAAGATTTGCGCTGTAGCACTTGTCCAAAGCGACTCACTTTGAACTCCGGGCGAATGATATGCCGGAGCATCCAGAATTGCCAATGTCGTCCAATGATATAGATGCAAATATCGTCACTCCTATCAATTTACAGGATTCTGGCTCATCGTGTCCTGTCTAGGAGGATCAAGTGTAAAAGATTTGTGCGGTAGCACTAGACAAAAGCGAAACTCTTTGGACGCAGGTCGATCCATAAGCCGAAGCATCCAGAATTGCCAATGTCGTGCAATGATATAGATACAAATATCTTTACTGCTATCAATTTGACAGGATTCTGCCTCATCGTATTTTGTCCAGGGGATCTAGATGTACAAGATTTGTGCGGTAGCACGTGTCCAAAGCGACTCTCTTTGGCCTCCGGGCGAATCATATGCCGGAGCATCCAGAATTGCCAATGTCTTCCAATGATATAGATGCAAATATCTTCACTCCTATCAATTTTACAGCACTCTGCCTCATCGTATATTGTCCAGGGTGTCCAAATGTACAAGATTTGTGCGGTAGCACTTGTCCAAAGCGACTCTCTTTGGACTCAGGTCGAATCATATGCCGAGCATCCAGAATTGCCAATGTCGTCCAATGATATAGATGCAAATATTTTTACTGCTATCAACTTGACAGGATTCTGCCTCATCGCATCTTGTCCAGGGGGTCCAAATGTACAAGATTTGTGCGGTAGCACGTGTCCAAAGCGACTCTCTTTGGCCTCCGGTCAAATCATATGCCGGAGAATCCAGAATTACCAATGTCGTCTAGTGATATGGATGCAAATATCTTCACTCCTATGAATTTGACAGGATTCTGGCTCATCGAGTCTTGTCCAGGAGGATCAAGTGTACAAGATGTGTGCGGTAGCACTAGACAAAAGCGAAACTCTTTGGACTCAGGTCGATCCATAAGCCGAAGCATCCAGAATTGCCAATGCCGTCCAATGATATAGATGCAAATATTTTTACTGCTATCAATTTGATAGGACTCTGCCTCATCGCATCTTGTCCAGGGGATCCAAATGTACAATATTTGTGCGGTAGCACGTGTCCAAAGCGACTCTCTTTGAACTCAGGTAGAATAATATGCCGACCATCCAGAATTGCTAATGCCGTCTAATGATATAGATGCAAATATCTTCACTCCTATCAATTTAACAGGATTCTGGCTCATCGTGTCTTGTCGAGGAGGATGAAGTGTACAAGTTTTGTGCGGTAGCACTAGACAAAAGCGAAACTCTTTGGACACAGGTCGATCCATAAGCCGAAGCATCCAGAATTGCCAATGTCGTGCAAGGATATAGATGCAAATATCTTTACTTCTATCAATTTGACAGTATTCTGCCTGATCGTATCTTGTCCAAGGGGTCCAAATGTACAAGAGTTGTGTGGTAGCACTTGTCCAAAGCGACTCTCTTTGGCCTCCGATCGAATCATACGCCGGAGCATCCAGAATTGCCAATGTCGTCCAATGATATAGATGCAAATATCTTCACTCCTATCAATTTTACAGGATTCTGGCTCATCGTGTCTTGTCTAGGAGGATCAAGTGTACAAGATTTGTGCGGTAGCACTAGACAAAAGCGAAACTCTTTGGACTCAGGTCGATCCATAAGCCGAAGCATCCAGAATTGCCAATGTCGTGCAATGATATAGATGCAAATATCTTTACTGCTATCAATTTGACAGGATTCTGCCTCATCGTATCTTGCCCAGGGGGTCCAGATGTACAAGATTTGTGCGGTAGCACGTGTCCAAAGCGACTCTCTTTGGCCTCCGAGTGAATCATATGCCGGAGCATCCAGAATTGCCAATGTCGTCCAATGATATAGATGCAAATATCTTTACTCCTATCAATGTGATGGGATTCTGCCTCATCATACCTTGTCCAGGAGGACCAAATGTACAAGATTTGTGCGGTAGCACTTGTCCAAAGCGACTCTCTTTCGACTCAGGTCGAATCATAAGCCGAAGCATCCAGAATTGCCAATGTCGTCCAATGATTTAGATGCAAATATCTTCACTCCTATCAATGTGACAGGATTCTGCCTCATCATATCTTTTACAGGAGGTCTAAATGTACAACATGTGTGCGGTAGCACTTGTCCAAAGCGACTGTCTTTGGATTCAGGTCGAATCATAAGCCGGAGCATCCAGAATTGCCAATGTCGTCCAATGATATAGATACAAATATCTTTAATGCTATCAATTTGACAGGATTCTGCCTCATCGTATATTGTCCAGGGGGTCCAAAAGTACAAGATTTGTGTGGTAGCACTTGTCCGAAGCGACTCTCTTTGGCCTCCGATCGAATCATACGCCGGAGCATCCAGAATTGCCAATGTCGTCCAATGATATAGATGCAAATATCTTCACTCCTATCAATTTTACAGGATTCTGGCTCATCGTGTCTTGTCTAGGAGGATCAAGTGTACAAGATTTGTGCGGTAGCACTAGACAAAAGCGAAACTCTTTGGACTCAGGTCGATCCATAAGCCGAAGCATCCAGAATTGCCAATGTCGTGCAATGATATAGATGCAAATATCTTTACTGCTATCAATTTGACAGGATTCTGCCTCATCGTATCTTGCCCAGGGGGTCCAGATGTACAAGATTTGTGCGGTAGCACGTGTCCAAAGCGACTCTCTTTGGCCTCCGAGCGAATCATATGCCGGTGCATCCAGAATTGCCAATGTCGTCCAATGATATAGATGCAAATATCTTTACTCCTATCAATGTGATGGGATTCTGCCTCTTCATACCTTGTCCAGGAGGACCAAATGTACAAGATTTGTTCCGGTAGCACTTGTTCAAAGCGACTCTCCTTGGATTCAGGTCGAATCATAAGCCGAAGCATCCAGAATTGCCAATGTCGTGCAATGATACAGATGCAAATATATTTACTACTATCAATTTGACAGGATACTGCCTCATCATATATTGTCCAGGGGGTCCAAAAGTACAAGATTTGTGTGGTAGCACTTGTCCAAAGCGACTCTCTTTGGCCTCCGGTCGAATCATACGCCGGAGCATCCAGAATTGCCAATGTTGTCCAGTAATATAGATGCAAATATTTTCACTCCCATCAATGTGATAGGATTCTGCCACATCTTAACTTTTCCAGGACGTCCAAATGCACATGATTTGGTCGGCACCATTTGCCCAAACCGACTCTCTTTGAACTCAGGTCGAATCATATGCCGAGGATCCAGAATTGCCAATGTCGTTCAATGATATAGATGCAAATATCTTCACTCCTATCAATGTGACAGGATTCTGCCTCATCATACCATTTCCAGGACGTCCAAATGCACAAGTTTTGGGCGGCAGCATTTGCCCAAACCGACTCTCTTTGGATTCAGGTCGAATCATAAGCCGGAGCATCCAGAATTGCCAATGTCGTCCAGTGATATAGATGCAAATATCTTTACTCCTATCAATGTGATATGATTCTGCCTCATCATACCTTGTACAGGAGGTCCAAATGTACAATATTTGTGCGGTAGCACTTGTCCAAAGCGACTCTCTTTGAACTCAGGTCGAATCATAAGCCGTTGCATCCAGAATTGCCAATGTCGTCCAATGATATAGATGCAAATATCTTCAATCCTATTATTGTGACAGGATTCTGCCTCATTATACCTTTTCCAGGAGGTCCATATGCGCAAGTTTTGTGCCGCAGCATTTGTCCAAACCGACTCTCGTTGGCCTCAGGTCGATCCATATGCCGATGTAACAAAAATTGCCGATCTTATCGGAATGATATATATGCAAATATCTTCACTCCTATCAATGTGATAGGATTCTGCCTCATCTTATCTTGTCCAGGAGGTCCAAATAGACAAGATTTGCGGCAGCTTTTGTCCAAAGCGACTCTCTTTGAACTCAGTTCGAATCATAAGCCGGAGCATCCAGAATTGCCAATGTCGTCCAATGATATAGGTGCAAACATCTTCACTCCTATCAATTTGACAGGATTCTGTCTCATCATACCCTGTTCCCGATGTTCAAATGTACAAGGTTTGGGGGGTAGCACTTGTCCAAAGCGACTCTCCTTGGACTCAGGTCGAATCATAAGCCTGAGCATCCATAATTGCCAATGTCCTCCAATGATATAGATGCAAATATCTTTACTGCTATCAATTTGACAGGATTCTGCCTCATCGTATCTTATCCAGGGGGTCCAAATGTACAAGATTTGTGCGGTAGCACGTGTCCAAAGCGACTCTCTTTGGCCTCCGGTCGAATCATATGCCGGAGCATCCAGAATTGCCAATGTCGTCCAATGATATAGATGCAAATATCTTTACTCCTATCAATTTGACAGGATTCTGCCTCATCGTATATTGTCCAGGGGGTCCAAATGTACAAGACTTGTGCGGCAGCACTTGACAAAAGCCAATCTCTTTGACTCAGGTCGAATCATATGCCGAGTATCCAGAATTGCCAATGTCGTCTAATGATATAGATGCAAATATCTTTACTCCTATCAATGTGGCAGGATTCTGCCTCATCGTATCTTGTACAGGAGGTCCAAATGTACAAGACTTATTGCGGTAGCACTTTTCCGAGGCGACTCTCTTTGGCCTCCAGTCGAATCATATGCCGCAGCATCCAGAATTGCCAATGTCGTCCAGTGATATAGATGCAAATATCTTTACTCCTATCAATTTGTCAGGATTCTGCCTCATCGTATCTTGTCCAGGGGGTACAAATGTACAAGATTTGTTGCGGTAGCACTTGTCCAAAGCGGCTCTCCTTGGACTCAGGTCGAATCATAAGCCTGAGCATCCAGAATTGCCAATGCCGTCTAATGATATAGATGCAAATATCTTCACTCCTGTCAATTTGACAGGATTCTGGCTCATCATGTCTTGTCCAGGAGGATCAAGCGTAGAAGATGTGTGCGCTAGCACTAGACGAAAGCGAAACTCCTTGGACTCAGGTCGATCCATAAGCCTGAGCATCCAGAATTGCCAATGTCGTCCAATGATATAGATTCACATATCTTTACTCCTATCAATGTGATAGGATTCTGCCTCATCATACCTTGTTCCGGAGGTCCAAATGGACATGATTTGGGCGGCAGTATTTGTCCAAAGCGACTCTCTTTGAACTCAGGTCGAATCATACGCCGCAGCATCCAGAATTGCCAATGTCGTCCAGTGATATAGATGCAAATATCTTTACTCCTATCAATTTGACAGGATTCTGCCTCATCGTGTCTTGTCCAGGGGGTCCAAATGTACGCGATTTGTTGCGGTAGCACTTGTCCAAAGCGACATTCTTTGACTTATGTCGAACCATAAGCCGGACCATCCAGAATTGCCGTTGTTGACCAATGATATAGATGCCAATATTCTACTCCTATTAATTTGACAGGATTCTGCCTCATCGTATCTTGTCCACGAGGTTCAAATGTACAAGATTTGTGGGTAGCACTTGTCCGAAGCGACTCTCTTTGGCCTCCGGTCGAATCATATGCCGGAGCATCCAGAATTGCCAATGTCGTCCAGTGATATTGATGCAAATATCTTTACTCCTATCAATGTGATAGGATTCTGCCTCATCGTATCTTATCCAGGGGGTCCAAATGTACAAGACTTATTGCGGTAGCACTTGTCCGAAGCGACTCTTTTTGGCCTCCGGTCGAATCATATGCCGGAGCATCCAGAATGGCCAAGGTCGTCCAGTGATATAGATGCAAATATCTTTACTCATATCAATGTGGTAGAATTCTGCCTCATCATACCTTGTACAGGAGGTCGAAATGTAGAAGATTTGTGCGGTAGCACTTGTCCAAAGCGAAACTCTTTGGACTCAGGTCGATCCATTACCCGAAGCATCAAGAATTGCCAATGTCGTGCAATGGTATAGATGCAAATACCTTTACTGCTATCAATTTGACAGGATTCTGCCTCATCGTGTCTTGTCCAGGGGGTTAAAATGTACGCGATTTGTTGCGGTAGCACTTGTCCAAAGCGACATTCTTTGGACTTATGTCGAACCATAAGCCGGACCATCCAGAATTGCCGTTGTTGACCATTGATATAGATGCAAATATATTTACTCCTATTAATTTGACAGGATTCTGCCTCATCATATCTTGTCCAGGTGGTCCAAATGGACAAGATTTGAGCGGCAGCATTTGTCCAAAGCGACTCTCTTTGAACTTAGGTCGAATCATAAGCCGAGCATCGAGAATTTCCAATGTCGTCCAATGATATAGATGCAAATATCTTTACTCCTATCAATGTGATAGGATTCTGCCTCATCATACCTTGTACAGGAGGTCCAAATGTACAAGACTTATTGCGGTAGCACTTGTCCGAAGCGACTCTCTTTGGACTCAGGTCGAATCATAAACCGGAGCATCCAGAATTGCCAATGTCGTCCAATGATATAGATGCAAATATCTTTACTCCTATCAATGTGACAGCATTCTGCCTCATCGTATCTTGTCCAGGGGGTCCAAATGTACACGATTTGTTGCGGTAGCACTTGTCCAAAGCGACATTCTTTGGACTTATGTCGAACCATAAACTGGAGCATCCAGAATTGCCAATGTCGTCCAATGATGTAGATGCAAATATCTTCACTCCAATCAATTTGACAGGATTCTGGCTCATCGTGTCTTGTCCAGGTGGGATCAAATGTACACGATTTGTGCGGTAGCACTAGACAAAAGCGAAACTCTTTGGACTCAGGTCGATCCATAAGCCGAATCAACCAGAATTGCCAAAGTCGTGCAATGATATAGATGCAAATATCTTTACTGCTATCAATTTGACAGGATTCTGCCTCATCGTATCTTGTCCAGGGGGTCCAAATGTATAAGATTTGTGCGGCAGCACGTGTCCAAAGCGACTCTCTTTAGCCTCCGGTCGGATCATATGCCGGAGCATCCAGAATGGCCATGTCGTCCAGTGATATAGATGCAAATATCTTTACTCATATCAATGTGGTAGGATTCTGCCTCATCATACCTTGTACAGGAGGTCGAAATGTAGAAGATTTGTGCGGTAGCACTTGTCCAAAGCGAAACTCTTTGGACTCAGGTCGATCCATAAGCCGAAGCATCAAGAATTGCCAATCTCGTGCAATGGTATAGATGAAAATACCTTTACTGCTATCACTTTGACAGGATTCTGCCTCATCGTATCTTGTCCAGGGGGTCCACATGTACACAATTTGTTGCGGTAGCACTTGTCTGTTATAAATATGCTGGAAATTTTAAGAATATGAATGCACCGCTCTATGGTTCTGGGGGAAGTGCTGTGTCCCTTGACACAGTACTCTTTCCAGAGAGTTCAAAGCCTCTCCCCACTCCGTGGCCAGATCCTTTATTCGAGTGCTTATCACTTCGCACGTGCAACGAAGCATCGATGACGTCGGGCCATCGGTCCCGTGCTCGTGCCTTCTCAAAGAATTAGGCATCTCCTCGGCGGCCAGCAACAAGGCGTCGGGCCCTTTGCTGCCGCCTCAGATTCCATACGTGCGCGATACTGTATACAGTACCGCGATCCCAAGAACCTGCGACGATTGACATCCGACTATCTAAATATCATCGACCGATATTATTGTCTCGGCTATCGCCCAACACAAGCCTTTGTAAACCAGCCGTCACCGCCTGGAGTGATCACTCAAAACGTGCCCCCTCTCCCTTTCTACCGCGATGACGCTAACACGGCCAAACTGACCTGCTTCGCGCTCTCGAGAAGCATCAACACCTAATTGTCAAAATTTACCGTCTACGGCCTTCCACAAAAATCCTAAGTATTTCCGCAGGTAGCATGGTTAGCAACCACCACATGGTGCTACCCAACCCACTCTCGGCTTCAGCGTCAACCAAGCATCCTACGATGTAACATAGCTAGCAGCCACCCCGTAATGTCACACCGCAGCGTTATAACAAGATTACAGATCTCTTTCCCTGCAAAAGTGCATGCCTTTCAAACTCTAAAATACTGTCCCAAGTCCGTGACCTTATGTCACCCAAGGAGGAGCTTTACAATGAGAAGTCCTCTATTCCGCACACAACAATATGCAGCTGCAACGGTACCATGCCGTTTCCCTATTCAGGCGCAACATTGTGTCTCCCTCAACAAATTAAACCAGTTTTATCAAAAGATTATTTTTATTCGATTAAAATCAAAGAATACAAAACTGCAATGTCGCTACAAGATTGAACACACAATTCACCGCTAACACGGTTCATCCACGCCTTCACCCTCGCTTTCGATACCATCGAAATCGCCTGCCCATTCACCTTTCCAGTGTCGTAACCGATCTTTAGGCACAACCTGAGGTCTACCCGTTTTGCTAATTATTTCAAAACGGTCATTTGTTAGGACTTGAGTAATTGTGAATGGTCCGACGTACTTATCGTCTAACTTAGCTCTCCTCGTATCAGCCGGTTTCACGAACACTGTATCGCCCGAGCTGTATACAATATTGTCCCTGCGCTTTTGATTAAATCTTTCATTCTGTATTGCAGCATTTTCTTTTAGACGATTCGCAGCTATTGTTCTGTCGTGATTTAAATTTATTTCTTCATTCGTATCCGGCAATCCAGCTTCGATGCCAACTGCCTTACCGGCACTTTGCTCTAATCCAAACAACAATCTACTTGGCGAAAACCCCGTTGATTTTTGAACCGTTGTATTTAACGTAATCATTAATTTTGCTAATTTACTCGGCCATTCCTTACTTTTACCTGCTTCAACTGTGAGCAAATTTGTTACCGTTGAAACATACCGTTCGGCTTGCCCGTTTGCTCGCGGGGCTCCCGTCGCGATAAGATGTAAATCTATATCCTGTTTCCGGATAATTTGTTGAAGCGGTTTATACGTGAAGTTCGTAGCTCGGTCTAGTACCACAACACGCGGCGTTCCAAATAAAGTCAAACGTTCTTTAAATACTTGGAGCGTTTCAGGCCCACTCAGCGATTTTAATGGAACGAGCTGTACATACTTAGTAAAAGCATCTACTACGACTATAATGTGCTGGAAACCCTCTTTGGATTGCTCAAACGGTCCTACGCAATCGCAGTGAATCGTGTAAAACGGTACCGGTGTCTTAGGAATCGAATGTAAGAACCATTGTTTCGCTCCGGTACGGCGCTTCGATACCACGCAGATGATACAGTGTTCCAGGTATTTTTCAACGAATTTCCGCATTTGCGGGAACCGATATTTCTGCGCCACACGGTCATACGTCTTATCGTAGCCGACATGAAAATTGTCATCATGGTAAATGCGCAGCAAGCCTAGGCGACTACCTTTTGGCACAAAACTACGGTATACAACACGACCCGTATCCCGGCGTATCTTTCTGCACAAGATACCCTGCCTAACCTCGAAATCATTGCCAAGAGTATAATTCGCGTCCACGCGTTCAATCATATTTTTTGTCTCGTCGTCTTGCTTTTGAGCGATCTCGAGCCATGAGCCTTCGCAAATAACATTTACACGATAATCCTTACGCGGATTCCTGCTTAAATAATCTACATGCTCGACGTATTTTCCTTTCCTGTATTCCAAGTCAAACGTATAGTCCTGTAAGAAGACCCACCATCTGGCAATACGTGGTAGTAAATCCTTTTTACATTTTGTTGCCTTTATCGCATTGCAGTCCGTTATGATTTTAAACCTTATTCCCAAAAGATAGACACGAAAATACTTCAGAGCGTTCACTACCGCAAGCGTCTCCAACTTTTACGAGTGGTATCGCGATTCCTCGGGTGACGTACGACGACTAAAATACGCAATCACTCTCATATCACCGTCTATCTTTTGAAATAGTATGCTACCGTAGCCGATTGAACTCGCGTCCGTGTGTAACTCTGTCTCTCGCTTGGGATCAAAAACTACGAGCAATGGTTTAGAGCTAAGCTTAGTAAGAACATATTCACTAGCTCTGTCTTGTTCTTCACCCCAATGCCATGGCTCGTTATTCTTTGTCAATTTTGTCACGCATGCCGTACGAACAGCAAACTCGGGAATAAACTTACGGAAATAGCTAGCCAAACCCATGAATTGCCGTACCTGTCTTACGTTAGCTGGTACCGGCGATTCTAACAAGGCTTTAACTTTCTCCTTACCCGGTCTAATGCCCTCAGAGGATACATCTCTTCCTAAATATTCTATCGTTCTTTTGAAGAACGCACATTTTTCTATGTTCAGCGAGAACCCTGCTTTGTCAAGAGCTTCTAACACGCGTTCTAAGTGTTCGAAACCCTCCGCAACCGTCTCGGACGGAATGAGAATATCGTCCATGTATACCAGAGCAATACTATTTCGGAGATTCCCTAACGCAACGTTTATGGCCCGCTGAAACACAGCCGGAGCGTTGGCCAACACGAAGGGCATCCGCATAAACTCATAATGACCGTCCGGTGTTACAAAAGCAGATTTTTCGATTGAGTCCGGCGCGATCGGGATTTGATAAAACCCGGATGCCATGTCTAATGTGGTGAAAAATCTCCCTTTACCTAAGCGGTCCAGTTGATCGTCTATTAGAGGTAACGGATACCGATTTTTTTGGGTAATATGATTCAGCGCACGAAAATCAACGCACATGCGGTTTTTTCCATTTTTCTTTTTAACAAGAATTATAGGGCTTGCATAAGGCGATACACTCTCGCGTATTATATCGTGCTTCAACAAATCGGCTACAATCTCGCGTACTTTCTGTCTCTCGACAATCGACAAACGGTATGGATGGTAATTTATTACCTTTTCGCTGGTCGTCACAATTTTAAGTTCTCCAGTACTCACGCGCCGTACATTGTTTCCCGTCGTTATCATACGCTCGTAGCGGCTCAACAGCGTCTTCAAATCGCCGCGTACGTCGACATCTAGTGCGTCTGCCACGCTGCATAGTAGTTGGAGCTTCGTCCCTTCGTTATCCTTGCGAATCCCGGTTGTGCAGTGTTGCAGTCTCGTCGTCCCATCCGGATCGGTGACTATCTGCAGGCCGCCGTCACTTAGGACGTTTTTCCCGATAATAACGTCATACAATATGGACGAATCAGGAACAACGAACAAGTCCAATTCTACTGACACATCCTCAGTTTGCACGACCGCCGTCGTGCATCCAAGTGTAGTCACACTCGACTCGCACAACCCCCGTACCGTCGTTGTGTACGGATCGACCTTCAAGCTCCCCTTGGCAATTCGCTGTCTAATCAGGGAACAGGTAGAACCATTATCGATGAGACAATTCCGGATTAGCATGTCTTTCAGTAAGATAGGCGTCAGCTTGTGGTCCATGGAATAACACACGTTTGTTTCGGGGTTTCCACAGTTTCCTTCAGTTCATTTGTGGCCCTGGGCATCCCGCGCCTGCCGTTGCTTAAGGAAGCAATCGGCTTCCACGTGTCCACGTTTCGAACAAAAACTGCACGAGACAATACGTCGGTGGGTGGTTACGGTCATTGTCCGGCCTCCGTTTCTTGACGCACTGGTGTTTCAAATGGCCCTCTTCGTTGCATAGATAGCACCGTTTTCGGCCAGGCCTTTCCCTCTCCTTCGACGCCTTCTTTTCCGCACCGTCTTCCCAAATTGGGTGATTGCAACAATCGCACCCGCGGTCGTCTGATGGTTGCCGATCAGCATCGCTTGCCGAACATTTTCATCCACAATTGCACCGATTAGGAGCTCGACCAGTTCCTCTGGCTTAAAGTTCACACGCGTCTGCTCCAGGTACATCAACTTCGTACGCGCGTATTCGGCGTATGACACAGCGGTCTCACTGGTATAAGAGATCGCGCGAAGCATTCGCGAATGCAGTCTTTTTTCTGACACGAACACCGAGCACAGGTCTTCACGAAATTTTCCCCACGTGTGCGGCCTCCCCATCCACTCCCTGTGCCACCTTCTCGCGGGTCCAGTAAGGGCGTGTGTCGCCAAGGACAAACGTTGTTGGTCCGTAGCGGTCTTGGTAATCTCTTCCACCAAGTCGCACCAGACATTCGAATCGTCGGCTAATTCGTTGGCGCCAAATTCGGGTATCAGTTCCATTACCTCACTTGAAGCTGTGTTTGCGTTTGTCGCAGGAGTAGGAACACTGCACGAAGGAACAGTGTTTCCAAGTTTCAACAGTACCTCGCGCACTATGTCTTCGACGGATGGCATCTCGGCCGGGGTACCCATGCTGTCTCTCCTTATTATTACACATAAAACTCACAAAACACAAATTGAAAACACAAAAAAGAAAGAAAAGTAAAAATAAATGTCGTAGTAACGAGAAATAATAAATGCTTGCGTAAAGCCTGCTAACGTGGTAGCAATTGGATATGAATCCCACTTCTGATGTTATAAATATGCTGGAAATTTTAAGAATATGAATGCACCGCTCTAGGGTTCTGGGGGAAGTGCTGTGTCCCTTGACACAGTCCTCTTTCCAGAGAGTTCAAAGCCTCTCCCCACTCCGTGGCCAGATCCTTTATTCGAGTGCTTATCACTTCGCACGTGCAACGAAGAATCGATGACGTCGGGCCATCGGTCCCGTGCACGTGCCTTCTCAAAGAATTAGGCATCTACTCGGCGGCCAGCAACAAGGCGTCGGGCCCTTTGCTGCCGCCTCAGATTCCATACGTGCGCGATACTGTATACAGCACCGCGATCCCAAGAACCTGCGACGATTGACATCCGACTATCTAAATATCATCGACCGATATTATTGTCTCGGCTATCGCCCAACTCAAGCCTTTGTAAACCAGCCGTCACCGCCTGGAGTGACCACTCAAAACGTGCCCCCTCTCCCTTTCTACCGCGATGACGCTAACATGTCCAAAGCGACATTCTTTGGACTTAGGTCGAACCATAAGCCGGACCATCCAGAATTGCCGATGTTGACCAATGATGTAGATGCAAATATCTTTACTCCTATTAATTTGACAGGATTCTGCTTCATCGTGTCTTGTCCAGGGGGTCCAAATGTACACGATTTGTTGCGGTAGCACTTGTCCAAGGCGACATTCTTTGGACTTATGTCGAACCATAAGCCGGACCATCCGGAATTGCCGATGTTGACCAATGATATAGATGCAAATATCTTCAATCCTATCAATGGACAGGATTCTGCCTCATCGTATCTTGTCCAGGAGGTTCAAGTGTACAAGATTTGGGTGGTAACACTTGTCCAGACCGACTCTCTTTGGATTCAGGTCGAATCATAAGCCGGATCCCCAGGATTGCCAATGTCGTCCAATGATATAGATGCAAATATCTTTACTCCTATCAATTTGACAGGATTCTGCCTCATCCCATCTTGTCCAGGGGGATCAAATGTACAAGATTTGTGCGGTAGCACTTGTCCAAAGCGAAACTCATTGGACTCAGGTCGATCCATAAGCCGAAGCATCAAGAATTGCCAATGTCGTGCAATGGTATAGATGCAAATATCATTACTGCTATCAAATTGACAGGATTCTGCCTCATCGTATATTGTCCAGGGGGTCCAAATGTACAATACTTGTGCGGTAGCACTTGTACAATGCGACTCTCTTTGGCCTCCGGTCGAATCATACGCCGGAGCATCCAGAATTGCCGATGTTGACCAATGATATAGATGCAAATATATTTACTCCTATAAATTTGACAGGATTCTGGCTCATCGTGTCTTGTCCAGGAGGTCCAAATGTACAAGATTTGTGCGGTAGCACGTGTCCAAAGCGACTCTCTTTGGATTCAGGTCGAATCATAGGCCGGAGCATCCAGAATTGCCAATGTCGCCCAGTGATATAAATGCAAATTTCTTTACTCCTGTCAATGTGATAGGATTCTGCCACATCATACCTTGTACAGGAGGTCCAAATGAACAAGATTTTTGCGGTAGCACTTGTCCAAAGCGAAACTCTTTGGACTCAGGTCGATCCATAACCCGAAGCATCAAGAATTGCCAATGTCGTGCAATGGTATAGATGCAAATATCATTACTGCTATCAATTTGACAGGATTCTGGCTCATCGTGTCTTGTCCAGGGGTTCCAAATGTACAAGATTTGTGCGGTAGCACGTGTCCAAAGCGACGCTCTTTGGATTCAGGTCGAATCATAGGCCGGAGCATCCAGAATTGCCAATGTCGCCCAGTGATATAGATGCAAATTTCATTACTCCTATCAATGTGATAGGATTCTGTCACATCATACCTTGTACAGGAGGTCCAAATGTACAAGATTTGTGCGGTAGCACTTGTCCAAAGCGAAACTCATTGGACTCTGGTCGATCCATAAGCCGAAGCATCAAGAATTGCCAATGTCGTGCAATGGTATAGATGCAAATATCATTACTGCTATCAATTTGACAGGATTCTGCCTCATCGTATATTGTCCAGGGGGTCCAAATGTACAATACTTGTGCGGTAGCACTTGTACAATGCGACTCTCTTTGGCCTCCGGTCGAATCATACGCCGGAGCATCCAGAATTGCCGATGTTGACCAATGATATAGATGCAAATATCTTTACTCCTATAAATTTGACAGGATTCTGGCTCATCGTGTCTTGTCCAGGGGGTCCAAATATACACGATTTGTGCGGTAGCACGTGTCCAAAGCGACTCTCTTTGGATTCAGGTCGAATCATAGGCCGGAGCATCCAGAATTGCCAATGTCGCCCAGTGATATAGATGCAAATTTCATTACTCCTATCAATGTGATAGGATTCTGTCACATCATACCTTGTACAGGAGGTCCAAATGTACAAGATTTGTGCGGTAGCACTTGTCCAAAGCGAAACTCATTGGACTCTGGTCGATCCATAAGCCGAAGCATCAAGAATTGCCAATGTCGTGCAATGGTATAGATGCAAATATCATTACTGCTATCAATTTGACAGGATTCTGCCTCATCGTATATTGTCCAGGGGGTCCAAATGTACAATACTTGTGCGGTAGCACTTGTACAATGCGACTCTCTTTGGCCTCCGGTCGAATCATACGCCGGAGCATCCAGAATTGCCGATGTTGACCAATGATATAGATGCAAATATCTTTACTCCTATAAATTTGACAGGATTCTGGCTCATCGTGTCTTGTCCAGGGGGTCCAAATATACACGATTTGTGCGGTAGCACGTGTCCAAAGCGACTCTCTTTGGATTCAGGTCGAATCATAGGCCGGAGCATCCAGAATTGCCAATGTCGCCCAGTGATATAAATGCAAATTTCTTTACTCCTATCAATGTGACAGGATTCTGGCTCATCGTGTCTTGTCCAGGAGGTCCAAATGTACAAGATTTGTGCGGTAGCACGTGTCCAAAGCGACTCTCCTTGGACTCAGGTCGAATCAAAAGCCTGAGCGTCCAGAATTGCCAATGCCGTCTAATGATATAAATGCAAATATCTTTACTCACATCAATTTGACAGGATTCTGCCTCATCGTATATTGTCCAGGGGGCCCAAATGTACAAGACTTGTGCGGTAGCACTTGTACAATGCGACTCTCTTTGGCCTTCGGTCGAATCATACGCCGCAGCATCCAGAATTGCCAATGTGGTCCAATGATATAGATGCAAATATCTTCACTCCTATCAATTTGACCGGATTCTGGCTCATCGTGTCTTGTCCAGGAGGATCAAGTGTACAAGATTTGTGCGGTAGCACTAGACAAAAGCGAAACTCTTTGGACTCAGGTTGATCCATAAGCCAAAGCATCCAGAATTGCCAATGTCGTCCAATGATTTAGATTCAAATATCTTCACTCCTATCAATGTGACAGGATTCTGCCTCATCATATCTTTTCCAGGAGGTCTAAATGTACAACATTTGTGCGGTAGCACTTGTCCAAAGCGACTGTCTTTGGATTCAGGTCGAATCATAAGCCGGAGCATCCAAAATTGCCAATTTCGTCCAATGATTTAGATGCAAGTATCTTCACTCCTATCAATGTGACAGGATTCTGCCTCATCATATATTGTCCAGGAGGTCCGAAAGTACACGATTTGTGTGGTAGCACTTGTCCAAAGCGACTGTCTTTGGATTCAGGTCGAATCATATGCCGGAGCATCCAGAATTGCCAATGTCGTCCAATGATATAGATGCAAATATCTTTACTCCTATCAATGTGATAGGATTCTGCCTCATCATACGTTGTACAGGAGGTCCACACATACAAGATTTGTGCGGTAGCACTTGTCCAAAGCGACTCTCTTTGGACTCAGGTCGAATCATAAGCCGGTGCATCTAGAATTGCCAATGTCGTCCAATAATATAGATGCAAATATCTTTACTCCTATCAATGTGATAGGATTCTGCCTCATCATACCTTGTACAGGAGGTCTACACATACAAGATTTGTGCGGTAGCACTTGTCCAAAGCGACTCTCTTTGGCCTCCGGTCGAATCATACGTCGGAGCATCCAGAATTGCCAATGTCGTCCAATGATATAGATGCAAATATCTTTACTCCTATCAATGTGATAGGATTCTGCCTCATCATACCTTGTACAGGAGGTCCACACATACAAGATTTGTGCGGTAACACTTGTCCAAAGCGACTCTCTTTGGACTCAGGTCGAATCATAAGCCGCTGCATCCAGAATTGCCAATGTCGTCCAATGATATAGATGCAAATATCTTCACTCCTATCATTGTGACAGGATTCTGCCTTATCATACCTTTTCCAGGAGGTCCAAATGCACAAGTTTTGAGCCGCAGCATTTGTCCAAACCGACTCTCGTTGGACTCAGGTCGATCCATATGCCGGAGTAACACAAATTGCCGATCTTATCGGAATGATATAGATGCAAATATCTTTACTCCTATCAATTTGACAGGATTCTGGCTCATCGTGTCTTGTCCAGGAGGATCAACTGTACAAGATTTGTGCGGTAGCACTAGACAAAAGCGAAACTCTTTGGACTCAGGTCGATCCATAAGCCGAAACATCCAGAATTGCCAATGTCGTCCAATGATATAGATGCAAATATTTTTACTGCCATCAATTTGACAGGATTCTGTGTCATCATACCTTGTACAGGAGGTCTACACATACAAGATTTGTGCGGTAGCACTTGTCCAAAGCGACTCTCTTTGGCCTCCGGTCGAATCATACGTCGGAGCATCCAGAATTGCCAATGTCGTCCAATGATATAGATGCAAATATCTTTACTCCTATCAATGTGATAGGATTCTGCCTCATCATACCTTGTACAGGAGGTCCACACATACAAGATTTGTGCGGTAACACTTGTCCAAAGCGACTCTCTTTGGACTCAGGTCGAATCATAAGCCGCTGCATCCAGAATTGCCAATGTCGTCCAATGATATAGATGCAAATATCTTCACTCCTATCATTGTGACAGGATTCTGCCTTATCATACCTTTTCCAGGAGGTCCAAATGCACAAGTTTTGAGCCGCAGCATTTGTCCAAACCGACTCTCGTTGGACTCAGGTCGATCCATATGCCGGAGTAACACAAATTGCCGATCTTATCGGAATGATATAGATGCAAATATCTTCACTCCTGTCAATTTGACAGGATTCTGGCTCATCATGTCTTGTCCAGGAGGATCAAGCGTAGAAGATGTGTGCGCTAGCACTAGACGAAAGCGAAACTCCTTGGACTCAGGTCGATCCATAAGCCTGAGCATCCAGAATTGCCAATGTCGTCCAATGATATAGATTCACATATCTTTACTCCTATCAATGTGATAGGATTCTGCCTCATCATACCTTGTTCCGGAGGTCCAAATGGACATGATTTGGGCGGCAGTATTTGTCCAAAGCGACTCTCTTTGAACTCAGGTCGAATCATACGCCGCAGCATCCAGAATTGCCAATGTCGTCCAGTGATATAGATGCAAATATCTTTACTCCTATCAATTTGACAGGATTCTGCCTCATCGTGTCTTGTCCAGGGGGTCCAAATGTACGCGATTTGTTGCGGTAGCACTTGTCCAAAGCGACATTCTTTGACTTATGTCGAACCATAAGCCGGACCATCCAGAATTGCCGTTGTTGACCAATGATATAGATGCCAATATTCTACTCCTATTAATTTGACAGGATTCTGCCTCATCGTATCTTATCCAGGGGGTCCAAATGTACAAGATTTGTGCGGTAGCACGTGTCCAAAGCGACTCTCTTTGGCCTCCGGTCGAATCATATGCCGGAGCAACCAGAATTGCCAATGTCGTCCAATGATATAGATGCAAATATCTTTACTCCTATCAATGTGATAGGATTCTGTCTCATCGTATCTTATCCAGGGGGTGCAAATGTACAAGACTTATTGCGGTAGCACTTGTCCGAAGCGACTCTCTTTGGCCTCCGGTCGAATCATATGCCGGAGCATCCAGAATTGCCAATGTCGTCCAGTGATATTGATGCAAATATCTTTACTCCTATCAATGTGATAGGATTCTGCCTCATCGTATCTTATCCAGGGGGTCCAAATGTACAAGACTTATTGCGGTAGCACTTGTCCGAAGCGACTCTTTTTGGCCTCCGGTCGAATCATATGCCGGAGCATCCAGAATGGCCAAGGTCGTCCAGTGATATAGATGCAAATATCTTTACTCATATCAATGTGGTAGAATTCTGCCTCATCATACCTTGTACAGGAGGTCGAAATGTAGAAGATTTGTGCGGTAGCACTTGTCCAAAGCGAAACTCTTTGGACTCAGGTCGATCCATTACCCGAAGCATCAAGAATTGCCAATGTCGTGCAATGGTATAGATGCAAATACCTTTACTGCTATCAATTTGACAGGATTCTGCCTCATCGTGTCTTGTCCAGGGGGTTAAAATGTACGCGATTTGTTGCGGTAGCACTTGTCCAAAGCGACATTCTTTGGACTTATGTCGAACCATAAGCCGGACCATCCAGAATTGCCGTTGTTGACCATTGATATAGATGCAAATATATTTACTCCTATTAATTTGACAGGATTCTGCCTCGTCGTATCTTGTCCCGGGGGTCCAAATGTACAAGATTTGTTGCGGTAGCACTTGTCCAAAGCGACTCTCCTTGGACTCAGGTCGAATCACAAGCCTGAGCATCCAGAATTGCCAATGCCGTCTAATGATATAGATGCAAATATCTTCACTCCTATCAATTTGACAGGATTCTGCCTCATCATATCTTGTCCAGGTGATCCAAATGGACAAGATTTGGGCGGCAGCATTTGTCCAAAGCGACTCTCTTTGAACTTAGGTCGAATCATAAGCCGAGCATCGAGAATTTCCCATGTCGTCCAATGATATAGATGCATATATATATATACTCCTATAAATGTAATTCGATTCTGCCTCATCATACCTTGTACAGGAGGTCCAAATGTACACGATTTGTGCGGTAGCACTTGTCCAAAGCGACTCTCTTTGGGCTCCGGTCGAATCATAAGCCGGAGCATTCAGAATTGCCAATGTCGTCCAATGATATAGATGCAAATATCTTCACTCCAATCAATTTGACAGGATTCTGGCTCATCATGTCTTGTCCAGGAGGATCAAGTGTACACGATTTGTGCGGTAGCACTAGACAAAAGCTAAACTCTTTGGACTCAGGTCGATCCATAAGCCGAATCAACCAGAATTGCCAATGTCGTGCAATGATATAGATGCAAATATCTTTACTGCTATCAATTTGACAGGATTCTGCCTCATCGTATCTTGTCCAGGGGGTCCAAATGTATAAGATTTGTGCGGCAGCACGTGTCCAAAGCGACTCTCTTTAGCCTCCGGTCGAATCATATGCCGGAGCATCCAGAATGGCCAATGTCGTCCAGTGATATAGATACAGCTATCTTTACTCCTATTTATTTGACAGGATTCTGCCTCATCGTATCTTGTCCAGGGGATCCAAATGTACAAGATTTGTTGCGGTAACACTTGTCCAAAGCGACTCTCTTTGGCCTCCGGTCGAATCATATGCCGGAGCATCCAAAATTGCCAATGTCGTCCAATGATATAGATGCAAATATCTTCATTCCTATCAATTTGACAGGTTTCGGCCTCATCATATCTTGTCCAGGAGGTCCAAATGGACAAGATTTGGGCGGCAGTATTTGTCCAAGGCGACTCTCTTTGAACTCAGGTCGAATCATTCGCCGATCTTCCAGAATTGCCAATGTCGTCCAATGATATAGATGCAAACATCTTCACTCCTATCAATTTGACAGGATTCTGCCTCATCATATCTTGTCCAGGTGGTCCAAATGGACAAGATTTGGGCGGCAGCATTTGTCCAAAGCGACTCTCTTTGAACTTAGGTCGAATCATAAGCCGAGCATCGAGAATTTCCAATGTCGTCCAATGATATAGATGCAAATATCTTTACTCCTATCAATGTGATAGGATTCTGCCTCATCATACCTTGTACAGGAGGTCCAAATGTACAAGACTTATTGCGGTAGCACTTGTCCGAAGCGACTCTCTTTGGACTCAGGTCGAATCATAAACCGGAGCATCCAGAATTGCCAATGTCGTCCAATGATATAGATGCAAATATCTTTACTCCTATCAATGTGACAGCATTCTGCCTCATCGTATCTTGTCCAGGGGGTCCAAATGTACACGATTTGTTGCGGTAGCACTTGTCCAAAGCGACATTCTTTGGACTTATGTCGAACCATAAACTGGAGCATCCAGAATTGCCAATGTCGTCCAATGATGTAGATGCAAATATCTTCACTCCAATCAATTTGACAGGATTCTGGCTCATCGTGTCTTGTCCAGGTGGGATCAAATGTACACGATTTGTGCGGTAGCACTAGACAAAAGCGAAACTCTTTGGACTCAGGTCGATCCATAAGCCGAATCAACCAGAATTGCCAAAGTCGTGCAATGATATAGATGCAAATATCTTTACTGCTATCAATTTGACAGGATTCTGCCTCATCGTATCTTGTCCAGGGGGTCCAAATGTATAAGATTTGTGCGGCAGCACGTGTCCAAAGCGACTCTCTTTAGCCTCCGGTCGGATCATATGCCGGAGCATCCAGAATGGCCATGTCGTCCAGTGATATAGATGCAAATATCTTTACTCATATCAATGTGGTAGGATTCTGCCTCATCATACCTTGTACAGGAGGTCGAAATGTAGAAGATTTGTGCGGTAGCACTTGTCCAAAGCGAAACTCTTTGGACTCAGGTCGATCCATAAGCCGAAGCATCAAGAATTGCCAATCTCGTGCAATGGTATAGATGAAAATACCTTTACTGCTATCACTTTGACAGGATTCTGCCTCATCGTATCTTGTCCAAGGGGTCCACATGTACACAATTTGTTGCGGTAGCACTTGTCTGTTATAAATATGCTGGAAATTTTAAGAATATGAATGCACCGCTCTATGGTTCTGGGGGAAGTGCTGTGTCCCTTGACACAGTACTCTTTCCAGAGAGTTCAAAGCCTCTCCCCACTCCGTGGCCAGATCCTTTATTCGAGTGCTTATCACTTCGCACGTGCAACGAAGCATCGATGACGTCGGGCCATCGGTCCCGTGCTCGTACCTTCTCAAAGAATTAGGCATCTCCTCGGCGGCCAGCAACAAGGCGTCGGGCCCTTTGCTGCCGCCTCAGATTCCATACGTGCGCGATACTGTATACAGTACCGCGATCCCAAGAACCTGCGACGATTGACATCCGACTATCTAAATATCATCGACCGATATTATTGTCTCGGCTATCGCCCAACACAAGCCTTTGTAAACCAGCCGTCACCGCCTGGAGTGATCACTCAAAACGTGCCCCCTCTCCCTTTCTACCGCGATGACGCTAACACGGCCAAACTGACCTGCTTCGCGCTCTCGAGAAGCATCAACACCTAATTGTCAAAATTTACCGTCTACGGCCTTCCACAAAAATCCTAAGTATTTCCGCAGGTAGCATGGTTAGCAACCACCACATGGTGCTACCCAACCCACTCTCGGCTTCAGCGTCAACCAAGCATCCTACGATATAACATAGCTAGCAGCCACCCCGTAATGTCACACCGCAGCGTTATAACAAGATTACAGATCTCTTTCCCTGCAAAAGTGCATGCCTTTCAAACTCTAAAATACTGTCCCAAGTCCGTGACCTTATGTCACCCAAGGAGGAGCTTTACAATGAGAAGTCCTCTATTCCGCACACAACAATATGCAGCTGCAACGGTACCATGCCGTTTCCCTATTCAGGCGCAACATTGTGTCTCCCTCAACAAATTAAACCAGTTTTATCAAAAGATTATTTTTATTCGATTAAAATCAAAGAATACAAAACTGCAATGTCGCTACAAGATTGAACACACAATTCACCGCTAACACGGTTCATCCACGCCTTCACCCTCGCTTTCGATACCATCGAAATCGCCTGCCCATTCACCTTTCCAGTGTCGTAACCGATCTTTAGGCACAACCTGAGGTCTACCCGTTTTGCTAATTATTTCAAAACGGTCATTTGTTAGGACTTGAGTAATTGTGAATGGTCCGACGTACTTATCGTCTAACTTAGCTCTCCTCGTATCAGCCGGTTTCACGAACACTGTATCGCCCGAGCTGTATACAATATTGTCCCTGCGCTTTTGATTAAATCTTTCATTCTGTATTGCAGCATTTTCTTTTAGACGATTCGCAGCTATTGTTCTGTCGTGATTTAAATTTATTTCTTCATTCGTATCCGGCAATCCAGCTTCGATGCCAACTGCCTTACCGGCACTTTGCTCTAATCCGAACAACAATCTACTTGGCGAAAACCCCGTTGATTTTTGAACCGTTGTATTTAACGTAATCATTAATTTTGCTAATTTACTCGGCCATTCCTTACTTTTACCTGCTTCAACTGTGAGCAAATTTGTTACCGTTGAAACATACCGTTCGGCTTGCCCGTTTGCTCGCGGGGCTCCCGTCGCGATAAGATGTAAATCTATATCCTGTTTCCGGATAATTTGTTGAAGCGGTTTATACGTGAAGTTCGTAGCTCGGTCTAGTACCACAACACGCGGCGTTCCAAATAAAGTCAAACGTTCTTTAAATACTTGGAGCGTTTCAGGCCCACTCAGCGATTTTAATGGAACGAGCTGTACATACTTAGTAAAAGCATCTACTACGACTATAATGTGCTGGAAACCCTCTTTGGATTGCTCAAACGGTCCTACGCAATCGCAGTGAATCGTGTAAAACGGTACCGGTGTCTTAGGAATCGAATGTAAGAACCATTGTTTCGCTCCGGTACGGCGCTTCGATACCACGCAGATGATACAGTGTTCCAGGTATTTTTCAACGAATTTCCGCATTTGCGGGAACCGATATTTCTGCGCCACACGGTCATACGTCTTATCGTAGCCGACATGAAAATTGTCATCATGGTAAATGCGCAGCAAGCCTAGGCGACTACCTTTTGGCACAAAACTACGGTATACAACACGACCCGTATCCCGGCGTATCTTTCTGCACAAGATACCCTGCCTAACCTCGAAATCATTGCCAAGAGTATAATTCGCGTCCACGCGTTCAATCATATTTTTTGTCTCGTCGTCTTGCTTTTGAGCGATCTCGAGCCATGAGCCTTCGCAAATAACATTTACACGATAATCCTTACGCGGATTCCTGCTTAAATAATCTACATGCTCGACGTATTTTCCTTTCCTGTATTCCAAGTCAAACGTATAGTCCTGTAAGAAGACCCACCATCTGGCAATACGTGGTAGTAAATCCTTTTTACATTTTGTTGCCTTTATCGCATTGCAGTCCGTTATGATTTTAAACCTTATTCCCAAAAGATAGACACGAAAATACTTCAGAGCGTTCACTACCGCAAGCGTCTCCAACTTTTACGAGTGGTATCGCGATTCCTCGGGTGACGTACGACGACTAAAATACGCAATCACTCTCATATCACCGTCTATCTTTTGAAATAGTATGCTACCGTAGCCGATTGAACTCGCGTCCGTGTGTAACTCTGTCTCTCGCTTGGGATCAAAAACTACGAGCAATGGTTTAGAGCTAAGCTTAGTAAGAACATATTCACTAGCTCTGTCTTGTTCTTCACCCCAATGCCATGGCTCGTTATTCTTTGTCAATTTTGTCACGCATGCCGTACGAACAGCAAACTCGGGAATAAACTTACGGAAATAGCTAGCCAAACCCATGAATTGCCGTACCTGTCTTACGTTAGCTGGTACCGGCGATTCTAACAAGGCTTTAACTTTCTCCTTACCCGGTCTAATGCCCTCAGAGGATACATCTCTTCCTAAATATTCTATCGTTCTTTTGAAGAACGCACATTTTTCTATGTTCAGCGAGAACCCTGCTTTGTCAAGAGCTTCTAACACGCGTTCTAAGTGTTCGAAACCCTCCGCAACCGTCTCGGACGGAATGAGAATATCGTCCATGTATACCAGAGCAATACTATTTCGGAGATTCCCTAACGCAACGTTTATGGCCCGCTGAAACACAGCCGGAGCGTTGGCCAACCCGAAGGGCATCCGCATAAACTCATAATGACCGTCCGGTGTTACAAAAGCAGATTTTTCGATTGAGTCCGGCGCGATCGGGATTTGATAAAACCCGGATGCCATGTCTAATGTGGTGAAAAATCTCCCTTTACCTAAGCGGTCCAGTTGATCGTCTATTAGAGGTAACGGATACCGATTTTTTTGGGTAATATGATTCAGCGCACGAAAATCAACGCACATGCGGTTTTTTCCATTTTTCTTTTTAACAAGAATTATAGGGCTTGCATAAGGCGATACACTCTCGCGTATTATATCGTGCTTCAACAAATCGGCTACAATCTCGCGTACTTTCTGTCTCTCGACAATCGACAAACGGTATGGATGGTAATTTATTACCTTTTCGCTGGTCGTCACAATTTTAAGTTCTCCAGTACTCACGCGCCGTACATTGTTTCCCGTCGTTATCATACGCTCGTAGCGGCTCAACAGCGTCTTCAAATCGCCGCGTACGTCGACATCTAGTGCGTCTGCCACGCTGCATAGTAGTTGGAGCTTCGTCCCTTCGTTATCCTTGCGAATCCCGGTTGTGCAGTGTTGCAGTCTCGTCGTCCCATCCGGATCGGTGACTATCTGCAGGCCGCCGTCACTTAGGACGTTTTTCCCGATAATAACGTCATACAATATGGACGAATCAGGAACAACGAACAAGTCCAATTCTACTGACACATCCTCAGTTTGCACGACCGCCGTCGTGCATCCAAGTGTAGTCACACTCGACTCGCACAACCCCCGTACCGTCGTTGTGTACGGATCGACCTTCAAGCTCCCCTTGGCAATTCGCTGTCTAATCAGGGAACAGGTAGAACCATTATCGATGAGACAATTCCGGATTAGCATGTCTTTCAGTAAGATAGGCGTCAGCTTGTGGTCCATGGAATAACACACGTTTGTTTCGGGGTTTCCACAGTTTCCTTCAGTTCATTTGTGGCCCTGGGCATCCCGCGCCTGCCGTTGCTTAAGGAAGCAATCGGCTTCCACGTGTCCACGTTTCGAACAAAAACTGCACGAGACAATACGTCGGTGGGTGGTTACGGTCATTGTCCGGCCTCCGTTTCTTGACGCACTGGTGTTTCAAATGGCCCTCTTCGTTGCATAGATAGCACCGTTTTCGGCCAGGCCTTTCCCTCTCCTTCGACGCCTTCTTTTCCGCACCGTCTTCCCAAATTGGGTGATTGCAACAATCGCACCCGCGGTCGTCTGATGGTTGCCGATCAGCATCGCTTGCCGAACATTTTCATCCACAATTGCACCGATTAGGAGCTCGACCAGTTCCTCTGGCTTAAAGTTCACACGCGTCTGCTCCAGGTACATCAACTTCGTACGCGCGTATTCGGCGTATGACACAGCGGTCTCACTGGTATAAGAGATCGCGCGAAGCATTCGCGAATGCAGTCTTTTTTCTGACACGAACACCGAGCACAGGTCTTCACGAAATTTTCCCCACGTGTGCGGCCTCCCCATCCACTCCCTGTGCCACCTTCTCGCGGGTCCAGTAAGGGCGTGTGTCGCCAAGGACAAACGTTGTTGGTCCGTAGCGGTCTTGGTAATCTCTTCCACCAAGTCGCACCAGACATTCGAATCGTCGGCTAATTCGTTGGCGCCAAATTCGGGTATCAGTTCCATTACCTCACTTGAAGCTGTGTTTGCGTTTGTCGCAGGAGTAGGAACACTGCACGAAGGAACAGTGTTTCCAAGTTTCAACAGTACCTCGCGCACTATGTCTTCGACGGATGGCATCTCGGCCGGGGTACCCATGCTGTCTCTCCTTATTATTACACATAAAACTCACAAAACACAAATTGAAAACACAAAAAAGAAAGAAAAGTAAAAATAAATGTCGTAGTAACGAGAAATAATAAATGCTTGCGTAAAGCCTGCTAACGTGGTAGCAATTGGATATGAATCCCACTTCTGATGTTATAAATATGCTGGAAATTTTAAGAATATGAATGCACCGCTCTAGGGTTCTGGGGGAAGTGCTGTGTCCCTTGACACAGTCCTCTTTCCAGAGAGTTCAAAGCCTCTCCCCACTCCGTGGCCAGATCCTTTATTCGAGTGCTTATCACTTCGCACGTGCAACGAAGAATCGATGACGTCGGGCCATCGGTCCCGTGCACGTGCCTTCTCAAAGAATTAGGCATCTACTCGGCGGCCAGCAACAAGGCGTCGGGCCCTTTGCTGCCGCCTCAGATTCCATACGTGCGCGATACTGTATACAGCACCGCGATCCCAAGAACCTGCGACGATTGACATCCGACTATCTAAATATCATCGACCGATATTATTGTCTCGGCTATCGCCCAACTCAAGCCTTTGTAAACCAGCCGTCACCGCCTGGAGTGACCACTCAAAACGTGCCCCCTCTCCCTTTCTACCGCGATGACGCTAACATGTCCAAAGCGACATTCTTTGGACTTAGGTCGAACCATAAGCCGGACCATCCAGAATTGCCGATGTTGACCAATGATGTAGATGCAAATATCTTTACTCCTATTAATTTGACAGGATTCTGCTTCATCGTGTCTTGTCCAGGGGGTCCAAATGTACACGATTTGTTGCGGTAGCACTTGTCCAAGGCGACATTCTTTGGACTTATGTCGAACCATAAGCCGGACCATCCGGAATTGCCGATGTTGACCAATGATATAGATGCAAATATCTTCAATCCTATCAATGGACAGGATTCTGCCTCATCGTATCTTGTCCAGGAGGTTCAAGTGTACAAGATTTGGGTGGTAACACTTGTCCAGACCGACTCTCTTTGGATTCAGGTCGAATCATAAGCCGGATCCCCAGGATTGCCAATGTCGTCCAATGATATAGATGCAAATATCTTTACTCCTATCAATTTGACAGGATTCTGCCTCATCCCATCTTGTCCAGGGGGATCAAATGTACAAGATTTGTGCGGTAGCACTTGTCCAAAGCGAAACTCATTGGACTCAGGTCGATCCATAAGCCGAAGCATCAAGAATTGCCAATGTCGTGCAATGGTATAGATGCAAATATCATTACTGCTATCAAATTGACAGGATTCTGCCTCATCGTATATTGTCCAGGGGGTCCAAATGTACAATACTTGTGCGGTAGCACTTGTACAATGCGACTCTCTTTGGCCTCCGGTCGAATCATACGCCGGAGCATCCAGAATTGCCGATGTTGACCAATGATATAGATGCAAATATATTTACTCCTATAAATTTGACAGGATTCTGGCTCATCGTGTCTTGTCCAGGAGGTCCAAATGTACAAGATTTGTGCGGTAGCACGTGTCCAAAGCGACTCTCTTTGGATTCAGGTCGAATCATAGGCCGGAGCATCCAGAATTGCCAATGTCGCCCAGTGATATAAATGCAAATTTCTTTACTCCTGTCAATGTGATAGGATTCTGCCACATCATACCTTGTACAGGAGGTCCAAATGAACAAGATTTTTGCGGTAGCACTTGTCCAAAGCGAAACTCTTTGGACTCAGGTCGATCCATAACCCGAAGCATCAAGAATTGCCAATGTCGTGCAATGGTATAGATGCAAATATCATTACTGCTATCAATTTGACAGGATTCTGGCTCATCGTGTCTTGTCCAGGGGTTCCAAATGTACAAGATTTGTGCGGTAGCACGTGTCCAAAGCGACGCTCTTTGGATTCAGGTCGAATCATAGGCCGGAGCATCCAGAATTGCCAATGTCGCCCAGTGATATAGATGCAAATTTCATTACTCCTATCAATGTGATAGGATTCTGTCACATCATACCTTGTACAGGAGGTCCAAATGTACAAGATTTGTGCGGTAGCACTTGTCCAAAGCGAAACTCATTGGACTCTGGTCGATCCATAAGCCGAAGCATCAAGAATTGCCAATGTCGTGCAATGGTATAGATGCAAATATCATTACTGCTATCAATTTGACAGGATTCTGCCTCATCGTATATTGTCCAGGGGGTCCAAATGTACAATACTTGTGCGGTAGCACTTGTACAATGCGACTCTCTTTGGCCTCCGGTCGAATCATACGCCGGAGCATCCAGAATTGCCGATGTTGACCAATGATATAGATGCAAATATCTTTACTCCTATAAATTTGACAGGATTCTGGCTCATCGTGTCTTGTCCAGGGGGTCCAAATATACACGATTTGTGCGGTAGCACGTGTCCAAAGCGACTCTCTTTGGATTCAGGTCGAATCATAGGCCGGAGCATCCAGAATTGCCAATGTCGCCCAGTGATATAAATGCAAATTTCTTTACTCCTATCAATGTGACAGGATTCTGGCTCATCGTGTCTTGTCCAGGAGGTCCAAATGTACAAGATTTGTGCGGTAGCACGTGTCCAAAGCGACTCTCCTTGGACTCAGGTCGAATCAAAAGCCTGAGCGTCCAGAATTGCCAATGCCGTCTAATGATATAAATGCAAATATCTTTACTCACATCAATTTGACAGGATTCTGCCTCATCGTATATTGTCCAGGGGGCCCAAATGTACAAGACTTGTGCGGTAGCACTTGTACAATGCGACTCTCTTTGGCCTTCGGTCGAATCATACGCCGCAGCATCCAGAATTGCCAATGTGGTCCAATGATATAGATGCAAATATCTTCACTCCTATCAATTTGACCGGATTCTGGCTCATCGTGTCTTGTCCAGGAGGATCAAGTGTACAAGATTTGTGCGGTAGCACTAGACAAAAGCGAAACTCTTTGGACTCAGGTTGATCCATAAGCCAAAGCATCCAGAATTGCCAATGTCGTCCAATGATTTAGATTCAAATATCTTCACTCCTATCAATGTGACAGGATTCTGCCTCATCATATCTTTTCCAGGAGGTCTAAATGTACAACATTTGTGCGGTAGCACTTGTCCAAAGCGACTGTCTTTGGATTCAGGTCGAATCATAAGCCGGAGCATCCAAAATTGCCAATTTCGTCCAATGATTTAGATGCAAGTATCTTCACTCCTATCAATGTGACAGGATTCTGCCTCATCATATATTGTCCAGGAGGTCCGAAAGTACACGATTTGTGTGGTAGCACTTGTCCAAAGCGACTGTCTTTGGATTCAGGTCGAATCATATGCCGGAGCATCCAGAATTGCCAATGTCGTCCAATGATATAGATGCAAATATCTTTACTCCTATCAATGTGATAGGATTCTGCCTCATCATACGTTGTACAGGAGGTCCACACATACAAGATTTGTGCGGTAGCACTTGTCCAAAGCGACTCTCTTTGGACTCAGGTCGAATCATAAGCCGGTGCATCTAGAATTGCCAATGTCGTCCAATAATATAGATGCAAATATCTTTACTCCTATCAATGTGATAGGATTCTGCCTCATCATACCTTGTACAGGAGGTCTACACATACAAGATTTGTGCGGTAGCACTTGTCCAAAGCGACTCTCTTTGGCCTCCGGTCGAATCATACGTCGGAGCATCCAGAATTGCCAATGTCGTCCAATGATATAGATGCAAATATCTTTACTCCTATCAATGTGATAGGATTCTGCCTCATCATACCTTGTACAGGAGGTCCACACATACAAGATTTGTGCGGTAACACTTGTCCAAAGCGACTCTCTTTGGACTCAGGTCGAATCATAAGCCGCTGCATCCAGAATTGCCAATGTCGTCCAATGATATAGATGCAAATATCTTCACTCCTATCATTGTGACAGGATTCTGCCTTATCATACCTTTTCCAGGAGGTCCAAATGCACAAGTTTTGAGCCGCAGCATTTGTCCAAACCGACTCTCGTTGGACTCAGGTCGATCCATATGCCGGAGTAACACAAATTGCCGATCTTATCGGAATGATATAGATGCAAATATCTTTACTCCTATCAATTTGACAGGATTCTGGCTCATCGTGTCTTGTCCAGGAGGATCAACTGTACAAGATTTGTGCGGTAGCACTAGACAAAAGCGAAACTCTTTGGACTCAGGTCGATCCATAAGCCGAAACATCCAGAATTGCCAATGTCGTCCAATGATATAGATGCAAATATTTTTACTGCCATCAATTTGACAGGATTCTGTGTCATCATACCTTGTACAGGAGGTCCAAATGTACAAGATTTGTGCGGTAGCACTTGTCCAAAGCGACCCTCTTTGGACTCAGGTCGAATCATAAGCCGAAGCATCCAGAATTCCCAATGTCGTCCAATGATTTAGATGCAAATATCTTCACTCCTATCAATTTGACAGGATTCTGGCTCATCGTGCCTTGTCCAGGAGGATCAAGTGTACAAGATTTGTGCGGTAGCACTAGACTAAAGCGAAACTCTTTGGACTCAGGTCGATCCATAAGCCGAAGCATCCAGAATTGCCAATGTCGTCTAGTGATATAGATGCAAATATCTTCACTCCTATTGATGTGATAGAATTCTACCTCATCATATCTTGTCCAGGAGGTCCAAATATACAAGATTTGGGCGGCAGCAGTTGTCCAAAGCGACTCTCTTTGGACTCAGGTTGAATCATAAGCCGGAGCATCCAGAATTGTCAATGTCGTCTAGTGATATAGATGCAAATATCTTCACTCCTATCAATTTGACAGGATTCTGGCTCATCGTGCCTTGTCCAGGAGGATCACGTGTACAAGATTTGTGCGGTAGCACTAGACAAAAGCGAAACTCTTTGGACTCAGGTCGATCCATAAGCCAAAGCATCCAGAATTGCCAATGTCGTCCAATGATTTAGATTGAAATATCTTCACTCCTATCAATGTGACAGGATTCTGCCTCATCATATCTTTTCCAGGAGGTCTAAATGTACAACATTTGTGCGGTAGCACTTGTCCAAAGCGACTGTTTTTGGATTCAGGTCGAATCATAAGCCGGAGCATCCAGAATTGCCAATTTCGTCCAATGATTTAGATGCAAATATCTTCACTCCTATCAATGTGACAGGATTCTGCCTCATCATATATTGTCCAGGGGGTCCAAAAGTACAAGATTTGTGTGGTAGCACTTGTCCAAAAAGACTGTCTTTGGATTCAGGCCGAATCATAAGCCGGAGCATCCAGAATTGCCAATGTCGTCCAATGATATAGATGCAATTATCTTTACTGCTATCAATGTGGTAGGATTCTGCCTCATCATACCTTGTACAGGAGGTCCACACATACAAGATTTGTGCGGTAGCACTTGTCCAAAGCGACTCTCTTTGGACTCAGGTCGAATCATAAGCCGGTGCATCCAGAATTGCCAATGTCGTCCAATAATATAGATGCAAATATCTTTACTCCTATCAATGTGATAGGATTCTGCCTCATCATACCTTGTACAGGAGGTCCACACATACAAGATTTGTGCGGTAGCACTTGTCCAAAGCGACTCTCTTTGGCCTCCGGTCGAATCATACGTCGGAGCATCCAGAATTGCCAATGTCGTCCAATGATATAGATGCAAATATCTTTACTCCTATCAATGTGATAGGATTCTGCCTCATCATACCTTGTACAGGAGGTCCACACATACAAGATTTGTGCGGTAACACTTGTCCAAAGCGACTCTCTTTGGACTCAGGTCGAATCATAAGCCGGTGCATCCAGAATTGCCAATGTCGTCCAATGATATAGATGCAAATATCTTCACTCCTATCATTGTGACAGGATTCTGCCTTATCATACCTTTTCCAGGAGGTCCAAATGCACAAGTTTTGAGCCGCAGCATTTGTCCAAACCGACTCTCGTTGGACTCAGGTCGATCCATATGCCGGAGTAACACAAATTGCCGATCTTATCGGAATGATATAGATGCAAATATCTTTACTCCTATCAATTTGACAGGATTCTGGCTCATCGTGTCTTGTCCAGGAGGATCAACTGTACAAGATATGTGCGGTAGCACTAGACAAAAGCGAAACTCTTTGACTCAGGTCGATCCATAAGCCGAAACATCCAGAATTGCCAATGTCGTCCAATGATATAGATGCAAATGTTTTTACTGCCATCAATTTGACAGGATTCTGCCTCATCATACCTTGTACAGGAGGTCCAAATGTACAAGATTTGTGCGGTAGCACTTGTCCAAAGCGACCCTCTTTGGACTCAGGTCGAATCATATGCCGAAGCATCCAGAATTCCCAATGTCGTCCAATGATTTAGAGGCAAATATCTTCACTCCTATCAATGTGACAGGATTCTGCCTCATCATATCTTTTCCAGGAGGTCTAAATGTACAACATTTGTGCGGTAGCACTTGTCCAAAGCTACTGTCTTTGGATTCATTTCGAATCATAAGCCGGAGCATCCAGTATTGCCAATGTCGTCCAATGATATAGATGCAAATATATTTACTGCTATCAATTTGACAGGATTCTGCCTCATCGTATCTTGTCCAGGGGGTTCAGATGTACAAGATTTGTGCGGTAGCACGTGTCCAAAGCGACTCTCTTTGGCCTCCGGGCGAATCATATGCCGGAGCATCCAGAATTGCCAATGTCGTCCAATGATATAGATGCAAATATCTGTACTCCTATCAATGTGATAAGATTCTGCCTCATCATACCTTGTACAGGTGGTCCAAATGTACAAGATTTGTGCGGTAGCACTTGTCCAAAGCGACTCTCTTTGGACTCAAGTCGAATCATAAGCCGAAGCATCCATAATTGCCAATGTCGTCCAATGATTTAGATGCAAATATCTTCACTCCTATCAATGTGACAGGATTCTTCATCATCATATCTTTTCCAGGAGGTCTAAATGTACAACATTTGTGCGGTAGCACTTGTCCAAAGCGACTGTCTTTGGATTCAGGTCGAATCATAAGCCGGAGCATCCAGAATTGCCAATGTCGTCTAGTGATATAGATGCAAATATCTTCACTCCTATCAATTTAACAGGATTATGGCTCATCGTGTCTTGTCCAGGAGGATCAAGTGTACAAGTTTTGTGCGGTAGCACTAGACAAAAGCGAAACTCTTTGGACACAAGTCGATCCATATGCCGAAGCATCCAGAATTGCCAATGTCGTGCAATCATATAGATGCAAATATTTTTACTGCTATCAATTTGACAGGATTCTGCCTCATCGCATCTTGTCCAGGGGATCCAAATGTACAAGATTTGTGCGGTAGCACGTGTCCAAAGCGACTCTCTTTGAACTCAGGTAGAATCATATGCCGACCATCCAGAATTGCTAATGCCGTCTAATGATATAGATGCAAATATCTTCACTTCTATCAATTTAACAGGATTCTGCCTCATCGTGTCTTGTCCAGGAGGATCAAGTGTACAGGTTTTGTGCGGTAGCACTAGACAAATGCGAAACTCTTTGGACACAAGTCTATCCATAAGCCGAAGCATCCAGAATTGCCAATGTCGTGCAATGATATAGATGCAAATATCTTTACTTCTATCAATTTGACAGTATTCTGCCTCATCGTATCTTGTCCAGGGGGTCCAAATGTACAAGATTTGTGCGGTAGCACGAGTCCAAAGCGACTCTCTTTGGCCTCCGGTCAAATCATATGCCGGAGCATCCAGAATTGCCAATGTCGTCTAGTGATATAGATGCAAATATCTTCACTGCTATCAATTTGACAGGATTCTGCCTCATCGTATCTTGTCCAAGAGGTCCAGATGTACAAGATTTGTGCGGTGGCACGTGTCCAAAGCGACTCTCTTTGGCCTCCGGGCGAATCATATGCCGGAGCATCCAGAATTGCCAATGTCGTCCAATGATATAGATGCAAATATCTTTACTCCTATCAATGTGATGCGATTCTGCTTCATCATACCTTGTACAGGTGGTCCAAATGTACAAGATTTGTGCGGTAGCACTTGTCCAAAGCGACTCTCTTTGAACTCAGGTAGAATCATATGCCGACCATCCAGAATTGCTAATGCCGTCTAATGATATAGATGCAAATATCTTCACTCCTATCAATTTAACAGGATTCTGGCTCATCGTGTCTTGTCCAGGAGGATCAAGTGTACAAGTTTTGTGCGGTAGCACTAGACAAAAGCGAAACTCTTTGGACACAAGTCGATCCAAAAGCCGAAGCATCCAGAATTGCTAATGTCGTCCAATGATATAGATACAAATATTTTTACTGCTATCAATTTGACAGGATTCTGCCTTTTCGCATCTTTTCCAGGGGATCCAAATGTACAAGATTTGTGCGGTAGCACGTGTCCAAAGCGACTCTCTTTGAACTCAGGTAGAATCATATGCCGACCATCCAGAATTGCTAATGCCGTCTAATGATATAGATGCAAATATCTTCACTCCTATCAATTTAACAGGAGTCTGGCTCATCGTGTCTTGTCCAGGAGGATCAAGTGTATAAGTTTTGTGCGGTAGCACTAGACAAAAGCGAAACTCTTTGGACACAAGTCGATCCATAAGCCGAAGCATCCAGAATTGCCAATGTCGTGCAATGATATAGATGCAAATATCTTTACTTCTATCAATTTGACAGTATTCTGCCTCATCGTATCTTGTCCAGGGGGTCCAAATGTACAAGATTTGTGCGATAGCACGTGTCCAAAGCGACTCTCTTTGGCCTCCGGTCAAAACATATGCCGGAGCATCCAGAATTGCCAATGTCGTCTAGTGATATAGATTCAAATATCTTCACTTCTATCAATTTGACAGGATTCTGGCTCATCGTGTCTTGTCCAGGAGGATCAAGTGTACAAGATTTGTGCGGTAGCACTAGACAAAAGCGAAATTCTTTGGACTCAGGTCGATCCATAAGCCGAAGCATCCAGAATTGCTAATGTCGTGCAATCATATAGATGCAAATATTTTTACTGCTATCAATTTGACAGGATTCTGCCTCATCGCATCTTGTCCAGGGGATCCAAATGTACAAGATTTGTTCGGTAGCACGTGTCTAAAGCGACTCTCTTTGAACTCAGGTAGAATCATATGCCGACCATCCAGAATTGCTAATGCCGTCTAATGATATAGATGCAAATATCTTCACTCCTATCAATTTAACAGGATTCTGGCTCATCGTGTCTTGTCCAGGAGGATCAAGTGTACAGGTTTTGTGCGGTAGCACTAGACAAAAGCGAAACTCTTTGGACACAAGTCGATCCATAAGCGGAAGCATCCAGAATTGCCAATGTCGTGCAATGATATAGATGCAAATATCTTTACTTCTATCGATTTGACAGTATTCTGCCTCATCGTATCTTGTCCAGGGGGTCCAAATGTACAAGATTTGTGCGGTAGCACGTGTCCAAAGCGACTCTCTTTGGCCTCCGGTCAAATCATATGCCGGAGCATCCAGAATTGCCAATGTCGTCTAGTGATATAGATGCAAATATCTTCACTGCTATCAATTTGACAGGATTCTGCCTCATCGTATCTTGAGCAAGAGGTCCAGATGTACAAGATTTGTGCGGTGGCACGTGTCCAAAGCGACTCTCTTTGGCCTCCGGGCGAATCATATGCCGGAGCATCCAGAATTGCCAATGTCGTCCAATGATATAGATACAAATATTTTTACTGCTATCAATTTGACAGGATTCTGCCTTTTCGCATCTTTTCCAGGGGGTCCAAATGTACAAGATTTGTGCGGTAGCACGTGTCCAAAGCGACTCTCTTTGAACTCAGGTAGAATCATATGCCGACCATCCAGAATTGCTAATGCCGTCTAATGATATAGATGCAAATATCTTCACTCCTATCAATTTAACAGGAGTCTGGCTCATCGTGTCTTGTCCAGGAGGATCAAGTGTATAAGTTTTGTGCGGTAGCACTAGACAAAAGCGAAACTCTTTGGACACAAGTCGATCCATAAGCCGAAGCATCCAGAATTGCCAATGTCGTGCAATGATATAGATGCAAATATCTTTACTTCTATCAATTTGACAGTATTCTGCCTCATCGTATCTTGTCCAGGGGGTCCAAATGTACAAGATTTGTGCGGTAGCACGTGTCCAAAGCGACTCTCTTTGGCCTCCGGTCAAATCATATGCCGGAGCATCCAGAATTGCCAATGTCGTCTAGTGATATAGATGCAAATATCTTCACTTCTATCAATTTGACAGGATTCTGGCTCATCGTGCCTTGTCCAGGAGGATCAAGTGTACACGATTTGTGCGGTAGCACTAGACTAAAGCGAAACTCTTTGGACTCAGGTCGATCCATAAGCCGAAGCATCCAGAATTGCCAATGTCATCTAGTGATATAGATGCAAATATCTTCACTCCTATCGATGTGATAGGATTCTGCCTCATCATACCTTGTCCAGGGGGTCCAAATATACAAGATTTGGGCGGCAGCATTTGTCCAAAGCGACTCTCTTTGGACTCAGGTCGAATCATAAGCCGAAGCATCCAGAATTGCCAATGTCGTGCAATGATATAGATGCACATATCTTTACTCCCATCAATGTGATAGGATGCTGCCTCAGCATACCTTGTCCGGAGGTTCAAATGTACAAGATTTGTGCGGTAGCCCTTGTCCGAAGCGACTCTCTTTGGACT
The DNA here is from genome assembly GCA_963942575.1 of Priocnemis perturbator. Taxonomy (NCBI): domain Eukaryota; kingdom Metazoa; phylum Arthropoda; class Insecta; order Hymenoptera; family Pompilidae; genus Priocnemis; species Priocnemis perturbator. The sequence goes on along the minus strand of CAWWDK010000335.1, from coordinate 487,505 downwards.
CAGGTCGAATCATAAGCCGGGGCATCCAGAATTGCCAATGTCGTCCAATGATATAGATGCAAATATCTTTACTGCTATAAATTTGACAGGATTCTGGCTCATCGTATATTGTCCAGGGGGTCCAAAGGTACAAGACTTGTGCGGTAGCCCTTGTCCAAAGCGACTCTCTTTGGACTCAGGTCGATCCATAGGCCGAAGCATCAAGAATTGCTAATGTCGAGCAATGGTATAGATCCAAATATCTTTACTGCTATCAATTTGAAAGGATTCTGCCTCATCGTATCTTGTCCAGGGGGTCCAAATGTACACGATTTGTTGCGGTAGCACTTGTCCAAAGCGACATTCTTTGGACTTATGTCGAACCATAAGCCGGACCATCCAGAATTGCCGATGTTGACCAATGATATAGATGCAAATATCTTTACTCCTATCAATTTGACATGATTCTGCCTCATCGTATCTTGACCACGAGGTTCAAATGTACAAGTTTTTTGGGTAGCACTTGTCCAAAGTGACATTCTTTGGAGTTAGGTCGAACCATAAGCCGGACCATCCAGAACTGCCGATGTTGACCAATGATATAGATGCAAATATCTTTACTCCTATCAATGTGATAGGATTCTGCCTCATCATGCCTTGTACAGGAGGTCCAAATGGACAAGATTTGGGCGGTAGCCCTTGTCCAAAGCGACTCTCTTTGGACTCAGGTCGAATCATAAGACGGGACATCCAGAATTGCCAATGTCGTCCAATGATATAGATGCAAATATCTTTACCTCTATCAATTTGACAGTATTCTGCCTCATCGTATCTTGCCAGGGGGTCCAAATGTACAAGATTTGTGCAGTAGCACGTGTCCAAAGCGACTCTCTTTGGCCTCCGGTCAAATCATATGCCGGAGCATCCAGAATTGCCAATGTCGTCTAGTGATATAGATATAAATATCTTCACTCCTATCGATGTGATAGGATTCTGCCTCATCATACCTTGCCCAGGAGGTCCAAATGAACAAGATTTGTGCGGTAGCACTTGTCCAAAGCGACTTTCTTTGGACTCAGGTCGAATCATAAGCCGGAGCTTCCATTATTGCCAATGTCGTCCAATGATATAGATGCAAATATCTTCACTCCTATCAATGTGACAGGATTCTGGCTCATCGTGCCTTGTCCAGGAGTATTAAGTGTACAAGATTTGTGCGGTAGCACTAGACTAAAGCGAAACTCTTTGGACTCAGGTCGATCCAAAAGCCGAAGCATCCAGAATTGCTAATGTCGTCCAATGATATAGATACAAATATTTTTACTGCTATCAATTTGACAGGATTCTGCCTTTTCGCATCTTTTCCAGGGGGTCCTGGAAATGTACAAGATTTGTGCGGTAGCACGTGTCCAAAGCGACTCTCTTTGAACTCAGGTAGAATCATATGCCGACCATCCAGAATTGCTAATGCCGTCTAATGATATAGATGCAAATATCTTCACTCCTATCAATTTAACAGGAGTCTGGCTCATCGTGTCTTGTCCAGAAGGATCAAGTGTACAAGTTTTGTGCGGTAGCACTAGACAAAAGCGAAACTCTTTGGACACAAGTCGATCCATAAGCCGAAGCATCCAGAATTGCCAATGTCGTGCAATGATATAGATGCAAATATCTTTACTTCTATCAATTTGACAGTATTCTGCCTCATCGTATCTTGTCCAGGGGGTCCAAATGTACACGATTTGTGCGGTAGCACGTGTCCAAAGCGACTCTCTTTGGCCTCCGGTCAAATCATATGCCGGAGCATCCAGAATTGCCAATGTCGTCTAGTGATATAGATGCAAATATCTTCACTTCTATCAATTTGACAGGATTCTGGCTCATCGTGCCTTGTCCAGGAGGATCAAGTGTACAAGATTTGTGCGGTAGCACTAGACTAAAGCGAAACTCTTTGGACTCAGGTCGATCCATAAGCCGAAGCATCCAGAATTGCCAATGTCGTCTAGTGATATAGATGCAAATATCTTCACTCCTATCGATGTGATAGGATTCTGCCTCATCATACCTTGTCCAGGGTGTCCAAATATACAAGATTTGGGCGGCAGCATTTGTCCAAAGCGACTCTCTTTGGACTCAGGTCGAATCATAAGCCGAAGCATCCAGAATTGCCAATGTCGTCCAATGATTTAGATGCAAATATCTTCACTCCTATCAATTTAACAGGATTCTGGCTCATCGTGTCTTGTCCAGGAGGATCAAGTGTACAAGTTTTGTGCGTTAGCACTAGACAAAAGCGAAACTCTTTGGACTCAGGTCGATCCATAAGCCGAAGCATCCAGAATTGCCAATGTCGTCCAATGATATAGATGCAAATATTTTGACTGCAATCAATTTGACAGGATTCTGCCTCAAAGCATCTTGTCCAGGGGGTCCAAATGTAAAAGATTTGTGCGGTAGCACGTGTCCAAAGCGACTCTCTTTGGCCTCCGATCGAATCATGAGCCGGATCCCCAGGATTGCCTATGTCGTCCAATGATATCGATGCAAATATCTTTACTACTATCAATGTGACAGGATTCTGCCTCGCCATACCTTTTCCAGGAGATTCAAATGTACAAGATTTGTGCGGTAGCACTAGACAAAAGCGAAACTCTTTGGACTCAGGTCGGTCCATAAGCCGAAGCATCCAGAATTGCCAATGTTGTGCAATGATATAGCTGCAAATATCTTTACCTCTATCAATTTGACAGTATTCTGCCTCATCGTATCTTGTCCAGGGGGTCCAAATGTACAAGATTTGTGCAGTAGCACGTGTCCAAAGCGACTCTCTTTGGCCTCCGGTCAAATCATATGCCGGAGCATCCAGAATTGCCAATGTCGTCTAGTGATATAGATATAAATATCTTCACTCCTATCGATGTGATAGGATTCTGCCTCATCATACCTTGCCCAGGAGGTCCAAATGAACAAGATTTGTGCGGTAGCACTTGTCCAAAGCGACTTTCTTTGGACTCAGGTCGAATCATAAGCCGGAGCTTCCATTATTGCCAATGTCGTCCAATGATATAGATGCAAATATCTTCACTCCTATCAATGTGACAGGATCCTGGCTCATCGTGCCTTGTCCAGGAGTATTAAGTGTACAAGATTTGTGCGGTAGCACTAGACTAAAGCGAAACTCTTTGGACTCAGGTCGATCCAAAAGCCGAAGCATCCAGAATTGCTAATGTCGTCCAATGATATAGATACAAATATTTTTACTGCTATCAATTTGACAGGATTCTGCCTTTTCGCATCTTTTCCAGGGGGTCCTGGAAATGTACAAGATTTGTGCGGTAGCACGTGTCCAAAGCGACTCTCTTTGAACTCAGGTAGAATCATATGCCGACCATCCAGAATTGCTAATGCCGTCTAATGATATAGATGCAAATATCTTCACTCCTATCAATTTAACAGGAGTCTGGCTCATCGTGTCTTGTCCAGGAGGATCAAGTGTACAAGTTTTGTGCGGTAGCACTAGACAAAAGCGAAACTCTTTGGACACAAGTCGATCCATAAGCCGAAGCATCCAGAATTGCCAATGTCGTGCAATGATATAGATGCAAATATCTTTACTTCTATCAATTTGACAGTATTCTGCCTCATCGTATCTTGTCCAGGGGGTCCAAATGTACAAGATTTGTGCGGTAGCACGTGTCCAAAGCGACTCTCTTTGGCCTCCGGTCAAATCATATGCCGGAGCATCCAGAATTGCCAATGTCGTCTAGTGATATAGATGCAAATATCTTCACTTCTATCAATTTGACAGGATTCTGGCTCATCGTGCCTTGTCCAGGAGGATCAAGTGTACAAGATTTGTGCGGTAGCACTAGACTAAAGCGAAACTCTTTGGACTCAGGTCGATCCATAAGCCGAAGCATCCAGAATTGCCAATGTCGTGCAATGATATAGATGCAAATATCTTTACTGCTATCAATTTGACAGGATTCTGCCTCATCGTATCTTGTCCAGGGGGTCCAAATGTATAAGATTTGTGCGGCAGCACGTGTCCAAAGCGACTCTCTTCAGCCTCCGGTCGAATCATATGCCGGAGCATCCAGAATGGCCAATGTCGTCCAGTGATATAGATACAGCTATCTTTACTCCTATTTATTTGACAGGATTCTGCCTCATCGTATCTTGTCCAGGGGATCCAAATGTACAAGATTTGTTGCGGTAACACTTGTCCAAAGCGACTCTCTTTGGCCTCCGGTCGAATCATATGCCGGAGCATCCAAAATTGCCAATGTCGTCCAATGATATATATGCAAATATCTTCATTCCTATCAATTTGACAGGTTTCGGCCTCATCATATCTTGTCCAGGAGGTCCAAATGGACAAGATTTGGGCGGCAGTATTTGTCCAAGGCGACTCTCTTTGAACTCAGGTCGAATCATTTGCCGATCTTCCAGAATTGCCAATGTCGTCCAATGATATAGATGCAAGCATCTTCACTCCTATCAATTTGACAGGATTCTGCCTCATCGTATCTTGTCCAGGAGGTTCAAATGTACAAGATTTGTGCGGTAGCACTTGTCCAAAGCGACATTCTTTGGACTTAGGTCGAACCATAAGCCGGACCATACAGAATTGCCGATGTTGACCAATGATATAGATGCAAATATCTTTACTCCTATCAATGTGATAGGATTCTGCCTCATCATACCTTGTACATCCAGAATTGCCGATGTTGACCAATGATATAGATGCAAATATCTTTACTCCTATCAATGTGATAGGATTCTGCCTCATCATACCTTGTACAGGAGGTCCAAATGTACAAGACTTATTGCGGTAGCACTTGTCCGAAGCGACTCTCTTTGGACTCAGGTCGAATCATAAACCGGAGCATCCAGAATTGCCAATGTCTTCCAATGATGTAGATGCAAATATCTTTACTCCTATCAATGTGACAGGATTCTGCCTCATCGTATTTTGTCCAGGGGGTCCAAATGTACAAGACTTGTGCGGTAGCCCTTGTCCAAAGCGACTCTCTTTGGACTCAGGTCGATCCATAGGCCGAAGCATCAAGAATTGCCAATGTCGAGCAATGGTATAGATCCAAATATCTTTACTGCTCTCAATTTGAAAGGATTCTGCCTCATCGTATCTTGTCCAGGGGGTCCAAATGTACACGATTTCTTGCGGTAGCACTTGTCCAAAGCGACATTCTTTGGACTTATGTCGAACCATAAACTGGAGCATCCAGAATTGCCAATGTCGTCCAATGATGTAGATGCAAATATCTTCACTCCAATCAATTTGACAGGATTCTGGCTCATCGTGTCTTGTCCAGGTGGGATAAAATGTACACGATTTGTGCGGTAGCACTAGACAAAAGCGAAACTCTTTGGACTCAGGTCGATCCATAAGCCGAATCAACCAGAATTGCCAAAGTCGTGCAATGATATAGATGCAAATATCTTTACTGCTATCAATTTGACAGGATTCTGCCTCATCGTATCTTGTCCAGGGGGTCCAAATGTATAAGATTTGTGCGGCAGCACGTGTCCAAAGCGACTCTCTTTAGCCTCCGGTCGGATCATATGCCGGAGCATCCAGAATGGCCATGTCGTCCAGTGATATAGATGCAAATATCTTTACTCATATCAATGTGGTAGGATTCTGCCTCATCATACCTTGTACAGGAGGTCGAAATGTAGAAGATTTGTGCGGTAGCACTTGTCCAAAGCGAAACTCTTTGGACTCAGGTCGATCCATAAGCCGAAGCATCAAGAATTGCCAATCTCGTGCAATGGTATAGATGAAAATACCTTTACTGCTATCACTTTGACAGGATTCTGCCTCATCGTATCTTGTCCAAGGGGTCCACATGTACACAATTTGTTGCGGTAGCACTTGTCTGTTATAAATATGCTGGAAATTTTAAGAATATGAATGCACCGCTCTATGGTTCTGGGGGAAGTGCTGTGTCCCTTGACACAGTACTCTTTCCAGAGAGTTCAAAGCCTCTCCCCACTCCGTGGCCAGATCCTTTATTCGAGTGCTTATCACTTCGCACGTGCAACGAAGCATCGATGACGTCGGGCCATCGGTCCCGTGCTCGTGCCTTCTCAAAGAATTAGGCATCTCCTCGGCGGCCAGCAACAAGGCGTCGGGCCCTTTGCTGCCGCCTCAGATTCCATACGTGCGCGATACTGTATACAGTACCGCGATCCCAAGAACCTGCGACGATTGACATCCGACTATCTAAATATCATCGACCGATATTATTGTCTCGGCTATCGCCCAACTCAAGCCTTTGTAAACCAGCCGTCACCGCCTGGAGTGACCACTCAAAACGTGCCCCCTCTCCCTTTCTACCGCGATGACGCTAACATGTCCAAAGCGACATTCTTTGGACTTAGGTCGAACCATAAGCCGGACCATCCAGAATTGCCGATGTTGACCAATGATGTAGATGCAAATATCTTTACTCCTATTAATTTGACAGGATTCTGCTTCATCGTGTCTTGTCCAGGGGGTCCAAATGTACACGATTTGTTGCGGTAGCACTTGTCCAAGGCGACATTCTTTGGACTTATGTCGAACCATAAGCCGGACCATCCGGAATTGCCGATGTTGACCAATGATATAGATGCAAATATCTTCAATCCTATCAATGGACAGGATTCTGCCTCATCGTATCTTGTCCAGGAGGTTCAAGTGTACAAGATTTGGGTGGTAACACTTGTCCAGACCGACTCTCTTTGGATTCAGGTCGAATCATAAGCCGGATCCCCAGGATTGCCAATGTCGTCCAATGATATAGATGCAAATATCTTTACTCCTATCAATTTGACAGGATTCTGCCTCATCCCATCTTGTCCAGGGGGATCAAATGTACGAGATTTGTGCGGTAGCACTTGTCCAAAGCGAAACTCATTGGACTCAGGTCGATCCATAAGCCGAAGCATCAAGAATTGCCAATGTCGTGCAATGGTATAGATGCAAATATCATTACTGCTATCAATTTGACAGGATTCTGCCTCATCGTATATTGTCCAGGGGGTCCAAATGTACAATACTTGTGCGGTAGCACTTGTACAATGCGACTCTCTTTGGCCTCCGGTCGAATCATACGCCGGAGCATCCAGAATTGCCGATGTTGACCAATGATATAGATGCAAATATATTTACTCCTATAAATTTGACAGGATTCTGGCTCATCGTGTCTTGTCCAGGAGGTCCAAATGTACAAGATTTGTGCGGTAGCACGTGTCCAAAGCGACTCTCTTTGGATTCAGGTCGAATCATAGGCCGGAGCATCCAGAATTGCCAATGTCGCCCAGTGATATAAATGCAAATTTCTTTACTCCTATCAATGTGATAGGATTCTGCCACATCATACCTTGTACAGGAGGTCCAAATGAACAAGATTTTTGCGGTAGCACTTGTCCAAAGCGAAACTCTTTGGACTCAGGTCGATCCATAACCCGAAGCATCAAGAATTGCCAATGTCGTGCAATGGTATAGATGCAAATATCATTACTGCTATCAATTTGACAGGATTCTGCCTCATCGTATCTTGCCCAGGGAGTCCAAATGTACACGATTTGTTGCGGTAGCACTTGTCCAAAGCGACATTCTTTGGACTTATGTCGAACCATAAGCCGGATCATCCAGAATTGCCGATGTTTACCAATGATATAGATGCAAATATCTTTACTCCTATTAATATGACAGGATTCTGCCTCATCGTATCTTTTCCAGGGGGTCCTAATGTACAAGATTTGTTGCGGTAGCACTTGTCCAAAGCGACTCTCCTTGGACTCAGGTCGAATCATAAGCCTGAGCATCCAGAATTGCCAATGTCGTCCAGTGATATAAATGCAAATTTCTTTACTCCTATCAATGTGATAGGATTCTGCCACATCATACCTTGTACAGGAGGTCCAAATGTACAAGATTTTTGCGGTAGCACTTGTCCAAAGCGAAACTCTTTGGACTCAGGTCGATCCATAAGCCGAAGCATCAAGAATTGCCAATGTCGTGCAATGGTATAGATGCAAATATCATTACTGCTATCAATTTGACAGGATTCTGTATCATCGTACCCTGTTCCGGATGTTCAAATGTACAAGATTTGTGCGGTAGCACGTGTCCAAAGCGACTCTCTTTGGCCTCCGGTCGAATCATATGCCGGAGCATCTAGAATTGCCAATGTCGTCCAGTGATATAGATGCAAATATCTTTACTCCTATCAACGTGATAGGATTCTGCCTCATCATACCTTGTACAGGAGGTCCAAATGTACAAGATTTGTGCGGTAGCACTTGACAAAAGCCAACCTCTTTGACTCAGGTCGATCCATAAGCCGAAGCATCAAGAATTGCCAATGTCGTGCAATGGTATAGATGCAAATATCATTACTGCTATCAATTTGACAGGATTCTGTCTCATCGTATCTTGTCCAGGGTTTCCAAATGTACACGATTTGTTGCGGTAGCACTTGTCCAAAGCGACATTCTTTGGACTTATGTCGAACCATAAGCCGGACCATCCAGAATTGCCGATGTTGACCAATGATATAGATGCAAATATCTTTACTCATATCAATTTGACAGGATTCTGGCTCATCGTGTCTTGTCCAGGGGGTTCAAATGTACAAGATTTGTGCGGTAGCACTTGACAAAAGCGAATCTCTTTGGACTCAGGTCGATCCACATGCCGTAGCATCCAGAATTGCCAATGTCGTCCAATGATATATATGCAAATATCTTTACTCCTATCAATTTGACAGGATTCTGCCTCATCCCATCTTGTCCAGGGGGTCCAAATGCACAAGTTTTGGGCGGCAGCATTTGCCCAAACCGACTCTCTTTGTATACAGGTCGATCCATAAGCCGAAGCATCAAGAATTGCCAATGTCGTGCAATGGTATAGATGCAAATATCATTACTGCTATCAATTTGGCAGGATTCTGCCTCATCGTATATTGTCCAGGGGGTCCAAATGTACAATACTTGTGCGGTAGCACTTGTACAATGCGACTCTCTTTGGCCTCCGGTCGAATCATACGCCGGAGCATCCAGAATTGCCGATGTTGACCAATGATATAGATGCAAATATATTTACTCCTATAAATTTGACAGCATTCTGGCTCATCGTGTCTTGTACAGGAGGTCCAAATGTACAAGATTTGTGCGGTAGCACGTGTCCAAAGCGACTCTCTTTCGAATCAGGTCGAATCATAGGCCGGAGCATCCAGAATTGCCAATGTCGCCCAGTGATATAAATGCAAATTTCTTTACTCCTATCAATGTGATAGGATTCTGCCACATCATACCTTGTACAGGAAGTCCAAATGAACAAGATTTTTGCGGTAGCACTTGTCCAAAGCGAAACTCTTTGGACTCAGGTCGATCCATAACCCGAAGCATCAAGAATTGCCAATGTCGTGCAATGGTATAGATGCAAATATCATTACTGCTATCAATTTGACAGGATTCTGCCTCATCGTATCTTGCCCAGGGAGTCCAAATGTACACGATTTGTTGCGGTAGCACTTGTCCAAAGCGACATTCTTTGGACTTATGTCGAACCATAAGCCGGATCATCCAGAATTGCCGATGTTTACCAATGATATAGATGCAAATATCTTTACTCCTATTAATATGACAGGATTCTGCCTCATCGTATCTTTTCCAGGGGGTCCTAATGTACAAGATTTGTTGCGGTAGCACTTGTCCAAAGCGACTCTCCTTGGACTCAGGTCGAATCATAAGCCTGAGCATCCAGAATTGCCAATGTCGTCCAGTGATATAAATGCAAATTTCTTTACTCCTATCAATGTGATAGGATTCTGCCACATCATACCTTGTACAGGAGGTCCAAATGTACAAGATTTTTGCGGTAGCACTTGTCCAAAGCGAAACTCTTTGGACTCAGGTCGATCCATAAGCCGAAGCATCAAGAATTGCCAATGTCGTGCAATGGTATAGATGCAAATATCATTACTGCTATCAATTTGACAGGATTCTGTATCATCGTACCCTGTTCCGGATGTTCAAATGTACAAGATTTGTGCGGTAGCACGTGTCCAAAGCGACTCTCTTTGGCCTCCGGTCGAATCATATGCCGGAGCATCTAGAATTGCCAATGTCGTCCAGTGATATAGATGCAAATATCTTTACTCCTATCAACGTGATAGGATTCTGCCTCATCATACCTTGTACAGGAGGTCCAAATGTACAAGATTTGTGCGGTAGCACTTGACAAAAGCCAACCTCTTTGACTCAGGTCGATCCATAAGCCGAAGCATCAAGAATTGCCAATGTCGTGCAATGGTATAGATGCAAATATCATTACTGCTATCAATTTGACAGGATTCTGTCTCATCGTATCTTGTCCAGGGTTTCCAAATGTACACGATTTGTTGCGGTAGCACTTGTCCAAAGCGACATTCTTTGGACTTATGTCGAACCATAAGCCGGACCATCCAGAATTGCCGATGTTGACCAATGATATAGATGCAAATATCTTTACTCATATCAATTTGACAGGATTCTGGCTCATCGTGTCTTGTCCAGGGGGTTCAAATGTACAAGATTTGTGCGGTAGCACTTGACAAAAGCGAATCTCTTTGGACTCAGGTCGATCCACATGCCGTAGCATCCAGAATTGCCAATGTCGTCCAATGATATATATGCAAATATCTTTACTCCTATCAATTTGACAGGATTCTGCCTCATCCCATCTTGTCCAGGGGGTCCAAATGCACAAGTTTTGGGCGGCAGCATTTGCCCAAACCGACTCTCTTTGTATACAGGTCGAATCATAAGCCGGAGCATCTAGAATTGCCAATGTCGTCCAATGATATAGATGCAAATATCTTTTCTCCCATCAATTTGACAGGATTCTGCCTCATCGTATATTGTCCAGGGGGTCCAAATGTACAATACTTGTGCGGTAGCACTTGTACAATGCGACTCTCTTTGGCCTCCGGTCGAATGATACGCCGGAGCATCCAGAATTGCCGATGTTGACCAATGATATAGATTCAAATATCCTTACTCCTATAAATTTGACAGGATTCTGGCTCATCGTGTCTTGTCCAGGGGTTCCAAATGTACAAGATTTGTGCGGTAGCACGTGTCCAAAGCGACTCTCTTTGGCCTCCGGTCAAATCATATGCCGGAGCATCCAGAATTGCCAATGTCGCCCAGTGATATAGATGCAAATTTCATTACTCCTATCAATGTGATAGGATTCTGTCACATCATACCTTGTACAGGAGGTCCAAATGTACAAGATTTGTGCGGTAGCACTTGTCCAAAGCGAAACTCATTGGACTCTGGTCGATCCATAAGCCGAAGCATCAAGAATTGCCAATGTCGTGCAATGGTATAGATGCAAATATCATTACTGCTATCAATTTGACAGGATTCTGCCTCATCGTATATTGTCCAGGGGGTCCAAATGTACAATACTTGTGCGGTAGCACTTGTACAATGCGACTCTCTTTGGCCTCCGGTCGAATCATACGCCGGAGCATCCAGAATTGCCGATGTTGACCAATGATATAGATGCAAATATCTTTACTCCTATAAATTTGACAGGATTCTGGCTCATCGTGTCTTGTCCAGGGGGTCCAAATATACACGATTTGTGCGGTAGCACGTGTCCAAAGCGACTCTCTTTGGATTCAGGTCGAATCATAGGCCGGAGCATCCAGAATTGCCAATGTCGCCCAGTGATATAAATGCAAATTTCTTTACTCCTATCAATGTGATAGGATTCTGCCACATCATACCTTGTACAGGAGGTCCAAATGTACAAGATTTTTGCGGTAGCACTTGTCCAAAGCGACACTCTTTGGACTCAGGTCGATCCATAACCCGAAGCATCAAGAATTGCCAATGTCGTGCAATGGTATAGATGCAAATATCATTACTGCTATCAATTTGATAGGATTCTGCCTCATCGTATCTTGCCCAGGGAGTCCAAATGTACACGATTTGTTGCGGTAGCACTTGTCCAAAGCGACATTCTTTGGACTTATGTCGAACCATAAGCCGCATCATCCAGAATTGCCGATGTTTACCAATGATATAGATGCAAATATCTTTACTCCTATTAATATGACAGGATTCTGCCTCATCGTATCTTTTCCAGGGGGTCCTAATGTACAAGATTTGTTGCGGTAGCACTTGTCCAAAGCGACTCTCATTGGACTCAGGTCGAATCATAAGCCTGAGCATCCAGAATTGCCAATGTCGTCCAGTGATATAGATGCAAATATCTTTACTCCTATTAATTTGACAGGATTCTGCCTCATCGTATCTTTTCCAGGGGGTCCTAATGATCACGATTTGTGAGGTAGCACTTGTCCAAAGCGACTCTCTTTGGGATCAGGTCGAATGATATGCTGAGCATCCACAATTGCCAAAGTCGTCCAATGATATATATGCAAATATCTTTACTCCAATCAATGTAATAGGATTCTGTCTCATCATGCCTTGTACAGGAGGTCCAAATGTACAAGATTTGTGCGGTAGCACTTGTCCAAAGCGACATTCTTTGGACTTATGTCGAACCATAAGCCGGGCCATCCAGAATTGCCAATGTTGTCCAATGATGTAGATGCAACTATATTTACTCATATCAATGTGACAGGATTCTGCCTCATCCTACCTTTTCCAGGAGGTCCAAATGCACAAGTTTTGAGCCGCAGCATTTGTCCAAACCGACTCTCGTTGGACTCAGGTCGATCCATATGCCGGAGTAACACAAATTGCCGATCTTATCGGAATGATATAGATGCAAATATCTTTACTCCTATCAATTTGACAGGATTCTGGCTCATCGTGTCTTGTCCAGGCGGATCAACTGTACAATATATGTGCGGTAGCACTAGACAAAAGCGAAACTCTTTGACTCAGGTCGATCCATAAGCCGAAACATCCAGAATTGCCAATGTCGTGCAATGATATAGATGCAAATGTTTTTACTGCCATCAATTTGACAGGATTCTGCCTCATCATACCTTGTACAGGAGGTCCAAATGTACAAGATTTGTGCGGTAGCACTTGTCCAAAGCGACCCTCTTTGGACTCAGGTCGAATCATATGCCGAAGCATCCAGAATTCCCAATGTCGTCCAATGATTTAGAGGCAAATATCTTCACTCCTATCAATGTGACAGGATTCTGCCTCATCATATCTTTTCCAGGAGGTCTAAATGTACAACATTTGTGCGGTAGCACTTGTCCAAAGCTACTGTCTTTGGATTCATTTCGAATCATAAGCCGGAGCATCCAGAATTGCCAATGTCGTCCAATGATATAGATGCAAATATATTTACTGCTATCAATTTGACAGGATTCTGCCTCATCGTATCTTGTCCAGGGGGTCCAGATGTACAAGATTTGTGCGGTAGCACGTGTCCAAAGCGACTCTCTTTGGCCTCCGGGCGAATCATATGCCGGAGCATCCAGAATTGCCAATGTCGTCCAATGATATAGATGCAAATATCTGTACTCCTATCAATGTGATAGGATTCTGCCTCATCATACCTTGTACAGGTGGTCCAAATGTACAAGATTTGTGCGGTAGCACTTGTCCAAAGCGACTCTCTTTGGACTCAAGTCGAATCATAAGCCGAAGCATCCATAATTGCCAATGTCGTCCAATGATTTAGATGCAAATATCTTCACTCCTATCAATGTGACAGGATTCTTCATCATCATATCTTTTCCAGGAGGTCTAAATGTACAACATTTGTGCGGTAGCACTTGTCCAAAGCGACTGTCTTTGGATTCAGGTCGAATCATAAGCCGGAGCATCCAGAATTGCCAATGTCGTCTAGTGATATAGATGCAAATATCTTCACTCCTATCAATTTAACAGGATTCTGGCTCATCGTGTCTTGTCCAGGAGGATCAAGTGTACAAGTTTTGTGCGGTAGCACTAGACAAAAGCGAAACTCTTTGGACACAAGTCGATCCATATGCCGAAGCATCCAGAATTGCCAATGTCGTGCAATCATATAGATGCAAATATTTTTACTGCTATCAATTTGACAGGATTCTGCCTCATCGCATCTTGTCCAGGGGATCCAAATGTACAAGATTTGTGCGGTAGCACGTGTCCAAAGCGACTCTCTTTGAACTCAGGTAGAATCATATGCCGACCATCCAGAATTGCTAATGCCGTCTAATGATATAGATGCAAATATCTTCACTCCTATCAATTTAACAGGATTCTGGCTCATCGTGTCTTGTCCAGGAGGATCAAGTGTACAGGTTTTGTGCGGTAGCACTAGACAAAAGCGAAACTCTTTGGACACAAGTCGATCCATAAGCCGAAGCATCCAGAATTGCCAATGTCGTGCAATGATATAGATGCAAATATCTTTAATTCTATCAATTTGACAGTATTCTGCCTCATCGTATCTTGTCCAGGGGGTCCAAATGTACAAGATTTGTGCGGTAGCACGTGTCCAAAGCGACTCTCTTTGGCCTCCGGTCAAATCATATGCCGGAGCATCCCGAATTGCCAATGTCGTCTAGTGATATAGATGCAAATATCTTCACTGCTATCAATTTGACAGGATTCTGCCTCATCGTATCTTGTCCAAGAGGTCCAGATGTACAAGATTTGTGCGGTGGCACGTGTCCAAAGCGACTCTCTTTGGCCTCCGGGCGAATCATATGCCGGAGCATCCAGAATTGCCAATGTCGTCCAATGATATAGATGCAAATATCTTTACTCCTATCAATGTGATGCGATTCTGCCTCATCATACCTTGTACAGGTGGTCCAAATGTACAAGATTTGTGCGGTAGCACTTGTCCAAAGCGACTCTCTTTGGACTCAAGTCGAATCATAAGCCGAAGCATCCATAATTGCCAATGTCGTCCAATGATTTAGATGCAAATATCTTCACTCCTATCAATGTGACAGGATTCTTCATCATCATATCTTTTCCAGGAGGTCTAAATCTACAACATTTGTGCGGTAGCACTTGTCCAAAGCGACTGTCTTTGGATTCAGGTCGAATCATAAGCCGGAGCATCCAGAATTGCCAATGTCGTCTAGTGATATAGATGCAAATATCTTCACTCCTATCAATTTAACAGGATTCTGGCTCATCGTGTCTTGTCCAGGAGGATCAAGTGTACAAGTTTTGTGCGGTAGCACTAGACAAAAGCGAAACTCTTTGGACACAAGTCGATCCAAAAGCCGAAGCATCCAGAATTGCTAATGTCGTCCAATGATATAGATACAAATATTTTTACTGATATCAATTTGACAGGATTCTGCCTTTTCGCATCTTTTCCAGGGGGCCCAAATGTACAAGATTTGTGCGGTAGCACGTGTCCAAAGCGACTCTCTTTGAACTCAGGTAGAATCATATGCCGACCATCCAGAATTGCTAATGCCGTCTAATGATATAGATGCAAATATCTTCACTCCTATCAATTTAACAGGATTCTGGCTCATCGTGCCTTGTCCAGGAGGATCAAGTGTACACGATTTGTGCGGTAGCACTAGACTAAAGCGAAACTCTTTGGACTCAGGTCGATCCATAAGCCGAAGCATCCAGAATTGCCAATGTCATCTAGTGATATAGATGCAAATATCTTCACTCCTATCGATGTGATAGGATTCTGCCTCATCATACCTTGTCCAGGGGGTCCAAATATACAAGATTTGGGCGGCAGCATTTGTCCAAAGCGACTCTCTTTGGACTCAGGTCGAATCATAAGCCGAAGCATCCAGAATTGCCAATGTCGTGCAATGATATAGATGCACATATCTTTACTCCTATCAATGTGATAGGATGCTGCCTCAGCATACCTTGTCCGGAGGTTCAAATGTACAAGATTTGTGCGGTAGCCCTTGTCCGAAGCGACTCTCTTTGGACTCAGGTCGAATCATAAGCCGGGGCATCCAGAATTGCCAATGTCGTCCAATGATATAGATGCAAATATCTTTACTGCTATAAATTTGACAGGATTCTGGCTCATCGTATATTGTCCAGGGGGTCCAAAGGTACAAGACTTGTGCGGTAGCCCTTGTCCAAAGCGACTCTCTTTGGACTCAGGTCGATCCATAGGCCGAAGCATCAAGAATTGCTAATGTCGAGCAATGGTATAGATCCAAATATCTTTACTGCTATCAATTTGAAAGGATTCTGCCTCATCGTATCTTGTCCAGGGGGTCCAAATGTACACGATTTGTTGCGGTAGCACTTGTCCAAAGCGACATTCTTTGGACTTATGTCGAACCATAAGCCGGACCATCCAGAATTGCCGATGTTGACCAATGATATAGATGCAAATATCTTTACTCCTATCAATTTGACATGATTCTGCCTCATCGTATCTTGACCACGAGGTTCAAATGTACAAGTTTTTTGGGTAGCACTTGTCCAAAGTGACATTCTTTGGAGTTAGGTCGAACCATAAGCCGGACCATCCAGAACTGCCGATGTTGACCAATGATATAGATGCAAATATCTTTACTCCTATCAATGTGATAGGATTCTGCCTCATCATGCCTTGTACAGGAGGTCCAAATGGACAAGATTTGGGCGGTAGCCCTTGTCCAAAGCGACTCTCTTTGGACTCAGGTCGAATCATAAGACGGGACATCCAGAATTGCCAATGTCGTCCAATGATATAGATGCAAATATCTTTACTCCTATCAATGTGACAGGATTCTGCCTCATCATACCTTGTGCAGGAGGTCCAAATGTACAAGATTTGTGCGTTAGCACTTCACAAAAACGAATCTCTTTGGACTCAGGTCGATCCATAAGCCGAAGCATCAAGAATTGCCAATGTCGTGCAATGGTATAGATGCAAATATCTTCACTCCTATCAATTTGACAGGATTCTGCCTCATCATACCTTGTACAGGAGGTTCAAATGTACAAGATTTGTGCGGTAGCACTTGTCCAAAACGACATTGTTTGGACTTAGGTCGAACATAAGCTGGACCATTCAGAATTGCCGATGTTGACCAATGATATAGATGCAAATATCTTTACTCCTATAAATTTGACAGGATTCTGCCTTTTCGCATCTTGTCCAGGGGGTCCAAATGTACAAGATTTGTGCGGTAGCACTTGTCCAAAGCGACTCTCTTTGGCCTCCGCTCAAATCATATGCCGGAGCATCCAGAATTGCCAATGTCGTCTAGTGATATAGATGCAAATATCTTCACTCCTATCAATTTAACAGGATTCTGGCTCATCGTGTCTTGTCCAGGAGGATCAAGTGTACAAGTTTTGTGCGGTAGCACTAGACAAAAGCGAAACTCTTTGGACTCAGGTCGATCCATAAGCCGAAGCATCCAGAATTGCCAATGTCGTCCAATGATATAGATGCAAATATTTTGACTGCTATCAATTTGACAGGATTCTGCCTCAAAGCATCTTGTCCAGGGGGTCCAAATGTAAAAGATTTGTGCGGTAGCACGTGTCCAAAGCGACTCTCTTTGGCCTCCGATCGAATCATGAGCCGGATCCCCAGGATTGCCTATGTCGTCCAATGATATCGATGCAAATATCTTTACTACTATCAATGTGACAGGATTCTGCCTCGCCATACCTTTTCCAGGAGATTCAAATGTACAAGATTTGTGCGGTAGCACTAGACAAAAGCGAAACTCTTTGGACTCAGGTCGGTCCATAAGCCGAAGCATCCAGAATTGCCAATGTTGTGCAATGATATAGATGCAAATATCTTTACCTCTATCAATTTGACAGTATTCTGCCTCATCGTATCTTGTCCAGGGGGTCCAAATGTACAAGATTTGTGCAGTAGCACGTGTCCAAAGCGACTCTCTTTGGCCTCCGGTCAAATCATATGCCGGAGCATCCAGAATTGCCAATGTCGTCTAGTGATATAGATATAAATATCTTCACTCCTATCATTGTGATAGGATTCTGCCTCATCATACCTTGTCCAGGAGGTCAAAATGAACAAGATTTGTGCGGTAGCACTTGTCCAAAGCGACTTTCTTTGGACTCAGGTCGAATCATAAGCCGGAGATTCCATTATTGCCAATGTCGTCCAATGATATAGATGCAAATATCTTCACTCCTATCAATGTGACAGGATTCTGGCTCATCGTGCCTTGTCCAGGAGTATTAAGTGTACAAGATTTGTGCGGTAGCACTAGACTAAAGCGAAACTCTTTGGACTCAGGTCGATCCAAAAGCCGAAGCATCCAGAATTGCTAATGTCGTCCAATGATATAGATACAAATATTTTTACTGCTATCAATTTGACAGGATTCTGCCTTTTCGCATCTTTTCCAGGGGGTCCTGGAAATGTACAAGATTTGTGCGATAGCACGTGTCCAAAGCGACTCTCTTTGAACTCAGGTAGAATCATATGCCGACCATCCAGAATTGCTAATGCCGTCTAATGATATAGATGCAAATATCTTCACTCCTATCAATTTAACAGGAGTCTGGCTCATCGTGTCTTGTCCAGGAGGATCAAGTGTACAAGTTTTGTGCGGTAGCACTAGACAAAAGCGAAACTCTTTGGACACAAGTCGATCCATAAGCCGAAGCATCCAGAATTGCCAATGTCGTGCAATGATATAGATGCAAATATCTTTACTTCTATCAATTTGACAGTATTCTGCCTCATCGTATCTTGTCCAGGGGGTCCAAATGTACAAGATTTGTGCGGTAGCACGTGTCCAAAGCGACTCTCTTTGGCCTCCGGTCAAATCATATGCCGGAGCATCCAGAATTGCCAATGTCGTCTAGTGATATAGATGCAAATATCTTCACTTCTATCAATTTGACAGGATTCTGGCTCATCGTGCCTTGTCCAGGAGGATCAAGTGTACAAGATTTGTGCGGTAGCACTAGACTAAAGCGAAACTCTTTGGACTCAGGTCGATCCATAAGCCGAAGCATCCAGAATTGCCAATGTCGTCTAGTGATATAGATGCAAATATCTTCACTCCTATCGATGTGATAGGATTCTGCCTCATCATACCTTGTCCAAGGTGTCCAAATATACAAGATTTGGGCGGCAGCATTTGTCCAAAGCGACTCTCTTTGGACTCAGGTCGAATCATAAGCCGAAGCATCCAGAATTGCCAATGTCGTCCAATGATTTAGATGCAAATATCTTCACTCCTATCAATTTAACAGGATTCTGCCACATCATACTTTGTACAGGAGGTCCAAATGAACAAGATTTTTGCGGTAGCACTTGTCCAAAGCGAAACTCTTTGGACTCAGGTCGATCCATAACCCGAAGCATCAAGAATTGCCAATGTCGTGCAATGGTATAGATGCAAATATCATTACTGCTATCAATTTGACAGGATTCTGCCTCATCGTATCTTGCCCAGGGAGTCCAAATGTACACGATTTGTTGCGGTAGCACTTGTCCAAAGCGACATTCTTTGGACTTATGTCGAACCATAAGCCGGATCATCCAGAATTGCCGATGTTTACCAATGATATAGATGCAAATATCTTTACTCCTATTAATATGACAGGATTCTGCCTCATCGTATCTTTTCCAGGGGGTCCTAATGTACAAGATTTGTTGCGGTAGCACTTGTCCAAAGCGACTCTCCTTGGACTCAGGTCGAATCATAAGCCTGAGCATCCAGAATTGCCAATGTCGTCCAGTGATATAAATGCAAATTTCTTTACTCCTATCAATGTGATAGGATTCTGCCACATCATACCTTGTACAGGAGGTCCAAATGTACAAGATTTTTGCGGTAGCACTTGTCCAAAGCGAAACTCTTTGGACTCAGGTCGATCCATAAGCCGAAGCATCAAGAATTGCCAATGTCGTGCAATGGTATAGATGCAAATATCATTACTGCTATCAATTTGACAGGATTCTGTATCATCGTACCCTGTTCCGGATGTTCAAATGTACAAGATTTGTGCGGTAGCACGTGTCCAAAGCGACTCTCTTTGGCCTCCGGTCGAATCATATGCCGGAGCATCTAGAATTGCCAATGTCGTCCAGTGATATAGATGCAAATATCTTTACTCCTATCAACGTGATAGGATTCTGCCTCATCATACCTTGTACAGGAGGTCCAAATGTACAAGATTTGTGCGGTAGCACTTGACAAAAGCCAACCTCTTTGACTCAGGTCGATCCATAAGCCGAAGCATCAAGAATTGCCAATGTCGTGCAATGGTATAGATGCAAATATCATTACTGCTATCAATTTGACAGGATTCTGTCTCATCGTATCTTGTCCAGGGTTTCCAAATGTACACGATTTGTTGCGGTAGCACTTGTCCAAAGCGACATTCTTTGGACTTATGTCGAACCATAAGCCGGACCATCCAGAATTGCCGATGTTGACCAATGATATAGATGCAAATATCTTTACTCATATCAATTTGACAGGATTCTGGCTCATCGTGTCTTGTCCAGGGGGTTCAAATGTACAAGATTTGTGCGGTAGCACTTGACAAAAGCGAATCTCTTTGGACTCAGGTCGATCCACATGCCGTAGCATCCAGAATTGCCAATGTCGTCCAATGATATATATGCAAATATCTTTACTCCTATCAATTTGACAGGATTCTGCCTCATCCCATCTTGTCCAGGGGGTCCAAATGCACAAGTTTTGGGCGGCAGCATTTGCCCAAACCGACTCTCTTTGTATACAGGTCGAATCATAAGCCGGAGCATCTAGAATTGCCAATGTCGTCCAATGATATAGATGCAAATATCTTTTCTCCCATCAATTTGACAGGATTCTGCCTCATCGTATATTGTCCAGGGGGTCCAAATGTACAATACTTGTGCGGTAGCACTTGTACAATGCGACTCTCTTTGGCCTCCGGTCGAATGATACGCCGGAGCATCCAGAATTGCCGATGTTGACCAATGATATAGATTCAAATATCCTTACTCCTATAAATTTGACAGGATTCTGGCTCATCGTGTCTTGTCCAGGGGTTCCAAATGTACAAGATTTGTGCGGTAGCACGTGTCCAAAGCGACGCTCTTTGGATTCAGGTCGAATCATAGGCCGGAGCATCCAGAATTGCCAATGTCGCCCAGTGATATAGATGCAAATTTCATTACTCCTATCAATGTGATAGGATTCTGTCACATCATACCTTGTACAGGAGGTCCAAATGTACAAGATTTGTGCGGTAGCACTTGTCCAAAGCGAAACTCATTGGACTCTGGTCGATCCATAAGCCGAAGCATCAAGAATTGCCAATGTCGTGCAATGGTATAGATGCAAATATCATTACTGCTATCAATTTGACAGGATTCTGTCTCATCGTATCTTGTCCAGGGTTTCCAAATGTACACGATTTGTTGCGGTAGCACTTGTCCAAAGCGACATTCTTTGGACTTATGTCGAACCATAAGCCGGACCATCCAGAATTGCCGATGTTGACCAATGATATAGATGCAAATATCTTTACTCATATCAATTTGACAGGATTCTGGCTCATCGTGTCTTGTCCAGGGGGTTCAAATGTACAAGATTTGTGCGGTAGCACTTGACAAAAGCGAATCTCTTTGGACTCAGGTCGATCCACATGCCGTAGCATCCAGAATTGCCAATGTCGTCCAATGATATATATGCAAATATCTTTACTCCTATCAATTTGACAGGATTCTGCCTCATCCCATCTTGTCCAGGGGGTCCAAATGCACAAGTTTTGGGCGGCAGCATTTGCCCAAACCGACTCTCTTTGTATACAGGTCGAATCATAAGCCGGAGCATCTAGAATTGCCAATGTCGTCCAATGATATAGATGCAAATATCTTTTCTCCCATCAATTTGACAGGATTCTGCCTCATCGTATATTGTCCAGGGGGTCCAAATGTACAATACTTGTGCGGTAGCACTTGTACAATGCGACTCTCTTTGGCCTCCGGTCGAATGATACGCCGGAGCATCCAGAATTGCCGATGTTGACCAATGATATAGATTCAAATATCCTTACTCCTATAAATTTGACAGGATTCTGGCTCATCGTGTCTTGTCCAGGGGTTCCAAATGTACAAGATTTGTGCGGTAGCACGTGTCCAAAGCGACGCTCTTTGGATTCAGGTCGAATCATAGGCCGGAGCATCCAGAATTGCCAATGTCGCCCAGTGATATAGATGCAAATTTCATTACTCCTATCAATGTGATAGGATTCTGTCACATCATACCTTGTACAGGAGGTCCAAATGTACAAGATTTGTGCGGTAGCACTTGTCCAAAGCGAAACTCATTGGACTCTGGTCGATCCATAAGCCGAAGCATCAAGAATTGCCAATGTCGTGCAATGGTATAGATGCAAATATCATTACTGCTATCAATTTGACAGGATTCTGCCTCATCGTATATTGTCCAGGGGGTCCAAATGTACAATACTTGTGCGGTAGCACTTGTACAATGCGACTCTCTTTGGCCTCCGGTCGAATCATACGCCGGAGCATCCAGAATTGCCGATGTTGACCAATGATATAGATGCAAATATCTTTACTCCTATAAATTTGACAGGATTCTGGCTCATCGTGTCTTGTCCAGGGGGTCCAAATATACACGATTTGTGCGGTAGCACGTGTCCAAAGCGACTCTCTTTGGATTCAGGTCGAATCATAGGCCGGAGCATCCAGAATTGCCAATGTCGCCCAGTGATATAAATGCAAATTTCTTTACTCCTATCAATGTGATAGGATTCTGCCACATCATACCTTGTACAGGAGGTCCAAATGTACAAGATTTTTGCTGCAGCAATTGTCCAAAGCGAAACTCTTTGGACTCAGTTCGATCCATAAGCCGAAGCATCCAGAATTGCCAATGTGGTCCAATGATATAGATGCAAATATTTTCAATCCTATCAATTTGACAGGATTCTGCCTCATCGTATCTTTTCCAGGGGGTCCTAATGATCACGATTTGTGAGGTAGCACTTGTCCAAAGCGACTCTCTTTGGACTCAGGTCGAATGATATGCTGAGCATCCACAATTGCCAAAGTCGTCCAATGATATATATGCAAATATCTTTACTCCAATCAATGTAATAGGATTCTGTCTCATCATGCCTTGTACAGGAGGTCCAAATGTACAAGATTTGTGCGGTAGCACTTGTCCAAAGCGACATTCTTTGGACTTATGTCGAACCATAAGCCGGACCATCCAGAATTGCCAATGTTGTCCAATGATGTAGATGCAACTATATTTACTCATATCAATGTGACAGGATTCTGCCTCATCCTACCTTTTCCAGGAGGTCCAAATGCACAAGTTTTGGGCAGTAGCATTTGCCCAAACCGACTCTCTTTGTATTCAGGTCGAATCATAAGCCGGAGCATCTAGAATTGCCAATGTCGTCCAATGATATAGATGCAAACATCTTTACTCCCATCAATTTGACAGGATTCTGCCTCATCGTATCTTTTCCAGGCGGTCCAGATGTACAAGATTTGTGCGGTAGCACGTGTCCAAAGCGACTCTCTTTGGCCTCCGGGCGAATCATATGCCGGAGCATCCAGAATTGCCAATGTCGTCCAATGATATAGATGCAAATGTTTTTACTGCCATCAATTTGACAGGATTCTGCCTCATCATACCTTGTACAGGAGG
This sequence comes from Priocnemis perturbator, assembly GCA_963942575.1. Lineage (NCBI taxonomy): Eukaryota > Metazoa > Arthropoda > Insecta > Hymenoptera > Pompilidae > Priocnemis > Priocnemis perturbator. Next base: position 463,926 of record CAWWDK010000335.1, on the reverse strand, counting down.
TCCAAATGTACAAGATTTGTGCGGTAGCACTTGTCCAAAGCGACCCTCTTTGGACTCAGGTCGAATCATATGCCGAAGCATCCAGAATTCCCAATGTCGTCCAATGATTTAGAGGCAAATATCTTCACTCCTATCAATGTGACAGGATTCTGCCTCATCATATCTTTTCCAGGAGGTCTAAATGTACAACATTTGTGCGGTAGCACTTGTCCAAAGCTACTGTCTTTGGATTCATTTCGAATCATAAGCCGGAGCATCCAGAATTGCCAATGTCGTCCAATGATATAGATGCAAATATATTTACTGCTATCAATTTGACAGGATTCTGCCTCATCGTATCTTGTCCAGGGGGTCCAGATGTACAAGATTTGTGCGGTAGCACGTGTCCAAAGCGACTCTCTTTGGCCTCCCGGCGAATCATATGCCGGAGCATCCAGAATTGCCAATGTCGTCCAATGATATAGATGCAAATATCTGTACTCCTATCAATGTGATAGGATTCTGCCTCATCATACTTTGTACAGGTGGTCCAAATGTACAAGATTTGTGCGGTAGCACTTGTCCAAAGCGACTCTCTTTGGACTCAAGTCGAATCATAAGCCGAAGCGTCCATAATTGCCAATGTCGTCCAATGATTTAGATGCAAATATCTTCACTCCTATCAATGTGACAGGATTCTTCATCATCATATCTTTTCCAGGAGGTCTAAATGTACAACATTTGTGCGGTAGCACTTGTCCAAAGCGACTGTCTTTGGATTCAGGTCGAATCATAAGCCGGAGCATCCAGAATTGCCAATGTCGTCTAGTGATATAGATGCAAATATCTTCACTCCTATCAATTTAACAGGATTCTGGCTCATCGTGTCTTGTCCAGGAGGATCAAGTGTACAAGTTTTGTGCGGTAGCACTAGACAAAAGCGAAACTCTTTGGACACAAGTCGATCCATATGCCGAAGCATCCAGAATTGCCAATGTCGTGCAATCATATAGATGCAAATATTTTTACTGCTATCAATTTGACAGGATTCTGCCTCATCGCATCTTGTCCAGGGGATCCAAATGTACAAGATTTGTGCGGTAGCACGTGTCCAAAGCGACTCTCTTTGAACTCAGGTAGAATCATATGCCGACCATCCAGAATTGCTAATGCCGTCTAATGATATAGATGCAAATATCTTCACTCCTATCAATTTAACAGGATTCTGGCTCATCGTGTCTTGTCCAGGAGGATCAAGTGTACAGGTTTTGTGCGGTAGCACTAGACAAAAGCGAAACTCTTTGGACACAAGTCGATCCATAAGCCGAAGCATCCAGAATTGCCAATGTCGTGCAATGATATAGATGCAAATATCTTTACTTCTATCAATTTGACAGTATTCTGCCTCATCGTATCTTGTCCAGGGGGTCCAAATGTACAAGATTTGTGCGGTAGCACGTGTCCAAAGCGACTCTCTTTGGCCTCCGGTCAAATCATATGCCGGAGCATCCCGAATTGCCAATGTCGTCTAGTGATATAGATGCAAATATCTTCACTGCTATCAATTTGACAGGATTCTGCCTCATCGTATCTTGTCCAAGAGGTCCAGATGTACAAGATTTGTGCGGTGGCACGTGTCCAAAGCGACTCTCTTTGGCCTCCGGGCGAATCATATGCCGGAGCATCCAGAATTGCCAATGTCGTCCAATGATATAGATGCAAATATCTTTACTCCTATCAATGTGATGCGATTCTGCCTCATCATACCTTGTACAGGAGGTCCAAATGTACAAGATTTGTGCGGTAGCACTTGTCCAAAGCGACTCTCTTTGGACTCAGGTCGAATCATAAGCCGAAGCATCCAGAATTGCCAATGTCGTCTAGTGATATAGATTCAAATATCTTCACTTCTAACAATTTGACAGGATTCTGGCTCATCGTGCCTTGTCCAGGAGGATCAAGTGTACAAGATTTGTGCGGTAGCACTAGACAAAAGCGAAACTCTTTGGACACAAGTCGATCCATAAGCCGAAGCATCCAGAATTGCCAATGTCGTGCAATGATATAGATGCAAATATCTTTACTTCTATCAATTTCACAGTATTCTGCCTCATCGTATCTTGTCCAGGGGGTCCAAATGTACAAGATTTGTGCGGTAGCACGTGTCCAAAGCGACTCTCTTTGGCCTCCGGTCAAATCATATGCCGGAGCATCCAGAATTGCCAATGTCGTCTAGTGATATAGATTCAAATATCTTCACTTCTAACAATTTGACAGGATTCTGGCTCATCGTGCCTTGTCCAGGAGGATCAAGTGTACAAGATTTGTGCGGTAGCACTAGACTAAAGCGAAACTCTTTGGACTCAGGTCGATCCATAAGCCGAAGCATCCAGAATTGCCAATGTCGTCTAGTGATATAGATGCAAACATCTTCACTCCTATCGATGTGATAGGATTCTGCCTCATCATACCTTGTCCAGGGGGTCCAAATATACAAGATTTGGGCGGCAGCATTTGTCCAAAGCGACTCTCTTTGGACTCAGGTCGAATCATAAGCCGAAGCATCCAGAATTGCCAATGTCGTCCAATGATTTAGATGCAAATATCTTCACTCCTATCAATTTGACATGATTCTGCCTCATCGTATCTTGTCCACGAGGTTCAAATGTACAAGATTTGTGCCGTAGCACGTGTCCAAAGCGACTCTCTTTGGACTGAGGTCGAATCATAAGCCGGGGCATCCAGAATTGCCAATGTCGTCCAATGATATAGATGCAAATATCTTTACTCCTATCAATGTGATGCGATTCTGCCTCATCATACCTTGTACAGGAGGTCCAAATGTACAAGATTTGTGCGGTAGCACTTGTCCAAAGCGACTCTCTTTGGACTCAGGTCGAATCATAAGCCGAAGCATCCAGAATTGCCAATGTCGTCCAATGATTTAGATGCAAATATCTTCACTCCTATCAATGTGACAGGATTCTGCCTCATCATATCTTTTCCAGGAGGATCAAGTGTACAAGATTTGTGCGGTAGCACTAGACAAAAGCGAAACTCTTTGGACTCAGGTCGATCCATAAGCCGAAGCATCCAGAATTGCTAATGTCGTCCAATGATATAGATGCAAATATTTTTACTGCTATCAATTTGACAGGATTCTGCCTTTTCGCATCTTGTCCAGGGGGTCCAAATGTACAAGATTTGTGCGGTAGCACTTGTTCAAAGCGACTCTCTTTGGCCTCCGGTCAAATCATATGCCGGAGCATCCAGAATTGCCAATGTCGTCTAGTGATATAGATGCAAATATCTTCACTCCTATCAATTTAACAGGATTCTGGCTCATCGTGTCTTGTCCAGGAGGATCAAGTGTACAAGTTTTGTGCGGTAGCACTAGACAAAAGCGAAACTCTTTGGACACAAGTCGATCCATAAGCCGAAGCATCCAGAATTGCCAATGTCGTGCAATGATATAGATGCAAATATTTTTACTGCTATCAATTTGACAGGATAATGCCTCATCGCATCTTGTCCAGGGGATCCAAATGTAAAAGATTTGTGCGGTAGCACGTGTCCAAAGCGACTCTCTTTGAACTCAGGTAGAATCATATGCCGACCATCCAGAATTGCTAATGCCGTCTAATGATATAGATGCAAATATCTTCACTCCTATCAATTTAACAGGATTCTGGCTCATCGTGTCTTGTCCAGAAGGATCAAGTGTACAAGTTTTGTGCGGTAGCACTAGACAAAAGCGAAACTCTTTGGACACAAGTCGATCCATAAGCCGAAGCATCCAGAATTTCCAATGTCGTGCAATGATATAGATGCAAATATCTTTACTTCTATCAATTTGACAGTATACTGCCTCATCGTATCTTGTCCAGGGGGTCCAAATGTACAAGATTTGTGAGGTAGCACGTGTCCAAAGCGACTCTCTTTGGCCTCCGGTCAAATCATATGCCGGAGCATCCTGAATTGCCAATGTCATCTAGTGATATAGATGCAAATATCTTCACTCCTATCAATTTGACAGGATTCTGGCTCATCGTGCCTTGTCCAGGAGGATCAAGTGTACAAGATTTGTGCGGTAGCACTAGACTAAAGCGAAACTCTTTGGACTCAGGTCGAATCATAAGCCGGAGCAACCAGAATTGCCAATGTCGTCCAATGATATAGATGCAAATATCTTTAATCCTATCAATGTGATAGGATTCTGCCTCATCATACCTTGTACAGGAGGTCCACACATACAAGATTTGTGCGGTAGCACTTGTCCAAAGCGACTCTCTTTGGACTCAGGTCGAATCATAAGCCTGAGCATCCAGAATTGCCAATGTCGTCCAGTGATATAGATGCAAATATCTTTACTCCTATTAATTTGACAGGATTCTGCCTCATCGTATCTTTTCCAGGGGGTCCTAATGATCACGATTTGTGAGGTAGCACTTGTCCAAAGCGACTCTCTTTGGACTCAGGTCGAATGATATGCTGAGCATCCACAATTGCCAAAGTCGTCCAATGATATATATGCAAATATCTTTACTCCAATCAATGTAATAGGATTCTGTCTCATCATGCCTTGTACAGGAGGTCCAAATGTACAAGATTTGTGCGGTAGCACTTGTCCAAAGCGACATTCTTTGGACTTATGTCGAACCATAAGCCGGACCATCCAGAATTGCCAATGTTGTCCAATGATGTAGATGCAACTATATTTACTCATATCAATGTGACAGGATTCTGCCTCATCCTACCTTTTCCAGGAGGTCCAAATGCACAAGTTTTGGGCGGTAGCATTTGCCCAAACCGACTCTCTTTGTATTCAGGTCGAATCATAAGCCGGAGCATCTAGAATTGCCAATGTCGTCCAATGATATAGATGCAAACATCTTTACTCCCATCAATTTGACAGGATTCTGCCTCATCGTATCTTTTCCAGGCGGTCCAGATGTACAAGATTTGTGCGGTAGCACGTGTCCAAAGCGACTCTCTTTGGCCTCCGGGCGAATCATATGCCGGAGCATCCAGAATTGCCAATGTCGTCCAATGATATAGATGCAAATATCTTCACTCTTATAATTGTGACAGGATTCTGCCTTATCATACCTTTTCCAGGAGGTCCAAATGCACAAGTTTTGTGCCGCAGCATTTGTCCAAACCGACTCTCGTTGGACTCAGGTCGATCCATATGCCGAAGTAACACAAATTGCCGATCATATCGGAATGATATAGATGCAAATATCTTCACTCCTATCAATTTTACCGGATTCTGGCTCATCGTGTCTTGTCCAGGAGGATCAAGTGTACAAGATTTGTGCGGTAGCACTAGAAAAAAGCGAAACTCTTTGGACTCAGGTCGATCCATAAGCCAAAGCATCCAGAATTGCCAATGTCGTCCAATGATTTAGATTCAAATATCTTCACTCCTATCAATGTGACAGGATTCTGCCTCATCATATCTTTTCCAGGAGGTCTAAATGTACAACATTTGTGCGGTAGCACTTGTCCAAAGCGACTGTCTTTGGATTCAGGTCGAATCATAAGCCGGAGCATCCAAAATTGCCAATTTCGTCCAATGATTTAGATGCAAATATCTTCACTCCTATCAATGTGACAGGATTCTGCCACATCATATATTGTCCAGGAGGTCCGAAAGTACACGATTTGTGTGGTAGCACTTGTCCAAAGCGACTGTCTTTGGATTCAGGTCGAATCATATGCCGGAGCATCCAGAATTGCCAATGTCGTCCAATGATATAGATGCAAATATCTTTACTCCTATCAATGTGATAGGATTCTGCCTCATCATACCTTGTACAGGAGGTCCACACATACAAGATTTGTGCGGTAACACTTGTCCAAAGCGACTCTCTTTGGACTCAGGTCGAATCATAAGCCGGTGCATCCAGAATTGCCAATGTCGTCCAATGATATAGATGCAAATATCTTCACTCCTATCATTGTGACAGGATTCTGCCTTATCATACCTTTTCCAGGAGGTCCAAATGCACAAGTTTTGAGCCGCAGCATTTGTCCAAACCGACTCTCGTTGGACTCAGGTCGATCCATATGCCGGAGTAACACAAATTGCCGATCTTATCGGAATGATATAGATGCAAATATCTTTACTCCTATCAATTTGACAGGATTCTGGCTCATCGTGTCTTGTCCAGGCGGATCAACTGTACAATATATGTGCGGTAGCACTAGACAAAAGCGAAACTCTTTGACTCAGGTCGATCCATAAGCCGAAACATCCAGAATTGCCAATGTCGTGCAATGATATAGATGCAAATGTTTTTACTGCCATCAATTTGACAGGATTCTGCCTCATCATACCTTGTACAGGAGGTCCAAATGTACAAGATTTGTGCGGTAGCACTTGTCCAAAGCGACCCTCTTTGGACTCAGGTCGAATCATATGCCGAAGCATCCAGAATTCCCAATGTCGTCCAATGATTTAGAGGCAAATATCTTCACTCCTATCAATGTGACACGATTCTGCCTCATCATATCTTTTCCAGGAGGTCTAAATGTACAACATTTGTGCGGTAGCACTTGTCCAAAGCTACTGTCTTTGGATTCATTTCGAATCATAAGCCGGAGCATCCAGAATTGCCAATGTCGTCCAATGATATAGATGCAAATATATTTACTGCTATCAATTTGACAGGATTCTCCCTCATCGTATCTTGTCCAGGGGGTCCAGATGTACAAGATTTGTGCGGTAGCACGTGTCCAAAGCGACTCTCTTTGGCCTCCCGGCGAATCATATGCCGGAGCATCCAGAATTGCCAATGTCGTCCAATGATATAGATGCAAATATCTGTACTCCTATCAATGTGATAGGATTCTGCCTCATCCTACCTTGTACAGGTGGTCCAAATGTACAAGATTTATGCGGTAGCACTTGTCCAAAGCGACTCTCTTTGGACTCAAGTCGAATCATAAGCCGAAGCATCCATAATTGCCAATGTCGTCCAATGATTTAGATGCAAATATCTTCACTCCTATCAATGTGACAGGATTCTTCATCATCATATCTTTTCCAGGAGGTCTAAATGTACAACATTTGTGCGGTAGCACTTGTCCAAAGCGACTGTCTTTGGATTCAGGTCGAATCATAAGCCGGAGCATCCAGAATTGCCAATGTCGTCTAGTGATATAGATGCAAATATCTTCACTCCTATCAATTTAACAGGATTCTGGCTCATCGTGTCTTGTCCAGGAGGATCAAGTGTACAAGTTTTGTGCGGTAGCACTAGACAAAAGCGAAACTCTTTGGACACAAGTCGATCCATATGCCGAAGCATCCAGAATTGCCAATGTCGTGCAATCATATAGATGCAAATATTTTTACTGCTATCAATTTGACAGGATTCTGCCTCATCGCATCTTGTCCAGGGGATCCAAATGTACAAGATTTGTGCGGTAGCACGTGTCCAAAGCGACTCTCTTTGAACTCAGGTAGAATCATATGCCGACCATCCAGAATTGCTAATGCCGTCTAATGATATAGATGCAAATATCTTCACTCCTATCAATTTAACAGGATTCTGGCTCATCGTGTCTTGTCCAGGAGGATCAAGTGTACAGGTTTTGTGCGGTAGCACTAGACAAAAGCGAAACTCTTTGGACACAAGTCGATCCATAAGCCGAAGCATCCAGAATTGCCAATGTCGTGCAATGATATAGATGCAAATATCTTTACTTCTATCAATTTGACAGTATTCTGCCTCATCGTATCTTGTCCAGGGGGTCCAAATGTACAAGATTTGTGCGGTAGCACGTGTCCAAAGCGACTCTCTTTGGCCTCCGGTCAAATCATATGCCGGAGCATCCCGAATTGCCAATGTCGTCTAGTGATATAGATGCAAATATCTTCACTGCTATCAATTTGACAGGATTCTGCCTCATCGTATCTTGTCCAAGAGGTCCAGATGTACAAGATTTGTGCGGTGGCACGTGTCCAAAGCGACTCTCTTTGGCCTCCGGGCGAATCATATGCCGGAGCATCCAGAATTGCCAATGTCGTCCAATGATATAGATGCAAATATCTTTACTCCTATCAATGTGATGCGATTCTGCCTCATCATACCTTGTACAGGAGGTCCAAATGTACAAGATTTGTGCGGTAGCACTTGTCCAAAGCGACTCTCTTTGGACTCAGGTCGAATCATAAGCCGAAGCATCCAGAATTGCCAATGTCGTCTAGTGATATAGATTCAAATATCTTCACTTCTAACAATTTGACAGGATTCTGGCTCATCGTGCCTTGTCCAGGAGGATCAAGTGTACAAGATTTGTGCGGTAGCACTAGACAAAAGCGAAACTCTTTGGACACAAGTCGATCCATAAGCCGAAGCATCCAGAATTGCCAATGTCGTGCAATGATATAGATGCAAATATCTTTACTTCTATCAATTTCACAGTATTCTGCCTCATCGTATCTTGTCCAGGGGGTCCAAATGTACAAGATTTGTGCGGTAGCACGTGTCCAAAGCGACTCTCTTTGGCCTCCGGTCAAATCATATGCCGGAGCATCCAGAATTGCCAATGTCGTCTAGTGATATAGATTCAAATATCTTCACTTCTAACAATTTGACAGGATTCTGGCTCATCGTGCCTTGTCCAGGAGGATCAAGTGTACAAGATTTGTGCGGTAGCACTAGACTAAAGCGAAACTCTTTGGACTCAGGTCGATCCATAAGCCGAAGCATCCAGAATTGCCAATGTCGTCTAGTGATATAGATGCAAACATCTTCACTCCTATCGATGTGATAGGATTCTGCCTCATCATACCTTGTCCAGGGGGTCCAAATATACAAGATTTGGGCGGCAGCATTTGTCCAAAGCGACTCTCTTTGGACTCAGGTCGAATCATAAGCCGAAGCATCCAGAATTGCCAATGTCGTCCAATGATATAGATGCATATATATATATACTCCTATAAATGTAATTCGATTCTGCCTCATCATACCTTGTACAGGAGGTCCAAATGTACACGATTTGTGCGGTAGCACTTCTCCAAAGCGACTCTCTTTGGGCTCCGGTCGAATCATAAGCCGGAGCATTCAGAATTGCCAATGTCGTCCAATGATATAGATGCAAATATCTTCACTCCAATCAATTTGACAGGATTCTGGCTCATCATGTCTTGTCCAGGAGGATCAAGTGTACACGATTTGTGCGGTAGCACTAGACAAAAGCGAAACTCTTTGGACTCAGGTCGATCCATAAGCCGAATCAACCAGAATTGCCAATGTCGTGCAATGATATAGATGCAAATATCTTTACTGCTATCAATTTGACAGGATTCTGCCTCATCGTATCTTGTCCAGGGGGTCCAAATGTATAAGATTTGTGCGGCAGCACGTGTCCAAAGCGACTCTCTTTGGCCTCCGGTCGAATCATATGCCGGAGCATCCAAAATTGCCAATGTCGTCCAATGATATAGATGCAAATATCTTCATTCCTATCAATTTGACAGGTTTCGGCCTCATCATATCTTGTCCAGGAGGTCCAAATGGACAAGATTTGGGCGGCAGTATTTGTCCAAGGCGACTCTCTTTGAACTCAGGTCGAATCATTTGCCGATCTTCCAGAATTGCCAATGTCGTCCAATGATATAGATGCAAACATCTTCACTCCTATCAATTTGACAGGATTCTGCCTCATCGTATCTTGTCCAGGAGGTTCAAATGTACAAGATTTGTGCGGTAGCACTTGTCCGAAGCGACTCTCTTTGGACTCAGGTCGAATCATAAACCGGAGCATCCAGAATTGCCAATGTCGTCCAATGATATAGATGCAAATATCTTTACTCCTATCAATGTGACAGGATTCTGCCTCATCGTATTTTGTCCAGGGGGTCCAAATGTACAAGACTTATTGCGGTAGCACTTGTCCGAAGCGACTCTCTTTGGACTCAGGTCGAATCATAAACCGGAGCATCCAGAATTGCCAATGTCGTCCAATGATATAGATGCAAATATCTTTACTCCTATCAATGTGACAGGATTCTGCCTCATCGTATTTTGTCCAGGGGGTCCAAATGTACAAGACTTGTGCGGTAGCCCTTGTCCAAAGCGACTCTCTTTGGTCTCAGGTCGATCCATAGGCCGAAGCATCAAGAATTGCCAATGTCGAGCAATGGTATAGATCCAAATATCTTTACTGCTCTCAATTTGAAAGGATTCTGCCTCATCGTATCTTGTCCAGGGGGTCCAAATGTACACGATTTGTTGCGGTAGCACTTGTCCAAAGCGACATTCTTTGGACTTATGTCGAACCATAAACTGGAGCATCCAGAATTGCCAATGTCGTCCAGTTATATTGATGCAAATATCTTTACTCCTATCAATGTGATAGGATTCTGCCTCATCGTATCTTATCCAGGGGGTCCAAATGTACAAGACTTATTGCGGTAGCACTTGTCCGAAGCGACTCTTTTTGGCCTCCGGTCGAATCATATGCCGGAGCATCCAGAATGGCCAAGGTCGTCCAGTGATATAGATGCAAATATCTTTACTCATATCAATGTGGTAGAATTCTGCCTCATCATACCTTGTACAGGAGGTCGAAATGTAGAAGATTTGTGCGGTAGCACTTGTCCAAAGCGAAACTCTGTGGACTCAGGTCGATCCATTACCCGAAGCATCAAGAATTGCCAATGTCGTGCAATGGTATAGATGCAAATACCTTTACTGCTATCAATTTGACAGGATTCTGCCTCATCGTGTCTTGTCCAGGGGGTTAAAATGTACGCGATTTGTTGCGGTAGCACTTGTCCAAAGCGACATTCTTTGGACTTATGTCGAACCATAAGCCGGACCATCCAGAATTGCCGTTGTTGACCATTGATATAGATGCAAATATATTTACTCCTATTAATTTGACAGGATTCTGCCTCGTCGTATCTTGTCCCGGGGGTCCAAATGTACAAGATTTGTTGCGGTAGCACTTGTCCAAAGCGACTGTCTTTGGCCTCCGGTCGAATCATATGCCGGAGCATCCAAAATTGCCAATGTCGTCCAATGATATAGATGCAAATATCTTCATTCCTATCAATTTGACAGGTTTCGGCCTCATCATATCTTGTCCAGGAGGTCCAAATGGACAAGATTTGGGCGGCAGTATTTGTCCAAGGCGACTCTCTTTGAACTCAGGTCGAATCATTTGCCGATCTTCCAGAATTGCCAATGTCGTCCAATGATATAGATGCAAACATCTTCACTCCTATCAATTTGACAGGATTCTGCCTCATCATATCTTGTCCAGGTGGTCCAAATGGACAAGATTTGGGCGGCAGCATTTGTCCAAAGCGACTCTCTTTGAACTTAGGTCGAATCATAAGCCGAGCATCGAGAATTTCCAATGTCGTCCAATGATATAGATGCAAATATCTTTACTCCTATCAATGTGATAGGATTCTGCCTCATCATACCTTGTACAGGAGGTCCAAATGTACAAGACTTATTGCGGTAGCACTTGTCCGAAGCGACTCTCTTTGGCCTCCGGTCAAATCATATGCCGGAGCATCCAGAATTGCCAATGTCGTCTAGTGATATAGATGCAAATATCTTCACTCCTATCAATTTAACAGGATTCTGGCTCATCGTGTCTTGTCCAGGAGGATCAAGTGTACAAGTTTTGTGCGGTAGCACTAGACAAAAGCGAAACTCTTTGGACACAAGTCGATCCATAAGCCGAAGCATCCAGAATTGCCAATGTCGTGCAATGATATAGATGCAAATATTTTTACTGCTATCAATTTGACAGGATAATGTCTCATCGCATCTTGTCCAGGGGATCCAAATGTAAAAGATTTGTGCGGTAGCACGTGTCCAAAGCGACTCTCTTTGACCTCAGGTAGAATCATATGCCGACCATCCAGAATTGCTAATGCCGTCTAATGATATAGATGCAAATATCTTCACTCCTATCAATTTAACAGGATTCTGGCTCATCGTGTCTTGTCCAGAAGGATCAAGTGTACAAGTTTTGTGCGGTAGCACTAGACAAAAGCGAAACTCTTTGGACACAAGTCGATCCATAAGCCGAAGCATCCAGAATTTCCAATGTCGTGCAATGATATAGATGCAAATATCTTTACTTCTATCAATTTGACAGTATACTGCCTCATCGTATCTTGTCCAGGGGGTCCAAATGTACAAGATTTGTGAGGTAGCACGTGTCCAAAGCGACTCTCTTTGGCCTCCGGTCAAATCATATGCCGGAGCATCCTGAATTGCCAATGTCGTCTAGTGATATAGATGCAAATATCTTCACTCCTATCAATTTGACAGGATTCTGGCTCATCGTGCCTTGTCCAGGAGGATCAAGTGTACACGATTTGTGCGGTAGCACTAGACAAAAGCGAAACTCTTTGGACTCAGGTCGATCCATAAGCCGGAGCAACCAGAATTGCCAAAGTCGTGCAATGATATAGATGCAAATATCTTTACTGCTATCAATTTGACAGGATTCTGCCTCATCGTATCTTGTCCAGGGGGTCCAAATGTATAAGATTTGTGCGGCAGCACGTGTCCAAAGCGACTCTCTTTAGCCTCCGGTCGGATCATATGCCGGAGCATCCAGAATGGCCATGTCGTCCAGTGATATAGATGAAAATTTCTTTACTCCTATCAATGTGATAGGATTCTGCCACATCATACCTTGTACAGGAGGTCCAAATGTACAAGATTTTTGCGGTAGCACTTGTCCAAAGCGAAACTCTTTGGACTCAGGTCGATCCATAACCCGAAGCATGAAGAATTGCCAATGTCGTGCAATGGTATAGATGCAAATATCATTACTGCTATCAATTTGATAGGATTCTGCCTCATCGAATCTTGCCCAGGGAGTCCAAATGTACACGATTTGTTGCGGTAGCACTTGTCCAAAGCGACATTCTTTGGACTTATGTCGAACCATAAGCCGGATCATCCAGAATTGCCGATGTTTACCAATGATATAGATGCAAATATCTTTACTCCTATTAATATGACAGGATTCTGCCTCATCGTATCTTTTCCAGGGGGTCCTAATGTACAAGATTTGTTGCGGTAGCACTTGTCCAAAGCGACTCTCCTTGGACTCAGGTCGAATCATACGCCTGAGCATCCAGAATTGCCAATGTCGTCCAGTGATATAGATGCAAATATCTTTACTCCTATCAATGTGATAGGATTCTGCCAAATCATACCTTGTACAGGAGGTCCAAATGTACAAGATTTGTGCGGTAGCACTTGTCCAAAGCGAAACACTTTGGACTCAGGTCGATCCATAAGCCGAAGCATCAAGAATTGGCAATGTCGTGCAATGGTATAGATGCAAATATCTTTACTCCTATTAATTTGACAGGATTCTGCCTCATCGTATCTTTTCCAGGGGGTCCTAATGATCACGATTTGTGAGGTAGCACTTGTCCAAAGCGACTCTCTTTGTATTCAGGTCGAATCATAAGCCGGAGCATCTAGAATTGCCAATGTCGTCCAATGATATAGATGCAAACATCTTTACTCCCATCAATTTGACAGGATTCTGCCTCATCGTATATTGTCCAGGGGGTCCAAATGTACAAGATTTGGCGGTAGCACGTGTCCAAAGCGACTCTCTTTGGATTCAGGTCGAATCATATGCCGGAGCATCCAGAATTGCCAATGTCGTCCAATGATATAGATGCAAATATCTTTACTCCTATCAATGTGATAGGATTCTGCCTCATCATACCTTGTACAGGAGGTCCACACATACAAGATTTGTGCGGTAGCACTTGTCCAAAGCGACTCTCTTTGGACTCAGGTCGAATCATAAGCCGGTGCATCCAGAATTGCCAATGTCGTCCAATAATATAGATGCAAATATCTTTACTCCTATCACTGTGATAGGATTCTGCCTCATCATACCTTGTACAGGAGGTCCACACATACAAGATTTGTGCGGTAGCACTTGTCCAAAGCGACTCTCTTTGGCCTCCGGTCGAATCATACGTCGGAGCATCCAGAATTGCCAATGTCGTCCAATGATATAGATGCAAATATCTTTACTTCTATCAATTTCACAGTATTCTGCCTCATCATACCTTGTACAGGAGGTCGAAATGTAGAAGATTTGTGCGGTAGCACTTGTCCAAAGCGAAACTCTTTGGACTCAGGTCGATCCATTACCCGAAGCATCAAGAATTGCCAATGTCGTGCAATGGTATAGATGCAAATACCTTTACTGCTATCAATTTGACAGGATTCTGCCTCATCGTGTCTTGTCCAGGGGGTTAAAATGTACGCGATTTGTTGCGGTAGCACTTGTCCAAAGCGACATTCTTTGGACTTATGTCGAACCATAAGCCGGACCATCCAGAATTGCCGTTGTTGACCATTGATATAGATGCAAATATATTTACTCCTATTAATTTGACAGGATTCTGCCTCGTCGTATCTTGTCCCGGGGGTCCAAATGTACAAGATTTGTTGCGGTAGCACTTGTCCAAAGCGACTGTCTTTGGCCTCCGGTCGAATCATATGCCGGAGCATCCAAAATTGCCAATGTCGTCCAATGATATAGATGCAAATATCTTCATTCCTATCAATTTGACAGGTTTCGGCCTCATCATATCTTGTCCAGGAGGTCCAAATGGACAAGATTTGGGCGGCAGTATTTGTCCAAGGCGACTCTCTTTGAACTCAGGTCGAATCATTTGCCGATCTTCCAGAATTGCCAATGTCGTCCAATGATATAGATGCAAACATCTTCACTCCTATCAATTTGACAGGATTCTGCCTCATCATATCTTGTCCAGGTGGTCCAAATGGACAAGATTTGGGCGGCAGCATTTGTCCAAAGCGACTCTCTTTGAACTTAGGTCGAATCATAAGCCGAGCATCGAGAATTTCCAATGTCGTCCAATGATATAGATGCAAATATCTTTACTCCTATCAATGTGATAGGATTCTGCCTCATCATACCTTGTACAGGAGGTCCACACATACAAGATTTGTGCGGTAGCACTTGTCCAAAGCGACTCTCTTTGGCCTCCGGTCGAATCATACGTCGGAGCATCCAGAATTGCCAATGTCGTCCAATGATATAGATGCAAATATCTTTACTCCTATCAATGTGATAGGATTCTGCCTCATCATACCTTGTACAGGAGGTCCACACATACAAGATTTGTGCGGTAACACTTGTCCAAAGCGACTCTCTTTGGACTCAGGTCGAATCATAAGCCGGTGCATCCAGAATTGCCAATGTCGTCCAATGATATAGATTGCAAATATCTTCACTCCTATCATTGTGACAGGATTCTGCCTTATCATACCTTTTCCAGGAGGTCCAAATGCACAAGTTTTGAGCCGCAGCATTTGTCCAAACCGACTCTCGTTGGACTCAGGTCGATCCATATGCCGGAGTAACACAAATTGCCGATCTTATCGGAATGATATAGATGCAAATATCTTTACTCCTATCAATTTGACAGGATTCTGGCTCATCGTGTCTTGTCCAGGAGGATCAACTGTACAAGATTTGTGCGTTAGCACTAGACAAAAGCGAAACTCTTTGGACTCAGGTCGATCCATAAGCCGAAACATCCAGAATTGCCAATGTCGTCCAATGATATAGATGCAAATATTTTCACTGCCATCAATTTGACAGGATTCTGTGTCATCATACCTTGTACAGGAGGTCCAAATGTACAAGATTTGTGCGGTAGCACTTGTCCAAAGCGACCCTCTTTGGACTCAGGTCGAATCATATGCCGAAGCATCCAGAATTCCCAATGTCGTCCAATGATTTAGATGCAAATATCTTCACTGCTATCAATTTGACAGGATTCTGGCTCATCGTGCCTTGTCCAGGAGGATCAAGTGTACAAGATTTGTGCGGTAGCACTAGACTAAAGCCAAACTCTTTGGACTCAGGTCGTTCCATAAGCCGAAGCATCCAGAATTGCCAATGTCGTCTAGTGATATAGATGCAAATATCTTCACTCCTATTGATGTGATAGAATTCTACCTCATCATATCATGTCCAGGAGGTCCAAATATACAAGATTTGTGCGGTAGCACGTGTCCAAAGCGACTCTCTTTGAACTCAGGTAGAATCATATGCCGACTATCCAGAATTGCTAATGCCGTCTAATGATATAGATGCAAATATCTTCACTCCTATCAATTTAACAGGAGTCTGGCTCATCGTGTCTTGTCCAGGAGGATCAAGTGTATAAGTTTTGTGCGGTGGCACTAGACAAAAGCGAAACTCTTTGGACACAAGTCGATCCATAAGCCGAAGCATCCAGAATTGGCAATGTCGTGCAATGATATAGATGCAAATATCTTTACTTCTATCAATTTGACAGTATTCTGCCTCACCGTATCTTGTCCAGGGGGTCCAAATGTACAAGATTTGTGCGGTAGCACGTGTCCAAAGCGACTCTCTTTGGCCTCCGGTCAAATCATATGCCGGAGCATCCAGAATTGCCAATGTCGTCTAGTGATATAGATGCAAATATCTTCACTTCTATCAATTTGACAGGATTCTGGCTCATCGTGCCTTGTCCAGGAGGATTAAGTGTACAAGATTTGTGCGGTAGCACTAGACTAAAGCGAAACTCTTTGGACTCAGGTCGATCCATAAGCCGAAGCATCCAGAATTGCCAATGTCGTCTAGTGATATAGATGCAAATATCTTCACTCCTATCGATGTGATAGGATTCTGCCTTATCATACCTTGTCCAGGGGGTCCAAATATACAAGATTTGGGCGGCAGCATTTGTCCAAAGCGACTCTCTTTGGACTCAGGTCGAATTATAAGCCGAAGCATCCAGAATTGCCAATGTCGTCCAATGATTTAGATGCAAATATCTTCACTCCTATCAATGTGACAGGATTCTGCCTCATCATATCTTTTCCAGGAGGTCTAAATGTACAACATTTGTGTGGTAGCACTTGTCCAAAGCGACTGTCTTTGGATTCAGGTCGAATCATAAGCCGAAGCAACCAGAATTGCCAATGTCGTCCAATGATATAGATGCAAATATATTTACTGTTATCAATTTGACAGGATTTTGCCTCATCGTATATTGTTCAGGAGGTCCAAAAGTACAAGATTTGTGTGGTAGCACTTGTCCAAAGCGACTCTCTTTGGCCTCCGGTCGAATCATACGCCGGAGCATCCAGAATTGCCAATGTCGTCCAATGATATAGATGCAAATATCTTTAATCCTATCAATGTGATAGGATTCTGCCTCATCATACCTTGTACAAGAGGTCCACACATACAAGATTTGTGCGGTAGCACTTGTCCAAAGCGACTCTCTTTGGACTCAGGTCGAATCATAAGCCGGAGCTTCCATTATTGCCAATGTCGTCCAATGATATAGATGCAAATATCTTCACTCCTATCAATTTGACAGGATTCTGGCTCATCGAGTCTTGTCCAGGAGGTCCAAATGTACAAGATTTGTGCGGTAGCACTTGTCCAAAGCGACTCTCTTTGGCCTCCGGTCGAATCATACGCCGGAGCATCCAGAATTGCCAATGTCGTCCAATGATATAGATGCAAATACCTTTAATCCTATCAATGTGATAGGATTCTGCCTCATCATACCTTGTACAGGAGGTCCACACATACAAGATTTGTGCGGTAGCACTTGTCCAAAGCGACTCTCTTTGGACTCAGGTCGAATCATATGCCGAGCATCCAGAATTGCCAATGTCGTCCAATGATATAGACGCAAATATCTTCACTCCTATCAATTTTACAGGATTCTGGCTCATCGTGTCTTGTCCAAGAGGATCAAGTGTACAAGATTTGTGCGGTAGCACTACACAAAAGCGAAACTCTTTGGACTCAGGTCAATCCATAAGCCGAAGCATCCAGAATTGCCAATGTCGTGCAATGATATAGATGCAAATATTTTTACTGCTATCAATTTGACAGGATTCTGCCTCATCGCATCTTGTCCAGGGGATCCAAATGTACAAGATTTGTGCTGTAGCACGTGTCCAAAGCGACTCTCTTTGAACTCAGGTAGAATCATATGCCGACCATCCAGAATTGCTAATGCCGTCTAATGATATAGATGCAAATATCTTCACTCCTATCAATTTAACAGGATTCTGGCTCATCGTGTCTTGTCCAGGAGGATCAAGTGTACAGGTTTTGTGCGTTAGCACTAGACAAAAGCGAAACTCTTTGGACACAAGTCGATCCATAAGCCGAAGCATCCAGAATTGCCAATGTCGTGCAATGATATAGATGCAAATATCTTTACTTCTATCAATTTGACAGTATTCTGCCTCATCGTATCTTGTCCAGGGGGTCCAAATGTACAAGATTTGTGCGGTAGCACGTGTCCAAAGCGACTCTCTTTGGCCTCCGGTCAAATCATATGCCGGAGCATCCAGAATTGCCAATGTCGTCTAGTGATATAGATGCAAATATCTTCACTGCTATCAATTTGACAGGATTCTGCCTCATCGTATCTTGTCCAAGAGGTCCAGATGTACAAGATTTGTGCGGTGGCACGTGTCCAAAGCGACTCTCTTTGGCCTCCGGGCGAATCATATGCCGGAGCATCCAGAATTGCCAATGTCGTCCAATGATATAGATGCAAATATCTTTACTCCTATCAATGTGATGGTATTCTGTCTCATCATACCTTGTACAGGAGGTCCAAATGTACACGATTTGTGCGGTAGCACTTGTCCAAAGCGACTCTCTTTGGACTCAGGTCGAATCATAAGCCGGTGCATCCAGAATTGCTAATGTCGTCCAATGATATAGATCCAAATATTTTTACTGTTATCAATTTGACAGGATTCTGCCTTTTCGCATCTTGTCCAGGGGGTCCAAATGAACAAGATTTGTGCGGTAGCACTTGTCCAAAGCGACTCTCTTTGGCCTCCGGTCAAATCATATGCCGGAGCATCCAGAATTGCCAATGTCGTCTAGTGATATAGATGCAAATATCTTCACTCCTATCAATTTAACAGGATTCTGGCTCATCGTGTCTTGTCCAGGAGGATCAAGTGTACAAGTTTTGTGCGGTAGCACTAGACAAAAGCGAAACTCTTTGGACTCAGGTCGATCCATAAGCCGAAGCATCCAGAATTGCCAATGTCGTCCAATGATTTAGATGCAAATATTTTGACTGCTATCAATTTGACAGGATTCTGCCTCAAAGCATCTTGTCCAGGGGGTCCAAATGTAAAAGATTTGTGCGGTAGCACGTGTCCAAAGCGACTCTCTTTGGCCTCCGATCGAATCATGAGGCGGATCCCCAGGATTGCCAATGTCGTCCAATGATATCGATGCAAATATCTTTACTACTATCAATGTGACAGGATTCTGCCTCGCCATACCTTTTCCAGGAGATTCAAATGTACAAGATTTGTGCGGTAGCACTAGACAAAAGCGAAACTCTTTGGACTCAGGTCGGTCCATAAGCCGAAGCATCCAGAATTGCCAATGTTGTGCAATGATATAGATGCAAATATCTTTACCTCTATCAATTTGACAGTATTCTGCCTCATCGTATCTTGTCCAGGGGGTCCAAATGTACAAGATTTGTGCGGTAGCACGTGTTCAAAGCGACTCTCTTTGGCCTCCGGTCAAATCATATGCCGGAGCATCCAGAATTGCCAATGTCGTCTAGTGATATAGATATAAATATCTTCACTCCTATCGATGTGATAGGATTCTGCCTCATCATACCTTGTCCAGGAGGTCCAAATGAACAAGATTTGTGCGGTAGCACTTGTCCAAAGCGACTCTCTTTGGACTCAGGTCGAATCATAAGCCGGAGCTTCCATTATTGCCAATGTCGTCCAATGATATAGATGCAAATATCTTCACTTCTATCAATTTGACAGGATTCTGGCTCATCATGCCTTGTCCAGGAGGATTAAGTGTACAAGATTTGTGCGGTAGCACTAGACTAAAGCGAAACTCTTTGGACTCAGGTCGATCCATAAACCGAAGCATCCAGAATTGCCAATGTCGTCTAGTGATATAGATGCAAATATCTTCACTCCTATCGATGTGATAGGATTCTGCCTCATCATAACTTGTCCAGGGGGTCCAAATATACAAGATTTGGGCGGCAGCATTTGTCCAAAGCGACTCTCTTTGGACTCAGGTCGAATTATAAGCCGAAGCATCCAGAATTGCCAATGTCGTCCAATGATTTAGATGCAAATATCTTCACTCCTATCAATGTGACAGGATTCTGCCTCATCATATCTTTTCCAGGAGGTCTAAATGTACAACATTTGTACGGTAGCACTTGTCCAAAGCGACTGTCTTTGGATTCAGGTCGAATCATAAGCCGGAGCAACCAGAATTGCCAATGTCGTCCAATGATATAGATGCAAATATATTTACTGTTATCAATTTGACAGGATTTTGCCTCATCGTATATTGTCCAGAAGGTCCAAAAGTACAAGATTTGTGTGGTAGCACTTGTCCAAAGCGACTCTCTTTGGCCTCCGGTCGAATCATACGCCGGAGCATCCAGAATTGCCAATGTCGTCCAATGATATAGATGCAAATATCTTTAATCCTATCAATGTGATAGGATTCTGCCTCATCATACCTTGTACAAGAGGTCCACACATACAAGATTTGTGCGGTAGCACTTGTCCAAAGCGACTCTCTTTGGACTCAGGTCGAATCATATGCCGAGCATTCAGAATTGCCAATGTCGTCCAATGATATAGATGCAAATATCTTAACTCCTATGAATTTTACAGGATTCTGGCTCATCGTGTCTTGTCCAGGAGGATCAAGTGTACAAGATTTGTGCGGTAGCACTACACAAAAGCGAAACTCTTTGGACTCAGGTCGATCCATAAGCCGAAGCATCCAGAATTGCCAATGTCGTGCAATGATATAGATGCAAATATCTTTACTGCTATCAATTTGACAGGATTCTGCCTCATCGTATCTTGTCCAAGAGGTCCAGATGTACAAGATTTGTGCGGTAGCACGTGTCCAAAGCGACTCTCTTTGGCCTCCGGGCGAATCATATGCCGGAGCATCCAGAATTGCCAATGTCGTCCAATGATATAGATGCAAATATCTTTACTCCTATCAATGTGATGGGATTCTGTCTCATCATACCTTGTACAGGAGGTCCAAATGTACACGATTTGTGCGGTAGCACTTGTCCAAAGCGACTCTCTTTGGACTCAGGTCGAATCATAAGCCGGTGCATCCAGAATTGCTAATGTCGTCCAATGATATAGATGCAAATATTTTTACTGCTATCAATTTGACAGGATTCTGCCTTTTCGCATCTTGTCCAGGGGGTCCAAATGAACAAGATTTGTGCGGTAGCACTTGTCCAAAGCGACTCTCTTTGGCCTCCGGTCAAATCATATGCCGGAGCATCCAGAATTGCCAATGTCGTCTAGTGATATAGATGCAAATATCTTCACTCCTATGAATTTAACAGGATTCTGGCTCATCGTGTCTTGTCCAGGAGGATCAAGTGTACAAGTTTTGTGCGGTAGCACTAGACAAAAGCGAAACTCTTTGGACTCAGGTCGATCCATAAGCCGAAGCATCCAGAATTGCCAATGTCGTCCAATGATTTAGATGCAAATATTTTGACTGCTATCAATTTGACAGGATTCTGCCTCAAAGCATCTTGTCCAGGGGGTCCAAATGTAAAAGATTTGTGCGGTAGCACGTGTCCAAAGCGACTCTCTTTGGCCTCCGATCGAATCATGAGCCGGATCCCCAGGATTGCCAATGTCGTCCAATGATATCGATGCAAATATCTTTACTACTATCAATGTGACAGGATTCTGCCTCGCCATACCTTTTCCAGGAGATTCAAATGTACAAGATTTGTGCGGTAGCACTAGACAAAAGCGAAACTCTTTGGACTCAGGTCGGTCCATAAGCCGAAGCATCCAGAATTGCCAATGTTGTGCAATGATATAGATGCAAATATCTTTACCTCTATCAATTTGACAGTATTCTGCCTCATCGTATCTTGTCCAGGGGGTCCAAATGTACAAGATTTGTGCGGTAGCACGTGTTCAAAGCGACTCTCTTTGGCCTCCGGTCGAATCATACGCCGGAGCATCCAGAATTGCCAATGTCGTCCAATGATATAGATGCAAATACCTTTAATCCTATCAATGTGATAGGATTCTGCATCATCATACCTTGTACAGGAGGTCCACACATACAAGATTTGTGCGGTAGCACTTGTCCAAAGCGACTCTCTTTGGACTCAGGTCGAATCATATGCCGAGCATCCAGAATTGCCAATGTCGTCCAATGATATAGACGCAAATATCTTCACTCCTATCAATTTTACAGGATTCTGGCTCATCGTGTCTTGTCCAAGAGGATCAAGTGTACAAGATTTGTGCGGTAGCACTACACAAAAGCGAAACTCTTTGGACTCAGGTCAATCCATAAGCCGAAGCATCCAGAATTGCCAATGTCGTGCAATGATATAGATGCAAATATTTTTACTGCTATCAATTTGACAGGATTCTGCCTCATCGCATCTTGTCCAGGGGATCCAAATGTACAAGATTTGTGCTGTAGCACGTGTCCAAAGCGACTCTCTTTGAACTCAGGTAGAATCATATGCCGACCATCCAGAATTGCTAATGCCGTCTAATGATATAGATGCAAATATCTTCACTCCTATCAATTTAACAGGATTCTGGCTCATCGTGTCTTGTCCAGGAGGATCAAGTGTACAGGTTTTGTGCGGTAGCACTAGACAAAAGCGAAACTCTTTGGACACAAGTCGATCCATAAGCCGAAGCATCCAGAATTGCCAATGTCGTGCAATGATATAGATGCAAATATATTTACTGTTATCAATTTGACAGGATTTTGCCTCATCGTATATTGTTCAGGAGGTCCAAAAGTACAAGATTTGTGTGGTAGCACTTGTCCAAAGCGACTCTCTTTGGCCTCCGGTCGAATCATACGCCGGAGCATCCAGAATTGCCAATGTCGTCCAATGATATAGATGCAAATATCTTTAATCCTATCAATGTGATAGGATTCTGCCTCATCATACCTTGTACAAGAGGTCCACACATACAAGATTTGTGCGGTAGCACTTGTCCAAAGCGACTCTCTTTGGACTCAGGTCGAATCATAAGCCGGAGCTTCCATTATTGCCAATGTCGTCCAATGATATAGATGCAAATATCTTCACTCCTATCAATTTGACAGGATTCTGGCTCATCGAGTCTTGTCCAGGAGGTCCAAATGTACAAGATTTGTGCGGTAGCACTTGTCCAAAGCGACTCTCTTTGGCCTCCGGTCGAATCATACGCCGGAGCATCCAGAATTGCCAATGTCGTCCAATGATATAGATGCAAATACCTTTAATCCTATCAATGTGATAGGATTCTGCCTCATCATACCTTGTACAGGAGGTCCACACATACAAGATTTGTGCGGTAGCACTTGCCCAAAGCGACTCTCTTTGGACTCAGGTCGAATCATATGCCGAGCATCCAGAATTGCCAATGTCGTCCAATGATATAGACGCAAATATCTTCACTCCTATCAATTTTACAGGATTCTGGCTCATCGTGTCTTGTCCAAGAGGATCAAGTGTACAAGATTTGTGCGGTAGCACTACACAAAAGCGAAACTCTTTGGACTCAGGTCAATCCATAAGCCGAAGCATCCAGAATTGCCAATGTCGTGCAATGATATAGATGCAAATATTTTTACTGCTATCAATTTGACAGGATTCTGCCTCATCGCATCTTGTCCAGGGGATCCAAATGTACAAGATTTGTGCTGTAGCACGTGTCCAAAGCGACTCTCTTTGAACTCAGGTAGAATCATATGCCGACCATCCAGAATTGCTAATGCCGTCTAATGATATAGATGCAAATATCTTCACTCCTATCAATTTAACAGGATTCTGGCTCATCGTGTCTTGTCCAGGAGGATCAAGTGTACAGGTTTTGTGCGTTAGCACTAGACAAAAGCGAAACTCTTTGGACACAAGTCGATCCATAAGCCGAAGCATCCAGAATTGCCAATGTCGTGCAATGATATAGATGCAAATATCTTTACTTCTATCAATTTGACAGTATTCTGCCTCATCGTATCTTGTCCAGGGGGTCCAAATGTACAAGATTTGTGCGGTAGCACGTGTCCAAAGCGACTCTCTTTGGCCTCCGGTCAAATCATATGCCGGAGCATCCAGAATTGCCAATGTCGTCTAGTGATATAGATGCAAATATCTTCACTGCTATCAATTTGACAGGATTCTGCCTCATCGTATCTTGTCCAAGAGGTCCAGATGTACAAGATTTGTGCGGTGGCACGTGTCCAAAGCGACTCTCTTTGGCCTCCGGGCGAATCATATGCCGGAGCATCCAGAATTGCCAATGTCGTCCAATGATATAGATGCAAATATCTTTACTCCTATCAATGTGATGGTATTCTGTCTCATCATACCTTGTACAGGAGGTCCAAATGTACACGATTTGTGCGGTAGCACTTGTCCAAAGCGACTCTCTTTGGACTCAGGTCGAATCATAAGCCGGTGCATCCAGAATTGCTAATGTCGTCCAATGATATAGATCCAAATATTTTTACTGCTATCAATTTGACAGGATTCTGCCTTTTCGCATCTTGTCCAGGGGGTCCAAATGAACAAGATTTGTGCGGTAGCACTTGTCCAAAGCGACTCTCTTTGGCCTCCGGTCAAATCATATGCCGGAGCATCCAGAATTGCCAATGTCGTCTAGTGATATAGATGCAAATATCTTCACTCCTATCAATTTAACAGGATTCTGGCTCATCGTGTCTTGTCCAGGAGGATCAAGTGTACAAGTTTTGTGCGGTAGCACTAGACAAAAGCGAAACTCTTTGGACTCAGGTCGATCCATAAGCCGAAGCATCCAGAATTGCCAATGTCGTCCAATGATTTAGATGCAAATATTTTGACTGCTATCAATTTGACAGGATTCTGCCTCAAAGCATCTTGTCCAGGGGGTCCAAATGTAAAAGATTTGTGCGGTAGCACGTGTCCAAAGCGACTCTCTTTGGCCTCCGATCGAATCATGAGGCGGATCCCCAGGATTGCCAATGTCGTCCAATGATATCGATGCAAATATCTTTACTACTATCAATGTGACAGGATTCTGCCTCGCCATACCTTTTCCAGGAGATTCAAATGTACAAGATTTGTGCGGTAGCACTAGACAAAAGCGAAACTCTTTGGACTCAGGTCGGTCCATAAGCCGAAGCATCCAGAATTGCCAATGTTGTGCAATGATATAGATGCAAATATCTTTACCTCTATCAATTTGACAGTATTCTGCCTCATCGTATCTTGTCCAGGGGGTCCAAATGTACAAGATTTGTGCGGTAGCACGTGTTCAAAGCGACTCTCTTTGGCCTCCGGTCAAATCATATGCCGGAGCATCCAGAATTGCCAATGTCGTCTAGTGATATAGATATAAATATCTTCACTCCTATCGATGTGATAGGATTCTGCCTCATCATACCTTGTCCAGGAGGTCCAAATGAACAAGATTTGTGCGGTAGCACTTGTCCAAAGCGACTCTCTTTGGACTCAGGTCGAATCATAAGCCGGAGCTTCCATTATTGCCAATGTCGTCCAATGATATAGATGCAAATATCTTCACTTCTATCAATTTGACAGGATTCTGGCTCATCATGCCTTGTCCAGGAGGATTAAGTGTACAAGATTTGTGCGGTAGCACTAGACTAAAGCGAAACTCTTTGGACTCAGGTCGATCCATAAACCGAAGCATCCAGAATTGCCAATGTCGTCTAGTGATATAGATGCAAATATCTTCACTCCTATCGATGTGATAGGATTCTGCCTCATCATAACTTGTCCAGGGGGTCCAAATATACAAGATTTGGGCGGCAGCATTTGTCCAAAGCGACTCTCTTTGGACTCAGGTCGAATTATAAGCCGAAGCATCCAGAATTGCCAATGTCGTCCAATGATTTAGATGCAAATATCTTCACTCCTATCAATGTGACAGGATTCTGCCTCATCATATCTTTTCCAGGAGGTCTAAATGTACAACATTTGTACGGTAGCACTTGTCCAAAGCGACTGTCTTTGGATTCAGGTCGAATCATAAGCCGGAGCAACCAGAATTGCCAATGTCGTCCAATGATATAGATGCAAATATATTTACTGTTATCAATTTGACAGGATTTTGCCTCATCGTATATTGTCCAGAAGGTCCAAAAGTACAAGATTTGTGTGGTAGCACTTGTCCAAAGCGACTCTCTTTGGCCTCCGGTCGAATCATACGCCGGAGCATCCAGAATTGCCAATGTCGTCCAATGATATAGATGCAAATATCTTTAATCCTATCAATGTGATAGGATTCTGCCTCATCATACCTTGTACAAGAGGTCCACACATACAAGATTTGTGCGGTAGCACTTGTCCAAAGCGACTCTCTTTGGACTCAGGTCGAATCATATGCCGAGCATTCAGAATTGCCAATGTCGTCCAATGATATAGATGCAAATATCTTAACTCCTATGAATTTTACAGGATTCTGGCTCATCGTGTCTTGTCCAGGAGGATCAAGTGTACAAGATTTGTGCGGTAGCACTACACAAAAGCGAAACTCTTTGGACTCAGGTCGATCCATAAGCCGAAGCATCCAGAATTGCCAATGTCGTGCAATGATATAGATGCAAATATCTTTACTGCTATCAATTTGACAGGATTCTGCCTCATCGTATCTTGTCCAAGAGGTCCAGATGTACAAGATTTGTGCGGTAGCACGTGTCCAAAGCGACTCTCTTTGGCCTCCGGGCGAATCATATGCCGGAGCATCCAGAATTGCCAATGTCGTCCAATGATATAGATGCAAATATCTTTACTCCTATCAATGTGATGGGATTCTGTCTCATCATACCTTGTACAGGAGGTCCAAATGTACACGATTTGTGCGGTAGCACTTGTCCAAAGCGACTCTCTTTGGACTCAGGTCGAATCATAAGCCGGTGCATCCAGAATTGCTAATGTCGTCCAATGATATAGATGCAAATATTTTTACTGCTATCAATTTGACAGGATTCTGCCTTTTCGCATCTTGTCCAGGGGGTCCAAATGAACAAGATTTGTGCGGTAGCACTTGTCCAAAGCGACTCTCTTTGGCCTCCGGTCAAATCATATGCCGGAGCATCCAGAATTGCCAATGTCGTCTAGTGATATAGATGCAAATATCTTCACTCCTATGAATTTAACAGGATTCTGGCTCATCGTGTCTTGTCCAGGAGGATCAAGTGTACAAGTTTTGTGCGGTAGCACTAGACAAAAGCGAAACTCTTTGGACTCAGGTCGATCCATAAGCCGAAGCATCCAGAATTGCCAATGTCGTCCAATGATTTAGATGCAAATATTTTGACTGCTATCAATTTGACAGGATTCTGCCTCAAAGCATCTTGTCCAGGGGGTCCAAATGTAAAAGATTTGTGCGGTAGCACGTGTCCAAAGCGACTCTCTTTGGCCTCCGATCGAATCATGAGCCGGATCCCCAGGATTGCCAATGTCGTCCAATGATATCGATGCAAATATCTTTACTACTATCAATGTGACAGGATTCTGCCTCGCCATACCTTTTCCAGGAGATTCAAATGTACAAGATTTGTGCGGTAGCACTAGACAAAAGCGAAACTCTTTGGACTCAGGTCGGTCCATAAGCCGAAGCATCCAGAATTGCCAATGTTGTGCAATGATATAGATGCAAATATCTTTACCTCTATCAATTTGACAGTATTCTGCCTCATCGTATCTTGTCCAGGGGGTCCAAATGTACAAGATTTGTGCGGTAGCACGTGTTCAAAGCGACTCTCTTTGGCCTCCGGTCAAATCATATGCCGGAGCATCCAGAATTGCCAATGTCGTCTAGTGATATAGATATAAATATCTTCACTCCTATCGATGTGATAGGATTCTGCCTCATCATACCTTGTCCAGGAGGTCCAAATGAACAAGATTTGTGCGGTAGCACTTGTCCAAAGCGACTCTCTTTGGACTCAGGTCGAATCATAAGCCGGAGCTTCCATTATTGCCAATGTCGTCCAATGATATAGATGCAAATATCTTCACTCCTATCAATTTGACAGGATTCTGGCTCATCGAGTCTTGTCCAGGAGGTCCAAATGTACAAGATTTGTGCGGTAGCACTTGTCCAAAGCGACTCTCTTTGGCCTCCGGTCGAATCATACGCCGGAGCATCCAGAATTGCCAATGTCGTCCAATGATATAGATGCAAATACCTTTAATCCTATCAATGTGATAGGATTCTGCATCATCATACCTTGTACAGGAGGTCCACACATACAAGATTTGTGCGGTAGCACTTGTCCAAAGCGACTCTCTTTGGACTCAGGTCGAATCATATGCCGAGCATCCAGAATTGCCAATGTCGTCCAATGATATAGACGCAAATATCTTCACTCCTATCAATTTTACAGGATTCTGGCTCATCGTGTCTTGTCCAAGAGGATCAAGTGTACAAGATTTGTGCGGTAGCACTACACAAAAGCGAAACTCTTTGGACTCAGGTCAATCCATAAGCCGAAGCATCCAGAATTGCCAATGTCGTGCAATGATATAGATGCAAATATTTTTACTGCTATCAATTTGACAGGATTCTGCCTCATCGCATCTTGTCCAGGGGATCCAAATGTACAAGATTTGTGCTGTAGCACGTGTCCAAAGCGACTCTCTTTGAACTCAGGTAGAATCATATGCCGACCATCCAGAATTGCTAATGCCGTCTAATGATATAGATGCAAATATCTTCACTCCTATCAATTTAACAGGATTCTGGCTCATCGTGTCTTGTCCAGGAGGATCAAGTGTACAGGTTTTGTGCGGTAGCACTAGACAAAAGCGAAACTCTTTGGACACAAGTCGATCCATAAGCCGAAGCATCCAGAATTGCCAATGTCGTGCAATGATATAGATGCAAATATCTTTACTTCTATCAATTTGACAGTATTCTGCCTCATCGTATCTTGTCCAGGGGGTCCAAATGTACAAGATTTGTGCGGTAGCACGTGTCCAAAGCGACTCTCTTTGGCCTCCGGTCAAATCATATGCCGGAGCATCCAGAATTGCCAATGTCGTCTAGTGATATAGATGCAAATATCTTCACTGCTATCAATTTGACAGGATTCTGCCTCATCGTATCTTGTCCAAGAGGTCCAGATGTACAAGATTTGTGCGGTGGTACGTGTCCAAAGCGACTCTCTTTGGCCTCCGGGCGAATCATATGCCGGAGCATCCAGAATTGCCAATGTCGTCCAATTATATAGATGCAAATATCTTTACTCCTATCAATGTGATGCGATTCTGCCTCATCATACCTTGTACAGGAGGTCCAAATGTACAAGATTTGTGCGGTAGCACTTGTCCAAAGCGACTCTCTTTGGACTCAGGTCGAATCATAAGCCGAAGCATCCAGAATTGCCTATGTCGTCCAATGATTTAGATGCAAATATCTTCACTCCTATCAATGTGACAGGATTCTGCCTCATCATATCTTTTCCAGGAGGATCAAGTGTACAAGATTTGTGCGGTAGCACTAGACAAAAGCGAAACTCTTTGGACTCAGGTCGATCCATAAGCCGAAGCATCCAGAATTGCTAATGTCGTCCAATGATACAGATGCAAATATTTTTACTGCTATCAATTTGACAGGATTCTGCCTTTTCGCATCTTGTCCAGGGGGTCCAAATGTACAAGATTTGTGCGGTAGCACTTGTCCAAAGCGACTCTCTTTGGCCTCCGATCAAATCATATGCCGGAGCATCCAGAATTGCCAATGTCGTCTAGTGATATAGATGCAAATATCTTCACTCCTATCAATTTAACAGGATTCTGGCTCATCGTGTCTTGTCCAGGAGGATCAAGTATACAAGTTTTGTGCGGTAGCACTAGACAAAAGCGAAACTCTTTGGACACAAGTCGATCCATAAGCCGAAGCATCCAGAATTGCCAATGTCGTGCAATGATATAGATGCAAATATCTTTACTTCTATCAATTTGACAGGATTCTGCCTCATCGTATCTTGTCCAGGGGGTCCAGATGTACAAGATTTGTGCGGTAGCACGTGTCCACAGCGACTCTCTTTGGCCTCCGGGCGAATCATATGCCGGAGCATCCAGAATTGCCAATGTCGTCCAATGATATAGATGCAAATATCTTTACTCCTATCAATGTGATGGGATTCTGCCTCATCATACCTTGTACAGGAGGTCCAAATGTACATGATTTGTGCGGTAGCACTTGTCCAAAGCGACTCTCTTTGGACTCAGGTCGAATCATAAGCCGGTGCATCCAGAATTGCTAATGTTGTCCAATGATATAGATGCAAATATTTTTACTGCTATCAATTTGACAGGATTCTGCCTTTTCGCATCTTGTCCAGGGGGTCCAAATGTACAAGATTTGTGCGGTAGCACTTGTCCAAAGCGACTCTCTTTGGCCTCCGCTCAAATCATATGCCGGAGCATCCAGAATTGCCAATGTCGTCTAGTGATATAGATGCAAATATCTTCACTCCTATCAATGTGACAGGATTCTGCCTCGCCATACCTTTTCCAGGAGATTCAAATGTACAAGATTTGTGCGGTAGCACTAGACAAAAGCGAAACTCTTTGGACTCAGGTCGGTCCATAAGCCGAAGCATCCAGAATTGCCAATGTTGTGCAATGATATAGATGCAAATATCTTTACCTCTATCAATTTGACAGTATTCTGCCTCATCGTATCTTGTCCAGGGGGTCCAAATGTACAAGATTTGTGCGGTAGCACGTGTCCAAAGCGACTCTCTTTGGCCTCCGGTCAAATCATATGCCGGAGCATCCAGAATTGCCAATGTCGTCTAGTGATATAGATATAAATATCTTCACTCCTATCGATGTGATAGGATTCTGCCTCATCATACCTTGTCCAGGAGGTCCAAATGAACAAGATTTGTGCGGTAGCACTTGTCCAAAGCGACTTTCTTTGGACTCAGGTCGAATCATAAGCCGGAGCTTCCATTATTGCCAATGTCGTCCAATGATATAGATGCAAATATCTTCACTCCTATCAATTTGACAGGATTCTGGCTCATCGAGTCTTGTCCAGGAGGTCCAAATGTACAAGATTTGTGCGGTAGCACTTGTCCAAAGCGACTCTCTTTGGCCTCCGGTCGAATCATACGCCGGAGCATCCAGAATTGCCAATGTCGTCCAATGATATAGATGCAAATACCTTTAATCCTATCAATGTGATAGGATTCTGCCTCATCATACCTTGTACAGGAGGTCCACACATACAAGATTTGTGCGGTAGCACTTGTCCAAAGCGACTCTCTTTGGACTCAGGTCGAATCATATGCCGAGCATCCAGAATTGCCAATGTCGTCCAATGATATAGATGCAAATATCTTCACTCCTATCAATTTTACAGGATTCTGGTTTATCGTGTCTTGTCCAGGAGGATCAAGTGTACAAGATTTGTGCGGTAGCACTACACAAAAGCGAAACTCTTTGGACTCAGGTCGATCCATAAGCCGAAGCATCCAGAATTGCCAATGTCGTGCAATGATATAGATGCAAATATCTTTACTGCTATCAATTTGACAGGATTCTACCTCATCGTATCTTGTCGAGGGGGTCCAGATGTACAAGATTTGTGCGGTAGCACGTGTCCACAGCGACTCTCTTTGGACTCAGGTCGAATCATAAGCCGAAGCATCCAGAATTGCCTATGTCGTCCAATGATTTAGATGCAAATATCTTCACTCCTATCAATGTGACAGGATTCTGCCTCATCATATCTTTTCCAGGAGGATCAAGTGTACAAGATTTGTGCGGTAGCACTAGACAAAAGCGAAACTCTTTGGACTCAGGTCGATCCATAAGCCGAAGCATCCAGAATTGCTAATGTCGTCCAATGATATAGATGCAAATATTTTTACTGCTATCAATTTGACAGGATTCTGCCTTTTCGCATCTTGTCCAGGGGGTCCAAATGTACAAGATTTGTGCGGTAGCACTTGTCCAAAGCGACTCTCTTTGGCCTCCGATCAAATCATATGCCGGAGCATCCAGAATTGCCAATGTCGTCTAGTGATATAGATGCAAATATCTTCACTCCTATCAATTTAACAGGATTCTGGCTCATCGTGACTTGTCCAGGAGGATCAAGTGTACAAGTTTTGTGCGGTAGCACTAGACAAAAGCGAAACTCTTTGGACACAAGTCGATCCATAAGCCGAAGCATCCAGAATTGCCAATGTCGTGATATGATATAGATGCAAATATCTTTACTTCTATCAATTTGACCGTATTCTGCCTCATCGTATCTTGTCCAGGGGGTCCAAATGTACAAGATTTGTGCGGTAGCACGTGTCCAAAGCGACTCTCTTTGGCCTCCGGTCAAATCATATGCCGGAGCATCCAGAATTGCCAATGTCGTCTAGTGATATAGATGCAAATATCTTCACTCCTATCAATGTGACAGGATTCTGGCTCATCGTGCCTTGTCCAGGAGTATTAAGTGTACAAGATTTGTGCGGTAGCACTAGACTAAAGCGAAACTCTTTGGACTCAGGTCGATCCAAAAGCCGAAGCATCCAGAATTGCTAATGTCGTCCAATGATATAGATACAAATATTTTTACTGCTATCAATTTGACAGGATTCTGCCTTTTCGCATCTTTTCCAGGGGGTCCTGGAAATGTACAAGATTAGTGCGGTAGCACGTGTCCAAAGCGACTCTCTTTGAACTCAGGTAGAATCATATGCCGACCATCCAGAATTGCTAATGCCGTCTAATGATATAGATGCAAATATCTTCACTCCTATCAATTTAACAGGAGTCTGGCTCATCGTGTCTTGTCCAGGAGGATCAAGTGTACAAGTTTTGTGCGGTAGCACTAGACAAAAGCGAAACTCTTTGGACACAAGTCGATCCATAAGCCGAAGCATCCAGAATTGCCAATGTCGTGCAATGATATAGATGCAAATATCTTTACTTCTATCAATTTGACAGTATTCTGCCTCATCGTAACTTGTCCAGGGGGTCCAAATGTACAAGATTTGTGCGGTAGCACGTGTCCAAAGCGACTCTCTTTGGCCTCCGGGCGAAACATATGCCAGAGCATCCAGAATTGCCAATGTCGTCCAATGATTTAGAGGCAAATATCTTTACTCCTATCAATTTGACAGGATTCTGGCTCATCGTGTCTTGTCCAGGAGGATCAAGTGTACAAGATTTGTGTGGTAGCACTAGACAAAAGCGAAACTCTTTGGACTCAGGTCGATCCATAAGCCGAAACATCCAGAATTGCCAATGTCGTGCAATGATATAGATGCAAATATCTTTACTGCTATCAATTTGACAGGATTCTGCCTCATCGTATCTTGTCCAGGGGGTCCAGATGTACAAGATTTGTGCGGTAGCACGTGTTCACAGCGACTCTCTTTGGCCTCCGGGCGAATCATATGCCGGAGCATCCAGAATTGCCAATGTCGTCCAATGATATAGATGCAAATACCTTTACTCCTATCAATGTGATGGGATTCTGCCTCATCATACCTTGTACAGGAGGTCCAAATGTACATGATTTGTGCGGTAGCACTTGTCCAAAGCGACTCTCTTTGGACTCAGGTCGAATCATAAGCCGGTGCATCCAGAATTGCTAATGTCGTCCAATGATATAGATGCAAATATTTTTACTGCTATCAATTTGACAGGATTCTGCCTTTTCGCATCTTGTCCAGGGGGTCCAAATGTACAAGATTTGTGCGGTAGCACTTGTCCAAAGCGACTCTCTTTGGCCTCCGGACAAATCATATGTCGGAGCATCCAGAATTGCCAATGTCGTCTAGTGATATAGATGCAAATATCTTCACTCCTATCAATTTAACAGGATTCTGGCTCATCGTGTCTTGTCCAGGAGGATCAAGTGTACAAGATTTGTGCGGTAGCACTGCACAAAAGCGAAACTCTTTGGACTCAGGTCGATCCATAAGCCGAAGCATCCAGAATTGCCAATGTCGTCCAATGATATAGATGCAAATATTTTGACTGCTATCAATTTGACAGGATTCTGCCTCAAAGCATCTTGTCCGGGGGGTCCAAATGTAAAAGATTTGTGCGGTAGCACGTGTCCGAAGCGACTCTCTTTGGCCTCCGATCGAATCATGAGCCGGATCCCCAGGATTGCCTTTGTCGTCCAATGATATCGATGCAAATATCTTTACTACTATCAATGTGACAGGATTCTGCCTCGCCATACCTTTTCCAGGAGATTCAAATGTACAAGATTTGTGCGGTAGCACTAGACAAAAGCGAAACTCTTTGGACTCAGGTCGGTCCATAAGCCGAAGCATCCAGAATTGCCAATGTCGTGCAATGATATAGATGCAAATATCTTTACCTCTATCAATTTTACAGTATTCTGCCTCATCGTATCTTGTCCAGGGGGTCCAAATGTACAAGATTTGTGCGGTAGCACGTGTCCAAAGCGACCCTCTTTGGAGTCAGGTCGAATCATAAGCCGTAGCATCCAGAATTCCCAATGTCGTCCAATGATTTAGAGGCAAATATCTTCACTCCTATTAACGTGACAGGATTCTGCCTCATCATATCTTTTCCAGGAGGTCTAAATGTACAACATTTGTGCGGTAGCACTTGTCCAAAGCGACTGTCTTTGGATTCAGGTCGAATCATACGCCGGAGCATCCAGTATTGCCAATGTCGTCCAATGATATAGATGCAAATATAGTTACTGCTATCAATTTGACAGGATTCTGCCTCAACGTATATTGTCCAGGGGGTCCAAAAGTACAAGATTTGTGTGGTAGCACTTGTCCAAAGCGACTCTCTTTGGCCTCCGGTCGAATCAGACGCCGGAGCATCCAGAATTGCCAAAGCCGTCCAATGATATTGATGCAAATATCTTTACTCCTATCAATGTGATAGGATTCTGCCTCATCATACCTTGTACAGGAGGTCCACACATACAAGATTTGTGCGGTAGCACTTGTCCAAAGCGACTCTCTTTGGACTCAGGTCGAATCATAAGCCGGTGCATCCAGAATTGCCAATGTCGTCCAATGATATAGATGCAAATATCTTCACTCCTATCATTGTGACAGGATTCTGCCTTATCATACCTTTTCCAGGAGGTCCAAATGCAAAAGTTTTGTGCCGCAGCATTTGTCCAAACCGACTCTCGTTGGACTCAGGTCGAATCATAAGCCGGAGCATCCAGAATTGCCAATGTCGTCCAATGATATAGATGCAAATATCTTCACTCCTATCAATTTGACAGGATTCTGGCTCATCGTGCCTTGTCCAGGAGGATCAAGTGTACAAGATTTGTGCGGTAGCACTAGACAAAAGCGAAACTTTTTGGCCTCCGGTCGAA
This sequence comes from Priocnemis perturbator, assembly GCA_963942575.1. Taxonomy (NCBI): domain Eukaryota; kingdom Metazoa; phylum Arthropoda; class Insecta; order Hymenoptera; family Pompilidae; genus Priocnemis; species Priocnemis perturbator. The sequence goes on along the minus strand of CAWWDK010000335.1, from coordinate 428,497 downwards.
TCATACGCCGGAGCATCCAGAATAGCCAATGTCGTCCAATGATATAGATGCAAATATTTTTACTGCTATCAATTTGACTGGATTCTGCCTCATCATATCTTTTCCAGGAGGTCTAAATGTACAACATTTGTGCGGTAACACTTGTCCAAAGCGACTGTCTTTGGATTCAGGTCGAATCATAAGCCGGAGCATCCAGAAATCCCAATGTCGTCCAATGATTTAGATGCAAATATCTTCACTCCTATCAATGTGACAGGATTCTGCCTCATCATATCTTTTCCAGCAGGTCTAAATGTACAACATTTGGCGGTAGCACTTGTCCAAAGCGACTGTCTTTGGATTCAGGTCGAATCATAAGCCGGAGCATCCAGAATTGCCAATGTCGTCCAATGATATAGATGCAAATATCCTTACTCCTATCAATGTGATAGGAGTCTGCCTCATCATACCTTGTACAGGAGGTCCACACATACAAGATTTGTGCGGTAGCACTTGTCCAAAGCGACTCTCTTTGGACTCAGGTCGAATCATATGCCGACAATCCAGAATTGCCAATGTCGTCCAATGATATAGATGCAAATATCTTCACTCCTATCAATTTTACAGGATTCTGGCTCATCGTGTCTTGTCCAGGAGGATCAAGTGTACAAGATTTGTGCGGTAGCACTAGACAAAAGCGAAACTCTTTGGACTCAGGTCGATCCATAAGCCGAAGCATCCAGAATTGCCAATGTCGTGCAATGATATAGATGCAAATATCTTTACTGCTATCAATTTGACAGGATTCTGCCTCATCGTATCATGTCCAGGGGGTCCAGATGTACAAGATTTGTGCGGTAGCACGTGTCCACAGCGACTCTCTTTGGCCTCCGGGCGATTCATATGCCGGAGCATCCAGAATTGCCAATGTCGTCCAATGATATAGATGCAAATATCTTTACTCCTATCAATGTGATGGGATTCTGCCTCATCATACCTTGTACAGGAGGTCCAAATGTACACGATTTGTGCGGTAGCACTTGTCCAAAGCGACTCTCTTTGGACTCAGGTCGAATCATAAGCCGGTGCATCCAGAATTGCCAATGTCGTCCAATGATATAGATGCAAATATCTTCACTCCTATCATTGTGACAGGATTCTGCCTTATCCTACCTTTTCCAGGAAGTCCAAATGCACAAGTTTTGTGCCGCAGCATTTGTCCAAACCGACTCTCGTTGGACTCAGGTCGATCCATATGCCGAAGTAACACAAATTGCCGATCTTATCGGAATGATATAGATGCAAATATCTTTACTCCTATAAATTTGACAGGATTCTGGCTCATCGTGTCTGGTCCAGGAGGATCAAGTGTACAAGATTTGTGCGGTAGCACTAGACAAAAGCAAAACTCTTTGGACCCAGGTCGATCCCTAAGCCGAAACATCCAGAATTGCCAATGTCGTCCAATGATATAGATGCAAATATCTTTACGCCTATCAATGTGATAGCATTCTGCCTCATCATACCTTGTTCCGGAGGTTCAAATGTACAAGATTTGTGCGGTAGCACTTGTCCAAAGCGACTCTCTTTGGACTCAGGTCGAATCATAAGCCGAAGCATCCAGAATTGCCAATGTCGTCCAATGATTTAGATGCAAATATCTTCACTCCTATCAACGTGACAGGATTCTGCCTCATCGCATCTTGTCCAGGGGATCCAAATGTACAAGATTTGTGCGGTAGCACGTGTCCAAAGCGACTCACTTTGAACTCAGGTCGAATCATATGCCGAGCATCCAGAATTGCCAATGTCGTCCAATGATATAGATGCAAATATCTTCACTCCTATCAATTTTACAGGATTCTGGCTCATCGTGTCTTGTCCAGGAGGATCAAGTGTACAAGATTTGTGCGGTAGCACTGCACAAAAGCGAAACTCTTTGGACTCAGGTCGATCCATAAGCCGAAGCATCCAGAATTGCCAATGTCGTCCAATGATATAAATGCAAATATTTTGACTGCTATCAATTTGACAGGATTCTGCCTCAAAGCATCTTGTCCAGGGGGTCCAAATGTAAAAGATTTGTGCGGTAGCACGTGTCCAAAGCGACTCTCTTTGGCCTCCGATCGAATCATATGCCGGAGCATCCAGAATTGCCAATGTCGTCTAGTGATATAGATATAAATATCTTCACTCCTATCGATGTGATAGGATTCTGCCTCATCATACCTTGTCCAGGAGGTCCAAATGAACAAGATTTGTGAGGTAGCACTTGTCCAAAGCGACACTCTTTGGACTCAGGTCGAATCATAAGCCGGAGCTTCTATTATTGCCAATGTCGTCCAATGATATAGATGCAAATATCTTCACTCCTATCAATTTGACAGGATTCTGGCTCATCGAGTCTTGTCCAGGAGGTCCAAATGTACAAGATTTGTGCGGTAGCACTTGTCCAAAGCGACTCTCTTTGGTCTCCGGTCGAATCATACGCCGGAGCATCCAGAATTGCCAATGTCGTCCAATGATATAGTTGCAAATACCTTTAATCCTATCAATGTGATAGGATTCTGCCTCATCATACCTTGTACAGGAGGTCCACACATACAAGATTTGGCGGTAGCACGTGTCCACAGCAACTCTCTTTGGCCTTAGGGCGAATCATATGCCGGAGCATCCAGGATTACCAATGTCGTCCAATGATATAGATGCAAATATCTTTACTCCTATCAATGTGATAGGATTCTGCCTCATCATACCTTGTACAGGAGGTCCACACATACAAGATTTGTGCGGTAGCACTTGTCCAAAACGACTCTCTTTGGACTCAGGTCGAATCATAAGCCGGTTGCATCCAGAATTGCCAATGTCGTCCAACGATATAGATGCAAATATCTTCACTCCTATCATTGTGACAGGATTCTGCCTTATCATACCTTTTCCAGGAGGTCCAAATGCACAAGTTTTGCGCCGCAGCATTTGTCCAAACCAACTCTCGTTGGACTCAGGTCGATCCATATGCCGAAGTAACACAAATTGCCGATCTTATCGGAATGATATAGATGCAAATATCTTTACTCCTATCAATTTGACAGGATTCTGGCTCATCGTGTCTTGTCCAGGAGGATCAAGTGTACAAGATTTGTGTGGTAGCACTAGACAAAAGCGAAACTCTTTGGACTCAGGTCGATCCATAAGCCGAAACATCCAGTATTGCCAATGTCGTCCAATGATATAGATGCAAATATTTTTACTGCCATCAATTTGACAGGATTCTGCCTCATCATACCTTGTACAGGAGGTCCAAATGTACAAGATTTGTGCGGTAGCACTTGTCCAAAGCGACCCTTTTTGGAGTCAGGTCGAATCATAAGCCGAAGCATCCAGAATTCCCAATGTCGTCCAATGATTTAGAGGCAAATATCTTCACTCCTATCAATGTGACAGGATTCTGCCTCATCATATCTTTTCCAGAAGGTCTAAATGTACAACATTTGTGCGGTAGCACTTGTCCAAAGCGACTGTCTTTGGACTCAGGTCGATCCATAAGCCGAAACATCCAGAATTGCCAATGTCGTGCAATGATATAGATGCAAATATCTTTACTGCTATCAATTTGACAGGATTCTGCCTCATCGTATCTTGTCCAGGGGGTCCAGATGTACAAGATTTGTGCGGTAGCACGTGTCCACAGCGACTCTCTTTGGCCTCCGGGCGAATCATATGCCGGAGCATCCAGAATTGCCAATGTCGTCCAATGATATAGATGCAAATATCTTTACTCCTATCAATGTGATGGGATTCTGCCTCATCATACCTTGTACAGGAGGTCCAAATGTACATGATTTGTGCGGTAGCACTTGTCCAAAGCGACTCTCTTTGGACTCAGGTCGAATCATAAGCCGGTGCATCCAGAATTGCTAATGTCGTCCAATGATATAGATGCAAATATTTTTACTGCTATCAATTTGACAGGATTCTGCCTTTTCGCATCTTGTCCAGGGGGTCCAAATGTACAAGATTTGTGCGGTAGCACTTGTCCAAAGCGACTCTCTTTGGCCTCCGGACAAATCATATGTCGGAGCATCCAGAATTGCCAATGTCGTCTAGTGATATAGATGCAAATATCTTCACTCCTATCAATTTAACAGGATTCTGGCTCATCGTGTCTTGTCTAGGAGGATCAAGTGTACAAGATTTGTGCGGTAGCACTGCACAAAAGCGAAACTCTTTGGACTCAGGTCGATCCATAAGCCGAAGCATCCAGAATTGCCAATGTCGTCCAATGATATAGATGCAAATATTTTGACTGCTATCAATTTGACAGGATTCTGCCTCAAAGCATCTTGTCCGGGGGGTCCAAATGTAAAAGATTTGTGCGGTAGCACGTGTCCGAAGCGACTCTCTTTGGCCTCCGATCGAATCATGAGCCGGATCCCCAGGATTGCCTATGTCGTCCAATGATATCGATGCAAATATCTTTACTACTATCAATGTGACAGGATTCTGCCTCGCCATACCTTTTCCAGGAGATTCAAATGTACAAGATTTGTGCGGTAGCACTAGACAAAAGCGAAACTCTTTGGACTCAGGTCGGTCCATAAGCCGAATCATCCAGAATTGCCAATGTCGTGCAATGATATAGATGCAAATATCTTTACCTCTATCAATTTTACAGTATTCTGCCTCATCGTATCTTGTCCAGGGGGTCCAAATGTACAAGATTTGTGCGGTAGCACGTGTCCAAAGCGACCCTCTTTGGAGTCAGGTCGAATCATAAGCCGTAGCATCCAGAATTCCCAATGTCGTCCAATGATTTAGAGGCAAATATCTTCACTCCTATTAACGTGACAGGATTCTGCCTCATCATATCTTTTCCAGGAGGTCTAAATGTACAACATTTGTGCGGTAGCACTTGTCCAAAGCGACTGTCTTTGGATTCAGGTCGAATCATACGCCGGAGCATCCAGTATTGCCAATGTCGTCCAATGATATAGATGCAAATATAGTTACTGCTATCAATTTGACAGGATTCTGCCTCAACGTATATTGTCCAGGGGGTCCAAAAGTACAAGATTTGTGTGGTAGCACTTGTCCAAAGCGACTCTCTTTGGCCTCCGGTCGAATCAGACGCCGGAGCATCCAGAATTGCCAAAGCCGTCCAATGATATTGATGCAAATATCTTTACTCCTATCAATGTGATAGGATTCTGCCTCATCATACCTTGTACAGGAGGTCCACACATACAAGATTTGTGCGGTAGCACTTGTCCAAAGCGACTCTCTTTGGACTCAGGTCGAATCATAAGCCGGTGCATCCAGAATTGCCAATGTCGTCCAATGATATAGATGCAAATATCTTCACTCCTATCATTGTGACAGGATTCTGCCTTATCATACCTTTTCCAGGAGGTCCAAATGCAAAAGTTTTGTGCCGCAGCATTTGTCCAAACCGACTCTCGTTGGACTCAGGTCGAATCATAAGCCGGAGCATCCAGAATTGCCAATGTCGTCCAATGATATAGATGCAAATATCTTCACTCCTATCAATTTGACAGGATTCTGGCTCATCGTGCCTTGTCCAGGAGGATCAAGTGTACAAGATTTGTGCGGTAGCACTAGACAAAAGCGAAACTTTTTGGCCTCCGGTCGAATCATACGCCGGAGCATCCAGAATAGCCAATGTCGTCCAATGATATAGATGCAAATATTTTTACTGCTATCAATTTGACTGGATTCTGCCTCATCATATCTTTTCCAGGAGGTCTAAATGTACAACATTTGTGCGGTAACACTTGTCCAAAGCGACTGTCTTTGGATTCAGGTCGAATCATAAGCCGGAGCATCCAGAAATCCCAATGTCGTCCAATGATTTAGATGCAAATATCTTCACTCCTATCAATGTGACAGGATTCTGCCTCATCATATCTTTTCCAGCAGGTCTAAATGTACAACATTTGGCGGTAGCACTTGTCCAAAGCGACTGTCTTTGGATTCAGGTCGAATCATAAGCCGAAGCATCCAGAATTGCCAATGTCGTCCAATGATATAGATGCAAATATCTTTACTGCTATCAATTTGACAGGATTCTGCCTCATCGTATCATGTCCAGGGGGTCCAGATGTACAAGATTTGTGCGGTAGCACGTGTCCACAGCGACTCTCTTTGGCCTCCGGGCGATTCATATGCCGGAGCATCCAGAATTGCCAATGTCGTCCAATGATATAGATGCAAATATCTTTACTCCTATCAATGTGATGGGATTCTGCCTCATCATACCTTGTACAGGAGGTCCAAATGTACACGATTTGTGCGGTAGCACTTGTCCAAAGCGACTCTCTTTGGACTCAGGTCGAATCATAAGCCGGTGCATCCAGAATTGCCAATGTCGTCCAATGATATAGATGCAAATATCTTCACTCCTATCATTGTGACAGGATTCTGCCTTATCCTACCTTTTCCAGGAAGTCCAAATGCACAAGTTTTGTGCCGCAGCATTTGTCCAAACCGACTCTCGTTGGACTCAGGTCGATCCATATGCCGAAGTAACACAAATTGCCGATCTTATCGGAATGATATAGATGCAAATATCTTTACTCCTATAAATTTGACAGGATTCTGGCTCATCGTGTCTGGTCCAGGAGGATCAAGTGTACAAGATTTGTGCGGTAGCACTAGACAAAAGCAAAACTCTTTGGACCCAGGTCGATCCCTAAGCCGAAACATCCAGAATTGCCAATGTCGTCCAATGATATAGATGCAAATATCTTTACGCCTATCAATGTGATAGCATTCTGCCTCATCATACCTTGTTCCGGAGGTTCAAATGTACAAGATTTGTGCGGTAGCACTTGTCCAAAGCGACTCTCTTTGGACTCAGGTCGAATCATAAGCCGAAGCATCCAGAATTGCCAATGTCGTCCAATGATTTAGATGCAAATATCTTCACTCCTATCAACGTGACAGGATTCTGCCTCATCGCATCTTGTCCAGGGGATCCAAATGTACAAGATTTGTGCGGTAGCACGTGTCCAAAGCGACTCACTTTGAACTCAGGTCGAATCATATGCCGAGCATCCAGAATTGCCAATGTCGTCCAATGATATAGATGCAAATATCTTCACTCCTATCAATTTTACAGGATTCTGGCTCATCGTGTCTTGTCCAGGAGGATCAAGTGTACAAGATTTGTGCGGTAGCACTGCACAAAAGCGAAACTCTTTGGACTCAGGTCGATCCATAAGCCGAAGCATCCAGAATTGCCAATGTCGTCCAATGATATAAATGCAAATATTTTGACTGCTATCAATTTGACAGGATTCTGCCTCAAAGCATCTTGTCCAGGGGGTCCAAATGTAAAAGATTTGTGCGGTAGCACGTGTCCAAAGCGACTCTCTTTGGTCTCCGATCGAATCATATGCCGGAGCATCCAGAATTGCCAATGTCGTCTAGTGATATAGATATAAATATCTTCACTCCTATCGATGTGATAGGATTCTGCCTCATCATACCTTGTCCAGGAGGTCCAAATGAACAAGATTTGTGAGGTAGCACTTGTCCAAAGCGACACTCTTTGGACTCAGGTCGAATCATAAGCCGGAGCTTCTATTATTGCCAATGTCGTCCAATGATATAGATGCAAATATCTTCACTCCTATCAATTTGACAGGATTCTGGCTCATCGAGTCTTGTCCAGGAGGTCCAAATGTACAAGATTTGTGCGGTAGCACTTGTCCAAAGCGACTCTCTTTGGTCTCCGGTCGAATCATACGCCGGAGCATCCAGAATTGCCAATGTCGTCCAATGATATAGTTGCAAATACCTTTAATCCTATCAATGTGATAGGATTCTGCCTCATCATACCTTGTACAGGAGGTCCACACATACAAGATTTGGCGGTAGCACGTGTCCACAGCAACTCTCTTTGGCCTTAGGGCGAATCATATGCCGGAGCATCCAGGATTACCAATGTCGTCCAATGATATAGATGCAAATATCTTTACTCCTATCAATGTGATAGGATTCTGCCTCATCATACCTTGTACAGGAGGTCCACACATACAAGATTTGTGCGGTAGCACTTGTCCAAAACGACTCTCTTTGGACTCAGGTCGAATCATAAGCCGGTTGCATCCAGAATTGCCAATGTCGTCCAACGATATAGATGCAAATATCTTCACTCCTATCATTGTGACAGGATTCTGCCTTATCATACCTTTTCCAGGAGGTCCAAATGCACAAGTTTTGCGCCGCAGCATTTGTCCAAACCAACTCTCGTTGGACTCAGGTCGATCCATATGCCGAAGTAACACAAATTGCCGATCTTATCGGAATGATATAGATGCAAATATCTTTACTCCTATCAATTTGACAGGATTCTGGCTCATCGTGTCTTGTCCAGGAGGATCAAGTGTACAAGATTTGTGTGGTAGCACTAGACAAAAGCGAAACTCTTTGGACTCAGGTCGATCCATAAGCCGAAACATCCAGTATTGCCAATGTCGTCCAATGATATAGATGCAAATATTTTTACTGCCATCAATTTGACAGGATTCTGCCTCATCATACCTTGTACAGGAGGTCCAAATGTACAAGATTTGTGCGGTAGCACTTGTCCAAAGCGACCCTTTTTGGAGTCAGGTCGAATCATAAGCCGAAGCATCCAGAATTCCCAATGTCGTCCAATGATTTAGAGGCAAATATCTTCACTCCTATCAATGTGACAGGATTCTGCCTCATCATATCTTTTCCAGAAGGTCTAAATGTACAACATTTGTGCGGTAGCACTTGTCCAAAGCGACTGTCTTTGGATTCAGGTCGAATCATAAGCCGGAGCATCCAGAATTGCCAATGTCGTCCAATGATATAGATGCAAATATATTTACTGCTATCAATTTGACAGGATTCTGCCTCATCGTATCTTGTCCAGGGGGTCCAGATGTACAAGATTTGTGCGGTAGCACGTGTCCAAAGCGACTCTCTTTGGCCTCCGGGCGAATCATATGCCGGAGCATCCAGAATTGCCAATGTCGTCCAATGATATAGATGCAAACATCTTTACTCCTATCAATGTGATGGGATTCTGCCTCATCATACCTTTTCCAGGAGGTCCAAATGCAAAAGTTTTGTGCCGCAGCATTTGTCCAAACCGACTCTCGGACTCAGGTCGAATCATAAGCCGGAGCATCCAGAATTGCCAATGTCGTCCAATGATATAGATGCAAATATCTTCACTCCTATCAATTTGACAGGATTCTGGCTCATCGTGTCTTGTCCAGGAGGTTCAAATGTACAAGATTTGTGAGGTAGCCCTTGTCCAAAGCGACTGTCTTTGGATTCAGGTCGAATCATAAGCCGGAGCATCCAGAATTGCCATTGTCGTCCAATGATATAGATGCAAATATCTCTACTGCTATCAATTTGACAGGATTCTGCCTCATCATACCTTGTTCAGTATGTCAGAATGTACAAGATTTGTGCGGTCGCCCTTGTCCAAAGCGACTCTCTTCGGACTCAGGTCGAATCATAAGCCGGGGCATCCAGAATTGCCAATGTCGTCCAATGATATAGATGCAAATATCTTTACTGCTACCAATTTGACAGGATTCTGCCTCATCGTATCTTGACCAGGGGGTCCAAATGTACAAGATTTATGCGGTAGCACGTGTCCAAAGCGACTTTCTTTGGCCCCCGGTCGAATCATATGCCGGAGCATCCAGAATTGCCAATGTCGTCCAGTGATATAGATTCAAATATCTTTTCTCCTATCAATGTGATAGGATTCTGCCTCATCATACCTTGTCCAGTAGGTCAAAATGTACAAGATTTGTGCGTTAGCACTTCACAAAAGCGAATCTCTTTGGACTCAGGTCGATTCATATGCCGAAGCATCCAGAATTGCCATGTCGTCCAATGATATATATGCAAATATCTTTACTCCTATCAATGTGATAGGATTTTGCCTCATCATGCCTTGTTCCGGAGGTTCAAATGTACAAGATTTGTGCGGTCGCCCTTGTCCAAAGCGACTCTCTTTGAACTCAGGTCGAATCATATGCCGAGCATCCAGAATTGCCAATGTCGTCCAATGATATAGATGCAAATATCTTCACTCCTATCAATTTTACAGGATTCTGGCTCATCGTGTCTTGTCCAGGAGGATCAAGTGTACAAGATTTGTGCGGTAGCACTGCACAAAAGCGAAACTCTTTGGACTCAGGTCGATCCATAAGCCGAAGCATCCAGAATTGCCAATGTCGTCCAATGATATAGATGCAAATATTTTGACTGCTATCAATTTGACAGGATTCTGCCTCAAAGCATCTTGTCCAGGGGGTCCAAATATAAAAGATTTGTGCGGTAGCACGTGTCCAAAGCGACTCTCTTTGGCCTCCGATCGAATCATGAGCCGGATCCCCAGGATTGCCTATGTCGTCCAATGATATCGATGCAAATATCTTTACTACTATCAATGTCACAGGATTCTGCCTCGCCATACCTTTTCCAGGAGATTCAAATGTACAAGATTTGTGCGGTAGCACTAGACAAAAGCGAAACTCTTTGGACTCAGGTCGGTCCATAAGCCGAAGCATCCAGAATTGCCAATGTCGTGCAATGATATAGATGCAAATATCTTTACCTCTATCAATTTGACAGTATTCTGCCTCATCGTATCTTGTCCAGGGGGTCCAAATGTACAAGATTTGTGCGGTAGCACGTGTCCAAAGCGACTCTCTTTGGCCTCCGGTCAAATCATATGCCGGAGCATCCAGAATTGCCAATGTCGTCTAGTGATATAGATATAAATATTTTCACTCCTATCGACGTGATAGGTTTCTGCCTCATCATACCTTGTCCAGGAGGTCCAAATGTACACGATTTGTGCGGTAGCACTTGTCCAAAGCGACTCTCTTTGGACTCAGGTCGAATCATAAGGCGGTGCATCCAGAATTGCCAATGTCGTCCAATGATATAGATGCAAATATCTTTAATCCTATCAATGTGATAGGATTCTGCCTCATCATACCTTGTACAGGAGGTCCACACATACAAGATTTGTGCGGTAGCACTTGTCCAAAGCGACTCTCTTTGGACTCAGGTCGAATCATATGCCGAGCATTCAGAATTGCCAATGTCGTCCAATGATATAGATGCAAATATCTTCACTCCTATGAATTTTACAGGATTCTGGCTCATCGTGTCTTGTCCAGGAGGATCAAGTGTACACGATTTGTGCGGTAGCACTTGTCCAAAGCGACTCTCTTTGGACTCAGGTCGAATCATAAGCCGGTGCATCCAGATTTGCTAATGTCGTCCAATGATATAGATGCAAATATTTTTACTGCTATCAATTTGACAGGATTCTGCCTCATCGCATCTTGTCCAGGGGATCCAAATGTACAAGATTTGTGCGTTAGCACGTGTCCAAAGCGACTCTCTTTGAACTCAGGTAGAATCATATGCCGACCATCCAGAATTGCTAATGCCGTCTAATGATATAGATGCAAATATCTTCACTCCTATCAATTTAACAGGATTCTGGCTCATCGTGTCTTGTCCAGGAGGATCAAGTGTACAAGTTTTGTGCGGTAGCACTAGACAAAACCGAAACTCTTTGGACACAAGTCGATCCATAAGCCGAAGCATCCAGAATTTCCAATGTCGTGCAATGATATAGATGCAAATATCTTTACTTCTATCAATTTGACAGTATTCTGCCTCATCGTATCTTGTCCAGGGGGTCCAAATGTACAAGATTTGTGCGGTAGCACGTGTCCAAAGCGACTCTCTTTGGCCTCCGGTCAAATCTTATGCCGGAGCATCCAGAATTGCCAATGTCGTCTAGTGATATAGATGCAAATATCTTCACTCCTATCAATTTGACAGGATTCTGGCTCATCGTGCCTTGTCCAGGAGGATCAAGTGTACAAGATTTGTGCGGTAGCACTAGACTAAAGCGAAACTCTTTGGACTCAGGTCGATCCATAAGCCGAAGCATCCAGAATTGCCAATGTCGTCTAGTGATATAGATGCAAATATCTTCACTCCTATCGAAGTGAGAGGATTCTGCCTCATCATACCTTGTCCAGGGGGTCCAAATATACAAGATTTGGGCGGCAGCATTTGTCCAAAGCGACTCTCTTTGGACTCAGGTCGATCCATAAGCCGAAGCATCCAGAATTGCCAATGTCGTCCAATGATATAGATGCAAATATTTTGACTGCTATCAATTTGACAGGATTCTGCCTCAAAGCATCTTGTCCAGGGGGTCCAAATGTACAAGATTTGTGCGGTAGCACTTGTCCAAAGCGACTCTCTTTGGCCTCCGGTCGAATCATACGCCGGAGCATCCAGAATTGCCAATGTCGTCCAATGATATAGATGCAAATACCTTTAATCCTAGCAATGTGATAGGATTCTGCCTCATCATACCTTATACAGGAGGTCCACACATACAAGATTTGTGCGGTAGCACTTGTCCAAAGCGACTCTCTTTGGACTCAGGTCGAATCATATGCCGAGCATCCAGAATTGCCAATGTCGTCCAATGATATAGATGCAAATATCTTCACTCCTATCAATTTTACAGGATTCTGGCTCATCGTGTCTTGTCCAAGAGGATCAAGTGTACAAGATTTGTGCGGTAGCACTACACAAAAGCGAAACTCTTTGGACTCAGGTCGATCCATAAGCCGAAGCATCCAGAATTGCCAATGTCGTGCAATGATATAGATGCAAATATCTTTACTGCTATCAATTTGACAGGATTCTGCCTCATCGTATCTTGTCCAGGGGGTCCAGATGTACAAGATTTGTGCGGTAGCACGTGTCCACAGCAACTCTCTTTGGCCTCCGGGCGAATCATATGCCGGAGCATCCAGAATTGCCAATGTCGTCCAATGATATAGATGCAAATATCTTTACTCCTATCAATGTGATAGGATTCTGCCTCATCATACCTTGTACAGGAGGTCCACACATACAAGATTTGTGCGGTAGCACTTGTCCAAAGCGACACTCTTTGGACTCAGGTCGAATCATAAGCCGGTGCATCCAGAATTGCCAATGTCGTCCAATGATATAGATGCAAATATCTTCACTCCTATCATTGTGACAGGATTCTGCCTTATCATACCTTTTCCAGGAGGTCCAAATGCACAAGTTTTGCGCCGCAGCATTTGTCCAAACCGACTCTCGTTGGACTCAGGTCGATCCATATGCCGAAGTAACACAAATTGCCGATCTTATCGGAATGATATAGATGCAAATATCTTTACTCCTATCAATTTGACAGGATTCTGGCTCATCGTGTCTTGTCCAGGAGGATCAAGTGTACAAGATTTGTGTGGTAGCACTAGACAAAAGCGAAACTCTTTGGACTCAGGTCGATCCATAAGCCGAAACATCCAGTATTGCCAATCTCGTCCAATGATATAGATGCAAATATTTTTACTGCCATTAATTTGACAGGATTCTGCCTCATCATACTTTGTACAGGAGGTCCAAATGTACAAGATTTGTGCGGTAACACTTGTCCAAAGCGACCCTCTTTGGAGTCAGGTCGAATCATAAGCCGAAGCATCCAGAATTCCCAATGTCGTCCAATGATTTAGAGGCAAATATCTTCACTCCTATCAACGTGACAGGATTCTGCCTCATCATATCTTTTCCAGGAGGTCTAAATGTACAACATTTGTGCGGTAGCACTTGTCCAAAGCGACTGTCTTTGGATTCAGGTCGAATCATACGCCGGAGCATCCAGTATTGCCAATGTCGTCCAATGATATAGATGCAAATATATTTACTGCTATCAATTTGACAGGATTCTGCCTCATCGTATATTGTCCAGGGGGTCCAAAAGTACAAGATTTGTGTGGTAGCACTTGTCCAAAGCGACTCTCTTTGGCCTCCGGTCGAATCATACGCCGGAGCATCCAGAATTGCCAATGCCGTCCAATGATATAGATGCAAATATCTTTACTCCTATCAATGTGATAGGATTCTGCCTCATCATACCTTGTACAGGAGGTCCACACATACAAGATTTGTGCGGTAGCACTTGTCCAAAGCGACTCTCTTTGGACTCAGGTCGAATCATAAGCCGGTGCATCCAGAATTGCCAATGTCGTCCAATGATATAGATGCAAATATCTTCACTCCTATCATTGTGACAGGATTCTGCCTTATCATACATTTTCCAGCAGGTCCAAATGCAAAAGTTTTGTGCCGCAGCATTTGTCCAAAACGACTCTCGTTGGACTCAGGTCGAATCATAAGCCGGAGCATCCAGAATTGCCAATGTCGTCCAATGATATAGATGCAAATATCTTCACTCCTATCAATTTGACAGGATTCTGGCTCATCGTGCCTTGTCCAGGAGGATCAAGTGTACAAGATTTGTGCGGTAGCACTAGACAAAAGCGAAACTCTTTGGCCTCCGGTCGAATCATACGCCGGAGCATCCAGAATAGCCAATGTCGTCCAATGATATAGATGCAAATATTTTTACTGCTATCAATTTGACTGGATTCTGCCTCATCATATCTTTTCCAGGAGGTCTAAATGTACAACATTTGTGCGGTAACACTTGTCCAAAGCGACTGTCTTTGGATTCAGGTCGAATCATAAGCCGGAGCATCCAGAATTCCCAATGTCGTCCAATGATTTAGATGCAAATATCTTCACTCCTATCAATGTGACAGGATTCTGCCTCATCATATCTTTTCCAGGAGGTCTAAATGTACAACATTTGTGCGGTAGCACTTGTCCAAAGCGACTGTCTTTGGATTCAGGTCGAATCATAAGCCGGAGCATCCAGAATTGCCAATGTCGTCCAATGATATAGATGCAAATATATTTACTGCTATCAATTTGACAGGATTCTGCCTCATCGTATATTGTCCAGGAGGTCCAAAAGTACAAGATTTGTGTGGTAGCACTTGTCCAAAGCGACTCTCTTTGGCCTCCGGTCGAATCATACGCCGGAGCATCCAGAATTGCCAATGCCGTCCAATGATGTAGATGGAAATATCTTTACTCCTATCAATGTGATAGGATTCTGCCTCATCATACCTTGTACAGGAGGTCCACACATACAAGATTTGTGCGGTAGCACTTGTCCAAAGCGACTCTCTTTGGACTCAGGTCGAATCATAAGCCTGTGCATCCAGAATTGCCAATGTTGTCCAATGATATAGATGCAAATATCTTCACTCCTATCATAGTGACAGGATTCTGCCTTATCATACCTTTTCCAGGAGGTTCAAATGCAAAAGTTTTGTGCCGCAGCATTTGTCCAAACCGACTCTCGTTGGACTCAGGTCGAATCATAAGCCGGAGCATCCAGAATTGCCAATGTCGTCCAATGATATAGATGCAAATATCTTCACTCCTATCAATTTGACAGGATTCTGGCTCATCGTGCCTTGTCCAGGAGGATCAAGTGTACAAGATTTGTGCGGTAGCACTAGACAAAAGCGAAACTCTTTGGCCTCCGGTCGAATCATACGCCGGAGCATCCAGAATAGCCAATGTCGTCCAATGATATAGATGCAAATATTTTTACTGCTATCAATTTGACTGGATTCTGCCTCATCATATCTTTTCCAGGAGGTCTAAATGTACAACATTTGTGCGGTAGCACTTGTCCAAAGCGACTGTCTTTGGATTCAGGTTGTTCGAGAATCTCGCGATTCCCGTTATGAGGAGATGAGAGGGAATGAAAGGAAAGAGGAAGGGGGGGAAATGAGAAGATCTATTGGCGGTGGAGAGGTTATGTTTCCACGTGGTCTACATAGTGTCCGTTTAACAGAGTCTTTATTATTCATAAAAATAAGGGTCACAGATGCTCTACGGTAGTGAAAGTAACAGTCACAATGAGTGAGATAGTCAATTGTGTTAATCGTATCCGCGTTACAATGATTTATACCTTTAACGGGTGCACGTGCTCAATGCGCGCCGCGTGCAGAGCCTGAGATGTCTAGTGTGGATGCACCGTGAACAATATTGTGAGATTCGCCTGATAGTGATGAGAAATAGTCCGTGATACACTGAGTGAAATCCTTAGATCAGCAATGCGCGAGATAAACTAGAAAAGCTAAAATAGCGGTAGTCCGTGTGTTCTCTATAACTACTGAGACGATAATGGCCGCCCGATTCGGCGGAAACGCCGCCCGCGTGCCGCGCGCGTTAAAGGCGCGCTCGCATAAAAGCCGCGTGTGACTCGGCCCTCAGGCCGCCTTGAGGATGCCGCGACGACGATTGGTCGGCGTCGCGGCATTCCCAAACATTCCGCCCGCCATCAGCAACGGAGGTTGATGATGCCCCTTGCTGATCTTGTTCGGAGGTGGTGATTGGCAGCACGGCAAGCTTGGAGATTGGCCGTGTGAGTGTGGCCGTCGCGGTTTTCAATGTCACCACTCTGGTGAGTCCATCCTTGCCCGGGTGAAGAACCGTAACTCGGGCGAGGGGCCATTTGCTTGGTGGAAAGCGCTCGTCCGTGAGTAGCACCATGGAGCCAACCTTGATGTTGTTGATTGGATGGTGCCATTTGGAGATTGCCTGTTGAAATTGCAAATAATGAGTAGACCATTGAGACCAAAATTGCTGTACCTTCTGCTGGATTAATTGCCACCGAGTCAACCTTGACACATTTGTATCAAGGAGCGATGGCTCCGGAATGGAAGTGATGGCGCTGCCGGTGAGAAAGTGTCCAGGGGTGAGCACAGCCATGTCTTCTGGATCATCACTGAGGGGCTCCAGTGGTCGTGAATTGAGAATAGCCTCTATTTAGGCAAGCAGGGTGCTGAGTTCTTCGTAGGTGAGTACGGTCTCACCTACAGTCCTCCTGAGATGAAATTTGGTGGACTTCACCTCTGCTTCCCATTTTCCACCCATGTGTGGAGCCGCCGGTGGATTGAACGACCACTGTGTGTTGTCCGATGCCAATACCTTCGAGATGACCTGGTGTTCGGCGGAGCTCTGGGTGAAAAGGTTGTGTAAGACCCTTTCTGCTCCCACAAAATTAGTCCCGCAGTCTGAGTAGAAGGTGTGTGGAATTCCCCGTCTTGATGAGAAGCGCCGATAAGTTGCAATGAATCCATCCGTCGAGTAGTCCGTTACCGCCTCGAGATGTACTGCCGATGTTGTGAGACAAACAAAAACACAAATCCAGCCCTTATGTGTTTTTGAGCCTCTTCCTTTCCATGCCTTGATTGTAACCGGCCCTGCGTAGTCCACTCCGACGTGAGAAAATGCCCGTGATGGTGTGACACGACAGAGAGGTAGTTGGCCCATCAATTGACAGGCACGGATCCCCCTCTGCCTTGCACATATCACGCATTTGAGAATATGGGACTTCACAGGTGCTCTTCCGCCGATAATCCAGTACGTTTGCCGAAGATGAGCCAGTGTAAGTTGTGTACCGCCATGAAGTGTTCGACGGTGGGCATCATCTATAATGAGATCGGACAAACGTGAATGGCGAGGCAATATGGCTTGATGTTTGCCTTCGTAAGGGAGAGATGACTCGTTGAGTCGACCTCCCACTCGCATGACCCCTTGGTCATCGATGTAAGCCGTCAATCTGTGAAGAGCGTGATTGTTCGGCAGTTGTGTGTGCGATTCCAGTTGCTTCAATTCGTGTGAGAAGTATGCCGATTGAGTCGCCTTTATCCAGAAAATCTTTGCCATGTCCAAGTCAGATGGTGTAATGTTCGTCAATGGTGATGAGACAGAACATTTTCTTAACCGTGAGCGAATTCTGAAACAAAGAGCAGTAATCCTGAGCAATTTACCAAGTGATGAGTAGCGGTATATGAGACCCCAGTGGTAGTCGACTTTAGGTGAGGCCACAATCAATGAGATTCCCGGTCGAGCCTCGAGAGCCGAAGACTCGTCAGGAGATGTAGGTTGTGTTGGCCATGTGTCCGCTGATTGTGTGAGCCATGGTGGTCCCGTCCACCACAGCTCATGTGTTCGTAATTGCTCCGTTGTGATTCCCCTTGAGGCGCAGTCCGCTGGATTGGTAGTGCCAGGAACGTGTCTCCATTCAGATCTTGAGGTGAGCTCTTGGATTTGTGACACTCTGTTCCTGACATAATCCTTCCAGCGAGAGGGATGGGCTTTGATCCATGTGAGAGTAACCTGGGAATCCGTCCACAAATGAGTTGAGGTTATGTCCATGTTCAGTGTGGCTTGGACATATCTCATGAGCTTTGCGAGTAGCAGCGCTGCCGTAAGCTCTAACCTCGGGATGGTCAGTCTCTTGAGTGGTGCCACCTTGGTCCTTGAACAGACTAGTGATATCACTGTTCCTGTGGACGGTGTGTTAACGGCAATGTAAATTACCGCCGCCATGGCGAGTTGCGAAGCGTCAGAGAAGCCGTGGAGTGTGATGGTGGTACTCCCAAGTGTGTGAAGCCATCTTGGTACTGAGAGCAGTGCCAAGTTTGTGAGGTCTTCTCTGATCGATAACCACCGTGATGAAATTTGGGATGGCAGGCTGTCATCCCATCCAATTTTGTGCAACCAGAGCTCCTGAAGGAGCATTTTCGCCTTGATGATTACAGGTGATGCGAAGCCTAATGGATCAAATATCTGAGCCACTTCAGATAAAATGCGTCGTTTTGTGAGGTTTTCCATGTGGTGATCTGACTTGGGTGTAAATACGAGTTTATCCTCTTGAGGGCTCCACATGAGTCCTAATATGTTTGTTGCGCAATCGTCGAGAGAGATGAATGATCCTGGTGTGTTTTCCGAAGAGGTGGCGGTTAACACATCTGAGTGAGTTGAATGCCATTTTGCAAGAGGGAAGCCGCCCGCGTTGCAAAGTTCCTTTAATTGTTGTGCGATTTCCACGAGTTCTTCCACGGTGTCAGCGCCTCCAAAGATGTCATCAACGTACCGACCGTGAGAAATAGGTGGTATTGCCAAAGGAAATCTATGGCCCTCATCATTGATGAGTTGTAGGAGCGCCCGAACTGCAAGGAATGGTGCTGCCTTTGTGCCATAGGTTACGGTGGTGAGTTGGTACGGGACTTCTCTTTGCTGTTCATCTAACCACAGGATTCGCTGTAAATCCCAATCATCGTGATGTACCTTGATCTGTCGGTACATCTTTGTGATGTCTGTGGCGAAGATGTGCCGGTGTTTGCGTATCCAAAGGAGTACATCCGTGATATTGAGAAGTAAGTTGGGACCTGTGTGCATAATGTCATTGACCGATAGCCCGGAGGTGGTAGGGCAAGAACCGTTGAAGACAACACGCAGCTTCGTTGTTGAGCTGCTCTCCTTCAAGACACCATGATGAGGCAGATAATACTGCGACACCATTTTGGATGTTTCTGGTGCCTTGACCATGTGATGGAGTTGTTGATACTCGGTCATGAACTGATGGTACAATGTACTGTACTCACCACCCCGATCCAACTTCTTAAGGAGTCGTTGCAAACACCGATGCGCTGTAGTCCGTGATTCGCCTAATGTGCTGGATTCCGCCTTGAGAGGTATCCGTACTATGTATCGCCCAGTTGCGTCTCTTGAATGCGTGGACAGGAAATGATCCTCACACTCTTGTTCCTCCGGTGTGAGAACGGTAGAGACGTCCGATGGCAGTTCTTCTTGCACCCAGAACTTCGTCAGCAATTCTTGGAGTGCATTGTCGTCACGATGAAGGGTGACGTGGTGAGAGGAGTAAGCTAGTGATGATGGTGAGCTTACTGGTCCAAGAACAAGCCATCCGAAGATGGAAAGCTGAGCGATTGGCATTGATGGCGATCCCTTGATGATGTTGGGCTTGATAGCCTGCCCGTATGCGTCTGCCCCTATGAGGATGTCAATAGGGCGAGGCGTGAGAAAGTCCGGATCTGCTAACCTCAAACCTTGTAAGTGCGGCCAGGATTGAGGGGATGCATCGAATGATGGTAATATCGATGTCAATTCCTTGAGGATGTGTGCCCTGACCGTAATTTTAGCAGATGACTGCAACGAACGGATGGTAATCGTTGCCACGCCCCGTGTTCTTGTCGCATTGGAGCCGCCAATGCCCGTGATAGAAACCTTCGATCGGCTCCGTTGTATGCTGAGTGCATCCATGAGCCGTTCCGTGACGAAGGTGAGCTCAGACCCTGAGTGAAATAACATCCTAGTGAGTTGAGTCCCTGTCCTTGATTGCGTCCGTGCTACCGCTGTGGCCAGGAGCGTAGCATTTGTGTTGGTCCGTGATTGTTCGACGACTGCGCGTAGTTCCTAGCGGGCTTCCATGTTAGTACCTGCTGCCTGGGTGCCGGTGGTAGGCTGCGCTCCATGTAGCATGGTGTGGTGCCTGCCAGAGCACGACTTGCACGTTCGTGCCCGACAGACACGCACACCATGGCGTCCCAGGCAGTTGTAGCAAAGGCGCTTCGTGGTGGCGATGTCATGCCGCTCCTTCACGGACATCAGCCGGAAAGTCGGGCATTGAACTATATAGTGCCTCCCTTGGCAGGCGTCGCAAGGGTAGGCAGTTGACGGGTCCGTGGCTGGCAGGCTGGAAGTCGCCACTTGTGAGGAGTGCTGTATTGGCTTCCTTTGCGATGAGAGAATGCCCGATGCGCGAGTAGAAGCCGTGGTGGATGCAGTGGGAGGAGCCTTCTCCAGACGCTCCAGGGTGCGGGTGCGGGCCACCAAAAAATCCTCCAACTGAGAGAAGCGAGGGAAATCTTGAGCAGAACCGAGGGATGTCTCCCACGCTTCTCTCGATACAGTGTCCAGTCGCGTGAGCACATAGTGCACGACCAGACAATCCCACATATCGTGGGTAACACCCAGGACACTCAAGGCCTTAGTCGTTTCCACCACCGTTGAGGTCAGCGTCGATAAGGTGCCTGCATCCTTGATTTTCGGCGTGCTGATGCCAAATAACCGATCGAGATGTGCCTGGATGTGGAGCCGCTTATTCTCGTACCGTGTTTTGAGGAGCTCCCATGAGGCCTCCAATGAGTCCGCAGCCAATGGGAGTCCTTGCACTACCTGGGCGGCTGGACCGGACAAACAGCCGCGCAGATAGTGCAGTTTTTGTATTGCGCTGAGCCGTGAGTTGTTCCTCACGAGGGAGTCGAATAGCTCACTGAACGACGGCCATTGTTCGTACTCCCCCGTGAATGTAGGCAAAGCGATGTCAGGCAATTTTGCCCCAGGTCCCATGTCCTCCGTGTGCTTGGGTTGTTGAGCGGCATCCTTGATCACACTCTCCAGTCCCGTCAAGGCCAGTGTGGATCTGAATACCACAATGGATTCTACATTGTGGCACTCAAGTCGGAAATATTCGTGATCCAGGTTGGTGCTTGGCCACGCTGTCTCGAGCTGGGCATGCTCCCTTTGAAAATCCCGATGAATATCCGTGATTGTTTCCTTAATGTGTTTGATCTCCATGAGTGTGATCCCTGCGCCGTCCTTGGGTATTGTGGCAGCTATTTGCTTTAAGGTGCTCACTCTCCCCATCTGGGTTTTCACTTTGGCAAGCAGCTCTGGAGACAAATGAGCAGGTGATGGTGCCCTTTTCTTGGACTTGGTGGTGATTGAGCACGTTGCCAGAGGTGGGATGGTGAGTGTAACCGGAGACAATGGTGTAGTCTCTGTGCTCTCCTTGAGGTCATCCTGCGCTGAGTCGTGTGAGGCCATGATTAGATCCTTGCGCTGTCTGTTGAGGGACCGTGACCTGGACCCTGAGTTCAAACCTGTCGAATGTCAATTGTATAAGCCCACGAACAGAAGCTTGTAGATTTCAACCACCGTGAGAAGAGAACACATAGAGTCACTACACATTGAGTCAATGTTCACATAGTTCACTGAGTCGCTGCACTTTTCACTTTTATGACCACAGTGGACACTCTCACACCGCCCAATCCGGCTCGAAGGACCAAATGTTCGAGAATCTCGCGATTCCCGTTATGAGGAGATGAGAGGGAATGAAAGGAAAGAGGAAGGGGGGGAAATGAGAAGATCTATTGGCGGTGGAGAGGTTATGTTTCCACGTGGTCTACATAGTGTCCGTTTAACAGAGTCTTTATTATTCATAAAAATAAGGGTCACAGATGCTCTACGGTAGTGAAAGTAACAGTCACAATGAGTGAGATAGTCAATTGTGTTAATCGTATCCGCGTTACAATGATTTATACCTTTAACGGGTGCACGTGCTCAATGCGCGCCGCGTGCAGAGCCTGAGATGTCTAGTGTGGATGCACCGTGAACAATATTGTGAGATTCGCCTGATAGTGATGAGAAATAGTCCGTGATACACTGAGTGAAATCCTTAGAACAGCAATGCGCGAGATAAACTAGAAAAGCTAAAATAGCGGTAGTCCGTGTGTTCTCTATAACTACTGAGACGATAATGGCCGCCCGATTCGGCGGAAACGCCGCCCGCGTGCCGCGCGCGTTAAAGGCGCGCTCGCATAAAAGCCGCGTGTGACTCGGCCCTCAGGCCGCCTTGAGGATGCCGCGACGACGATTGGTCGGCGTCGCGGCATTCCCAAACACAGGTCGAATCATAAGCCGGAGCATCCATAATTGCCAATGTCGTCCAATGATATAGATGCAAATATATTTACTGCTATCAATTTGACAGGATTTTGCCTCATCGTATATTGTCCAGGAGGTCCAAAAGTACAAGATTTGTGTGGTAGCACTTGTCCAAAGCGACTCTCTTTGGCCTCCGGTCGAATCATACGCCGGAGCATCCAGAATTGACAATGTCGTCCAATGATATAGATGCAAATATATTTACTGCTATCAATTTGACAGGATTCTGCCTCATCGTATCTTGTCCAGGGGGTCCAGATGTACAAGATTTGTGCGGTAGCACGTGTCCACAGCGACTCTCTTTGGCCTCCGGGCGATTCATATGCCGGAGCATCCAGAATTGCCAATGTCGTCCAATGATATAGATGCAAATATCTTTACTCCTATCAATGTGATGGGATTCTGCCTCATCATACCTTGTACAGGAGGTCCAAATGTACACGATTTGTGCGGTAGCACTTGTCCAAAGCGACTCTCTTTGGACTCAGGTCGAATCATAAGCCGGTGCATCCAGAATTGCCAATGTCGTGCAATGGTATAGATGCAAATATCTTTACTGCTATCAATTTGACAGGATTCTGCCTCATCGTATCTTGTCCAGGGTGTCCAAATGTACACGATTTGTTGCGGTAGCACTTGTCCAAAGCGACATTCTTTGGACTTAGGTCGAACCATAAGCCGGACCATCCAGAATTGCCGATATTGACCAATGATATAGATGCAAATATCTTTACTCCTATTAATTTGACAGGATTCTGGCTCATCGTATATTGTCCAGGGGGTCCAAAGGTACAAGACTTGTGCGGTAGCCCTTGTCCAAAGCGACTCTCTTTGGACTCAGGTCGATCCATAGGCCGAAGCATCAAGAATTGCCAATGTCGAGCAATGGTATAGATCCAAATATCTTTACTGCTATCAATTTGAAAGGATTCTGCCGCATCGTATCTTGTCCACGAGGTTCAAATGTACAAGATTTGTGCGGTAGCACTTGTCCAAAGCGACTCTCTTTGGACTCAGGTCGATCCATAGGCCGAAGCATCAAGAATTGCTAATGTCGAGCAATGGTATAGATCCAAATATCTTTACTGCTATCAATTTGAAAGGATTCTGCCTCATCGTATCTTGTCCAGGGGGTCCAAATGTACACGATTTGTTGCGGTAGCACTTGTCCAAAGCGACATTCTTTGGACTTATGTCGAACCATAAGCCGGACCATCCAGAATTGCCGATGTTGACCAATGATATAGATGCAAATATCTTTACTCCTATCAATTTGACATGATTCTGCCTCATCGTATCTTGACCACGAGGTTCAAATGTACAAGTTTTTTGGGTAGCACTTGTCCAAAGTGACATTCTTTGGAGTTAGGTCGAACCATAAGCCGGACCATCCAGAACTGCCGATGTTGACCAATGATATAGATGCAAATATCTTTATTCCTATCAATGTGATAGGATTCTGCCTCATCATGCCTTGTACAGGAGGTCCAAATGGACAAGATTTGGGCGGCAGTATTTGTCCAAAGCGACTCTCTTTGAACTCAGGTCGAATCATATGCCGATCTTCCAGAATTGCCAATGTCGTCCAATGATATAGATGCAAACATCATCACTCCTATCAATTTGACAGGATTCTGCCGCATCGTATCTTGTCCACGAGGTTCAAATGTACAAGATTTGTGCGGTAGCACTTGTCCAAAACGACATTGTTTGGACTTAGGTCGAACATAAGCTGGACCATTCAGAATTGCCGATGTTGACCAATGATATAGATGCAAATATCTTTACTGCTATCAATTTGACAGGACTCTGCCTCATCGTATCTTGTCCAGGAGGTTCAAATGTACAAGATTTGTGGGTAGCACTTGTCCAAAGTGACATTCTTTGGAGTTAGGTCGAACCATAAGCCGGACCATCCAGAACTGCCGATGTTGACCAATGATATAGATGCAAATATCTTTACTCCTATCAATGTGATAGGATTCTGCCTCATCATACCTTGTTCCGGAGGTTCAAATGTACAAGATTTGTGCGGTAGCCCTTGTCCAAAGCGACTCTCTTTGGACTCAGGTCGAATCATAAGACGGGACATCCAGAATTGCCAATGTCGTCCAATGATATAGATGCAAATATCTTTACTCCTATCAATGTGACAGGATTCTGCCTCATCATACCTTGTGCAGGAGGTCCAAATGTACAAGATTTGTGCGTTAGCACTTCACAAAAACGAATCTCTTTGGACTCAGGTCGATCCATAAGCCGAAGCATCAAGAATTGCCAATGTCGTGCAATGGTATAGATGCAAATATCTTCACTCCTATCAATTTGACAGGATTCTGCCTCATCATACCTTGTACAGGAGGTTCAAATGTACAAGATTTGTGCGGTAGCACTTGTCCAAAACGACATTGTTTGGACTTAGGTCGAACATAAGCTGGACCATTCAGAATTGCCGATGTTGACCAATGATATAGATGCAAATATCTTTACTCCTATAAATTTGACAGGATTCTGCCTCATCGTATCTTGTCCACGAGGTTCAAATGTACAAGATTTGTGGGTAGCACTTGTCCAAAGCGACATTCTTTGGAGTAAGGTCGAACCATAAGCCGGACCATCCAGAACTGCCGATGTTGACCAATGATATAGATGCAAATATCTTTACTCCTATCAATGTGATAGGATTATGCCTCATCATACCTTGTCCGGAGGTTCAAATGTACAAGATTTGTGCGGTAGCCCTTGTCTGAAGCGACTCTCTTTGGACTCAGGTCGAATCATAAGCCGGGGCATCCAGAATTGCCAATGTCGTCCAATGATATAGATGCAAATATCTTTACTGCTATCAATTTGACAGGATTCTGGCTCATCGTATATTGTCCAGGGGGTCCAAAGGTACAAGACTTGTGCGGTAGCCCTTGTCCAAAGCGACTCTCTTTGGACTCAGGTCGATCCATAGGCCGAAGCATCAAGAATTGCCAATGTCGAGCAATGGTATAGATCCAAATATCTTTACTGCTATCAATTTGAAAGGATTCTGCCTCATCGTATCTTGTCCAGGGGGTCCAAATGTACACGATTTGTTGCGGTAGCACTTGTCCAAAGCGACATTCTTTGGACTTATGTCGAACCATAAGCCGGACCATCCAGAATTGCCGATGTTGACCAATGATATAGATGCAAATATCTTTACTCCTATCAATTTGACATGATTCTGCCTCATCGTATCTTGTCCACGAGGTTCAAATGTACAAGATTTGTGCTGTAGCACCTGTCCAAAGCGACTCTCTTTGGCCTCCTGTCGAATCATATGCCGGAGCATCCAGAATTGCCAATGTCGTCCAGTGATATAGATGCAAATATCTTTACTCCTATCAATGTGATAGGATTCTGCCTCATCATACCTTGTGCAGGAGGTCCAAATGTACAAGATTTGTGCGTTAGCACTTCACAAAAGCGACTCTCTTTGGACTCAGGTCGAATCATAAGCCGGTGCATCCAGAATTGCCAATGTCGTGCAATGGTATAGATGCAAATATCTTTACTGCTATCAATTTGACAGGATTCTGCCTCATCGTATCTTGTCCAGGGTGTCCAAATGTACACGATTTGTTGCGGTAGCACTTGTCCAAAGCGACATTCTTTGGACTTAGGTCGAACCATAAGCCGGACCATCCAGAATTGCCGATATTGACCAATGATATAGATGCAAATATCTTTACTCCTATTAATTTGACAGGATTCTGGCTCATCGTATATTGTCCAGGGGGTCCAAAGGTACAAGACTTGTGCGGTAGCCCTTGTCCAAAGCGACTCTCTTTGGACTCAGGTCGATCCATAGGCCGAAGCATCAAGAATTGCCAATGTCGAGCAATGGTATAGATCCAAATATCTTTACTGCTATCAATTTGAAAGGATTCTGCCGCATCGTATCTTGTCCACGAGGTTCAAATGTACAAGATTTGTGCGGTAGCACTTGTCCAAAGCGACTCTCTTTGGACTCAGGTCGATCCATAGGCCGAAGCATCAAGAATTGCTAATGTCGAGCAATGGTATAGATCCAAATATCTTTACTGCTATCAATTTGAAAGGATTCTGCCTCATCGTATCTTGTCCAGGGGGTCCAAATGTACACGATTTGTTGCGGTAGCACTTGTCCAAAGCGACATTCTTTGGACTTATGTCGAACCATAAGCCGGACCATCCAGAATTGCCGATGTTGACCAATGATATAGATGCAAATATCTTTACTCCTATCAATTTGACATGATTCTGCCTCATCGTATCTTGACCACGAGGTTCAAATGTACAAGTTTTTTGGGTAGCACTTGTCCAAAGTGACATTCTTTGGAGTTAGGTCGAACCATAAGCCGGACCATCCAGAACTGCCGATGTTGACCAATGATATAGATGCAAATATCTTTATTCCTATCAATGTGATAGGATTCTGCCTCATCATGCCTTGTACAGGAGGTCCAAATGGACAAGATTTGGGCGGCAGTATTTGTCCAAAGCGACTCTCTTTGAACTCAGGTCGAATCATATGCCGATCTTCCAGAATTGCCAATGTCGTCCAATGATATAGATGCAAACATCATCACTCCTATCAATTTGACAGGATTCTGCCGCATCGTATCTTGTCCACGAGGTTCAAATGTACAAGATTTGTGCGGTAGCACTTGTCCAAAACGACATTGTTTGGACTTAGGTCGAACATAAGCTGGACCATTCAGAATTGCCGATGTTGACCAATGATATAGATGCAAATATCTTTACTGCTATCAATTTGACAGGACTCTGCCTCATCGTATCTTGTCCAGGAGGTTCAAATGTACAAGATTTGTGGGTAGCACTTGTCCAAAGTGACATTCTTTGGAGTTAGGTCGAACCATAAGCCGGACCATCCAGAACTGCCGATGTTGACCAATGATATAGATGCAAATATCTTTACTCCTATCAATGTGATAGGATTCTGCCTCATCATACCTTGTTCCGGAGGTTCAAATGTACAAGATTTGTGCGGTAGCCCTTGTCCAAAGCGACTCTCTTTGGACTCAGGTCGAATCATAAGACGGGACATCCAGAATTGCCAATGTCGTCCAATGATATAGATGCAAATATCTTTACTCCTATCAATGTGACAGGATTCTGCCTCATCATACCTTGTGCAGGAGGTCCAAATGTACAAGATTTGTGCGTTAGCACTTCACAAAAACGAATCTCTTTGGACTCAGGTCGATCCATAAGCCGAAGCATCAAGAATTGCCAATGTCGTGCAATGGTATAGATGCAAATATCTTCACTCCTATCAATTTGACAGGATTCTGCCTCATCATACCTTGTACAGGAGGTTCAAATGTACAAGATTTGTGCGGTAGCACTTGTCCAAAACGACATTGTTTGGACTTAGGTCGAACATAAGCTGGACCATTCAGAATTGCCGATGTTGACCAATGATATAGATGCAAATATCTTTACTCCTATAAATTTGACAGGATTCTGCCTCATCGTATCTTGTCCACGAGGTTCAAATGTACAAGATTTGTGGGTAGCACTTGTCCAAAGCGACATTCTTTGGAGTAAGGTCGAACCATAAGCCGGACCATCCAGAACTGCCGATGTTGACCAATGATATAGATGCAAATATCTTTACTCCTATCAATGTGATAGGATTATGCCTCATCATACCTTGTCCGGAGGTTCAAATGTACAAGATTTGTGCGGTAGCCCTTGTCTGAAGCGACTCTCTTTGGACTCAGGTCGAATCATAAGCCGGGGCATCCAGAATTGCCAATGTCGTCCAATGATATAGATGCAAATATCTTTACTGCTATCAATTTGACAGGATTCTGGCTCATCGTATATTGTCCAGGGGGTCCAAAGGTACAAGACTTGTGCGGTAGCCCTTGTCCAAAGCGACTCTCTTTGGACTCAGGTCGATCCATAGGCCGAAGCATCAAGAATTGCCAATGTCGAGCAATGGTATAGATCCAAATATCTTTACTGCTATCAATTTGAAAGGATTCTGCCTCATCGTATCTTGTCCAGGGGGTCCAAATGTACACGATTTGTTGCGGTAGCACTTGTCCAAAGCGACATTCTTTGGACTTATGTCGAACCATAAGCCGGACCATCCAGAATTGCCGATGTTGACCAATGATATAGATGCAAATATCTTTACTCCTATCAATTTGACATGATTCTGCCTCATCGTATCTTGTCCACGAGGTTCAAATGTACAAGATTTGTGCTGTAGCACCTGTCCAAAGCGACTCTCTTTGGCCTCCTGTCGAATCATATGCCGGAGCATCCAGAATTGCCAATGTCGTCCAGTGATATAGATGCAAATATCTTTACTCCTATCAATGTGATAGGATTCTGCCTCATCATACCTTGTGCAGGAGGTCCAAATGTACAAGATTTGTGCGTTAGCACTTCACAAAAGCGAAACTCCTTGGACTCAGGTCGATCCATAAGCCGAAGCATCAAGAATTTTCAATGTCGTGCAATCATATAGATGCAAATATCTTTACTGCTATCAATATGACAGGATTCTGCCTCATCGTATCTTGTCCACGAGGTTCAAATGTACAAGATTTGTGCGGTAGCACTTGTCCAAAGCGACATTCTTTGGACTTAGGTCGAACCATAAGGCGGACCATCCAGAACTGCCGATGTTGACCAATGATATAGATGCAAATATCTTTACTCCTATCAATGTGATAGGATTCTGCCTCATCATACCTTGTTCCGGAGGTTCAAATGTACAAGATTTGTGCGGTAGCCCTTGTCCAAAGCGACTCTCTTTGGACTCAGGTCGAATCATAAGACGGGACATCCAGAATTGCCAATGTCGTCCAATGATATAAATGCAAATATCTTTACTCCTATCAATGTGACAGGATTCTGCCTCATCATACCTTGTGCAGGAGGTCCAAATGTACAAGATTTGTGCGTTAGCACTTCACAAAAACGAATCTCTTTGGACTCAGGTCGATCCATAAGCCGAAGCATCAAGAATTGCCAATGTCGTGCAATGGTATAGATGCAAATATCTTCACTCCTATCAATTTGACAGGACTCTGCCTCATCGTATCTTGTCCAGGGGGTCCAAATTTACACGATTTGTGCGGTAGCACTTGTCCAAAGCAACTCTCTTTGTACTCAGGTCGATCCATATGCCGAAGTAACAAATATTGCCGATCTTATCGGAATGGTATAGATGCAAATATCTTAACTCCTATCAATTTGACAGGATTCTGCCTCATCGTATCTTCTCCAGGAGGTTCAAATGTACAAGAATTATGCGGTAGCACTTGACAAAAGCCAATCTCTTTGGACTCAGGTCGATCCATAAGTCGAAGCATCCAGAATTGCCAATGTCGTGCAATGATATAGATGCAAATATCTTTACTCCTGTCAATGTGATAGGATTCTGCCTCATCATACCTTGTGCAGGAGGTCCAAATGTACAAGATTTGTGCGTTAGCACTTCACAAAAGCGAAACTCCTTGGACTCAGGTCGATCCATAAGCCGAAGCATCAAGAATTTTCAATGTCGTGCAATCATATAGATGCAAATATCTTTACTGCTATCAATATGACAGGATTCTGCCTCATCGTATCTTGTCCACGAGGTTCAAATGTACAAGATTTGTGCGGTAGCACTTGTCCAAAGCGACATTCTTTGGACTTAGGTCGAACCATAAGCCGGACCATCCAGAACTGCCGATGTTGACCAATGATATAGATGCAAATATCTTTACTCCTATCAATTTGACATGATTCTGCCTCATTGTATCTTGACCACGAGGTTCAAATGTACAAGATTTGTGGGTAGCACTTGTCCAAAGTGACATTCTTTGCAGTTAGGTCGAACCATAAGCCGGACCATTCAGAACTGCCGATGTTGACCAATGATATAGATGCAAATATCTTTACTCCTATCAATGTGATAGGATTCTGCCTCATCATACCTTGTTCCGGAGGTTCAAATATACAAGATTTGTGCGGTAGCCCTTGTCCAAAGCGACTCTCTTTCGACTCAGGTCGAATCATAAGACGGGACATCCAGAATTGCCAATGTCGTCCAATGATATAGATGCAAATATCTTTACTCCTATCAATGTGACAGGATTCTGCCTCATCATACCTTGTGCAGGATGTCCAAATGTACAAGATTTGTGCGTTAGCACTTCACAAAAACGAATCTCTTTGGACTCAGGTCGATCCATAAGCCGAAGCATCAAGAATTGGCAATGTCGTGCAATGGTATAGATGCAAATATCTTCACTCCTATCAATTTGACAGGATTCTGCCTCATCATACCTTGTACAGGAGGTCCACACATACAAGATTTGTGCGGTAGCACTTGTCCAAAGCGAAACTCTTTGGACTCAGGTCGATCCATAAGCCGAAGCATCAAGAATTGCCAATGTCGTGCAATGGTATAGATGCAAATATCTTTACTGCTATCAATTTGACAGGATTCAGCCTCATCGCATCGTGTCCAGGGGGTCCAAATGGACAAGGTTTGGACGGCAGAATTTGTCCAAAACGACTCTCTTTGGACGCAGGTCGAATGATATGCTGAGCATCCACAATTGCCAAAGTCATCCAATGATATATATGCGAATATCTTTACTCCTATCAATGTAATAGGATTCTGCCTCATCCTGCCTGGTCCAGGAGGTCCAAATGTACAAGATTTGTGCGGCAGCATTTGTCCAAAGCGACTCTCTTTGAACTCAGGTCGAATGATAAGCCGAGCATCCAGAATTACCAATGTCGTGCAATGATATAGATGCAAATATCTTCACTCCAATCAATTTGACAGGATTCTGGCTCATCGTGTCTTGTCCAGGAGGATCAAGTGTACACGATTTGTGCGGTAGCTCTAGACAAAAGCGAAACTCTTTGGACTCAGGTCGATCCATATGCCGAAGCATCCAGAATTGCCAATGTCGTGCAATGATATAGATGCAAATATCTTTACTGCTATCAATTTGACAGGACTCTGCCTCATCGTATGTTGTCCAGGGGGTCCAAATTTACACGATTTGTGCGGTAGCACTTGTCCAAAGCGACTCTCTTTGTACTCAGGTCGATCCATATGCCGAAGTAACAAATATTGCCGATCTTATCGGAATGGTATAGATGCAAATATCTTAACTCCTATCAATTTGACAGGATTCTGCCTCATCGTATCTTCTCCAGGAGGTTCAAATGTACAAGAATTATGCGGTAGCACTTGACAAAAGCCAATCTCTTTGGACTCAGGTCGATTCATATGCCGAGCATCCAGAATTGCCAATGTCGTCCAATGATATAGATGCAAATATCTTTACTCCTGTCAATGTGATAGGATTCTGCCTCATCATACCTTGTGCAGGAGGTCCAAATGTACAAGATTTGTGCGTTAGCACTTCACAAAAGCGAAACTCCTTGGACTCAGGTCGATCCATAAGCCGAAGCATCAAGAATTTTCAATGTCGTGCAATCATATAGATGCAAATATCTTTACTGCTATCAATATGACAGGATTCTGCCTCATCGTATCTTGTCCACGAGGTTCAAATGTACAAGATTTGTGCGGTAGCACTTGTCCAAAGCGACATTCTTTGGACTTAGGTCGAACCAAAAGCCGGACCATCCAGAACTGCCGATGTTGACCAATGATATAGATGCAAATATCTTTACTCCTATCAATGTGATAGGATTATGCCTCATCATACCTTGTTCCGGAGGTTCAAATGTACAAGATTTGTGCGGTAGCCCTTGTCCAAAGCGACTCTCTTTGGACTCAGGTCGAATCATAAGCCGGGACATCCAGAATTGCCAATGTCGTCCAATGATATAGATGCAAATATCTTTACTCCTATCAATGTGACAGGATTCTGCCTCATCATACCTTGTGCAGGATGTCCAAAAGTACAAGATTTGTGCGTTAGCACTTCACAAAAACGAATCTCTTTGGACTCAGGTCGATCCATAAGCCGAAGCATCAAGAATTGCCAATGTCGTGCAATGGTATAGATGCAAATATCTTCACTCCTATCAATTTGACAGGATTCTGCCTCATCGCATCGTGTCCAGGGGGTCCAAATGGACAAGGTTTGGACGGCAGAATTTGTCCAAAACGACTCTCTTTGGACGCAGGTCGAATGATATGCTGAGCATCCACAATTGCCAAAGTCATCCAATGATATATATGCGAATATCTTTACTCCTATCAATGTAATAGGATTCTGCCTCATCCTGCCTGGTCCAGGAGGTTCAAATGTACAAGATTTGTGCGGTAGCACATGTCCAAAGCGACATTCTTTGGACTCAGGTCGATCCATAAGCCAGAGCATCAAGAACTGCCGATGTTGACCAATGATATAGATGCAAATATCTTTACTCCTATCAATGTGATAGGATTCTGCCTCATCATACCTTGTTCCGGAGGTTCAAATGTACAAGATTTGTGCGGTAGCCCTTGTCCAAAGCGACTCTCTTTGGACTCAGGTCGAATCATAAGACGGGACATCCAGAATTGCCAATGTCGTCCAATGATATAGATGCAAATATCTTTACTCCTATCAATGTGACAGGATTCTGCCTCATCATACCTTGTGCAGGAGGTCCAAATGTACAAGATTTGTGCGTTAGCACTTCACAAAAACGAATCTCTTTGGACTCAGGTCGATCCATAAGCCGAAGCATCAAGAATTGCCAATGTCGTGCAATGGTATAGATGCAAATATCTTCACTCCTATCAATTTGACAGGATTCTGCCTCATCATACCTTGTACAGGAGGTCCACACATACAAGATTTGTGCGGTAGCACTTGTCCAAAGCGAAACTCTTTGGACTCAGGTCGAATGATAAGCCGAGCATCCAGAATTACCAATGTCGTGCAATGATATAGATGCAAATATCTTCACTCCAATCAATTTGACAGGATTCTGGCTCATCGTGTCTTGTCCAGGAGGATCAAGTGTACACGATTTGGGCGGTAGCTCTAGACAAAAGCGAAACTCTTTGGACTCAGGTCGATCCATATGCCGAAGCATCCAGAATTGCCAATGTCGTGCAATGATATAGATGCAAATATCTTTACTGCTATCAATTCGACAGGACTCTGCCTCATCGTATCTTGTCCAGGGGGTCCAAATTTACACGATTTGTGCGGTAGCACTTGTCCAAAGCGACTCTCTTTGTACTCAGGTCGATCCATATGCCGAAGTAACAAATATTGCCGATCTTATCGGAATGGTATAGATGCAAACATCATCACTCCTATCAATTTGACAGGATTCTGCCGCATCGTATCTTGTCCACGAGCTTCAAATGTACAAGATTTGTGCGGTAGCACTTGTCCAAAACGACATTGTTTGGACTTAGGTCGAACATAAGCTGGACCATTCAGAAATGCCGATGTTGACCAATGATATAGATGCAAATATCTTTACTCCTATAAATTTGACAGGATTCTGCCTCATCGTATCTTGTCCACGAGGTTCAAATGTACAAGATTTGTGGGTAGCACTTGTCCAAAGCGACATTCTTTGGAGTAAGATCGAACCATAAGCCGGACCATCCAGAACTGCCGATGTTGACCAATGATATAGATGCAAATATCTTTACTCCTATCAATGTGATAGGATTCTGCCTCATCATACCTTGTTCCGGAGGTTCAAATGTACAAGATTTGTGCGGTAGCCCTTGTCCAAAGCGACTCTCTTTGGACTCAGGTCGAATCATAAGCCGGGGCATCCAGAATTGCCAATGTCGTCCAATGATATAGATGCAAATATCTTTACTGCTATCAATTTGACAGGATTCTGCCTCATCGTATCTTATCCAGGGGGTCCAAATGTACAAGATTTGTGCGGTAGCACCTGTCCAAAGCGACTCTCTTTGGCCTCAGGTCGATTCATATGCCGAGCATCCAGAATTGCCAATGTCGTCCAATGATATAGATGCAAATATCTTTACTCCTGTCAATGTGATAGGATTCTGCCTCATCATACCTTGTGCAGGAGGTCCAAATGTACAAGATTTGTGCGTTAGCACTTCACAAAAACGAATCTCTTTGGACTCAGGTCGATCCATAAGCCGAAGCATCAAGAATTGGCAATGTCGTGCAATGGTATAGATGCAAATATCTTCACTCCTATCAATTTGACAGGATTCTGCCTCATCATACCTTGTACAGGAGGTCCACACATACAAGATTTGTGCGGTAGCACTTGTCCAAAGCGAAACTCTTTGGACTCAGGTCGATCCATAAGCCGAAGCATCAAGAATTACCAATGTCGTGCAATGATATAGATGCAAATATCTTCACTCCAATCAATTTGACAGGATTCTGGCTCATCGTGTCTTGTCCAGGAGGATCAAGTGTACACGATTTGGGCGGTAGCTCTACACAAAAGCGCAACTCTTTGGACTCAGGTCGATCCATATGCCGAAGCATCCAGAATTGCCAATGTCGTGCAATGATATAGATGCAAATATCTTTACTACTATCAATTTGACAGGACTCTGCCTCATCGTATCTTGTCCAGGGGGTCCAAATTTACACGATTTGTGCGGCAGCACTTGTCCAAAGCGACTCTCTTTGTACTCAGGTCGATCCATATGCCGAAGTAACAAATATTGCCGATCTTATCGGAATGGTATAGATGCAAACATCATCACTCCTATCAATTTGACAGGATTCTGCCGCATCGTATCTTGTCCACGAGCTTCAAGTGTACAAGATTTGTGCGGTAGCACTTGTCCAAAACGACATTGTTTGGACTTAGGTCGAACATAAGCTGGACCATTCAGAATTGCCGATGTTGACCAATGATATAGATGCAAATATCTTTACTCCTACAAATTTGACAGGATTCTGCCTCATCGTATCTTGTCCACGAGGTTCAAATGTACAAGATTTGTGGGTAGCACTTGTCCAAAGCGACATTCTTTGGAGTAAGATCGAACCATAAGCCGAAGCATCCAGAATTGCCAATGTCGTCCAATGATATAGATGCAAATATCTTCACTCCTATCAATTTGACAGGATTCTGCCTCATCATACCTTGTACAGGAGGTCCACACATACAAGATTTGTGCGGTAGCACTTGTCCAAAGCGAAACTCTTTGGACTCAGGTCGATCCATAAGCCGAAGCATCAAGAATTGCCAATGTCGTGCAATGATATAGATGCAAATATCTTCACTCCAATCAATTTGACAGGATTCTGCCTCATCGTATCTTATCCAGGGGGTCCAAATGTACAAGATTTGTGCGGTAGCACCTGTCCAAAGCGACTCTCTTTGGCCTCAGGTCGATTCATATGCCGAGCATCCAGAATTGCCAATGTCGTCCAATGATATAGATGCAAATATCTTCACTCCAATCAATTTGACAGGATTCTGGCTCATCGTGTCTTGTCCAGGAGGATCAAGTGTACACGATTTGTGCGGTAGCTCTAGACAAAAGCGAAACTCTTTGGACTCAGGTCGATCCATATGCCGAAGCATCCAGAATTGCCAATGTCGTGCAATGATATAGATGCAAATATCTTTACTGCTATCAATTTGACAGGACTCTGCCTCATCATACCTTGTGCAGGAGGTCCAAATGTACAAGATTTGTGCGTTAGCACTTCACAAAAGCGAAACTCCTTGGACTCAGGTCGATCCATAAGCCGAAGCATCAAGAATTTTCAATGTCGTGCAATCATATAGATGCAAATATCTTTACTGCTATCAATATGACAGGATTCTGCCTCATCGTATCTTGTCCACGAGGTTCAAATGTACAAGATTTGTGCGGTAGCACTTGTCCAAAGCGACATTCTTTGGACTTAGGTCGAACCAAAAGCCGGACCATCCAGAACTGCCGATGTTGACCAATGATATAGATGCAAATATCTTTACTCCTATCAATGTGATAGGATTATGCCTCATCATACCTTGTTCCGGAGGTTCAAATGTACAAGATTTGTGCGGTAGCCCTTGTCCAAAGCGACTCTCTTTGGACTCAGGTCGAATCATAAGCCGGGACATCCAGAATTGCCAATGTCGTCCAATGATATAGATGCAAATATCTTTACTCCTATCAATGTGACAGGATTCTGCCTCATCATACCTTGTGCAGGATGTCCAAAAGTACAAGATTTGTGCGTTAGCACTTCACAAAAACGAATCTCTTTGGACTCAGGTCGATCCATAAGCCGAAGCATCAAGAATTGGCAATGTGGTGCAATGGTATAGATGCAAATATCTTCACTCCTATCAATTTGACAGGATTCTGCCTCATCATACCTTGTACAGGAGGTCCACACATACAAGATTTGTGCGGTAGCACTTGTCCAAAGCGAAACTCTTTGGACTCAGGTCGATCCATAAGCCAGAGCATCAAGAATTGCCAATGTCGT
The DNA here is from genome assembly GCA_963942575.1 of Priocnemis perturbator. Classification (NCBI taxonomy): domain Eukaryota; kingdom Metazoa; phylum Arthropoda; class Insecta; order Hymenoptera; family Pompilidae; genus Priocnemis; species Priocnemis perturbator. The sequence goes on along the minus strand of CAWWDK010000335.1, from coordinate 391,544 downwards.
GCAATGGTATAGATGCAAATATCTTTACTGCTATCAATTTGACAGGATTCAGCCTCATCGCATCGTGTCCAGGGGGTCCAAATGGACAAGGTTTGGACGGCAGAATTTGTCCAAAACGACTCTCTTTGGACGCAGGTCGAATGATATGCTGAGCATCCACAATTGCCAAAGTCATCCAATGATATATATGCGAATATCTTTACTCCTATCAATGTAATAGGATTCTGCCTCATCCTGCCTGGTCCAGGAGGTCCAAATGTACAAGATTTGTGCGGCAGCATTTGTCCAAAGCGACTCTCTTTGAACTCAGGTCGAATGATAAGCCGAGCATCCAGAATTACCAATGTCGTGCAATGATATAGATGCAAATATCTTCACTCCAATCAATTTGACAGGATTCTGGCTCATCGTGTCTTGTCCAGGAGGATCAAGTGTACACGATTTGTGCAGTAGCTCTAGACAAAAGCGAAACTCTTTGGACTCAGGTCGATCCATATGCCGAAGCATCCAGAATTGCCAATGTCGTGCAATGATATAGATGCAAATATCTTTACTGCTATCAATTTGACAGGACTCTGCCTCATCGTATCTTGTCCAGGGGTTCCAAATTTACACGATTTGTGCGGTAGCACTTGTACAAAGCGACTCTCTTTGTACTCAGGTCGATCCATATGCCGAAGTAACAAATATTGCCGATCTTATCGGAATGGTATAGATGCAAATATCTTAACTCCTATCAATTTGACAGGATTCTGCCTCATCGTATCTTCTCCAGGAGGTTCAAATGTACAAGAATTATGCGGTAGCACTTGACAAAAGCCAATCTCTTTGGACTCAAGTCGATTCATATGCCGAGCATCCAGAATTGCCAATGTCGTCCAATGATATAGATGCAAATATCTTTACTCCTGTCAATGTGATAGGATTCTGCCTCATCATACCTTGTGCAGGAGGTCCAAATGTACAAGATTTGTGCGTTAGCACTTCACAAAAGCGAAACTCCTTGGACTCAGGTCGATCCATATGCCGAAGCATCAAGAATTTTCATTGTCGTGCAATCATATAGATGCAAATATCTTTACTGCTATCAATATGACAGGATTCTGCCTCATCGTACCTTGTCCACGAGGTTCAAATGTACACGATTTGTTGCGGTAGCACTTGTCCAAAGCGAAACTCTTTGGAATCAGGTCGATCCATAAGCCGAAGCATCCAGAATTGCCAATGTCGTGCAATGATATAGATGCAAATATCTTTACTGCTATCAATTTGACAGGATTCTGCCTCATCGTATCTCGTCCAGGGGGTTCAAATGTACAAGATTTGTGCGGTAGCACGTGTCCAAAGCGACTCTCTTTGGCCTCCGGTCGGATCATAAGCCGGGGCATCCAGAATTGCCAATGTCGTCCAATGATATAGATGCAAATATCTTTACTCCTATCAATTTGACAGGATTCTGCCTCATCGTATCTTGTCCACGAGGTTCAAGTGTACAAGATTTGTGGGTAGCACTTGTCCAAAGCGACATTCTTTGGAGTTAGGTCGAACCATAAGCCGGACCATCCAGAACTGCCGATGTTGACCAATGATATAGATGCAAATATCTTTACTCCTATAAATGTGATAGGATTCTGCCTCATCATACCTTGTTCGGGAGGTTCAAATGTACAAGATTTGTGCCGTAGCCCTTGTCCAAAGCGACTCTCTTTGGACTCAGGTCGGATCATAAGCCGGGGCATCCAGAATTGCCAATGTCGTCCAATGATATAGATGCAAATATCTTTACTCCTATCAATTTGACAGGATTCTGCCTCATCGTATCTTGTCCACGAGGTTCAAGTGTACAAGATTTGTGGGTAGCACTTGTCCAAAGCGACATTCTTTGGAGTTAGGTCGAATCATAAGCCTGAGCATCCAGAATTGCCAATGTCGTCCAATGATATAGATGCAAATATCTTTACTCCTGTCAATGTGATAGGATTCTGCCTCATCATACCTTGTGCAGGAGGTCCAAATGTACAAGATTTGTGCGTTAGCACTTCACAAAAGCGAAACTCCTTGGACTCAGGTCGATCCATAAGCCGAAGCATCAAGAATTTTCAATGTCGTGCAATCATATAGATGCAAATATCTTTACTGCTATCAATATGACAGGATTCTGCCTCATCGTATCTTGTCCACGAGGTTCAAATGTACAAGATTTGTGCGGTAGCACTTGTCCAAAGCGACATTCTTTGGACTTAGGTCGAACCAAAAGCCGGACCATCCAGAACTGCCGATGTTGACCAATGATATAGATGCAAATATCTTTACTCCTATCAATGTGATAGGATTATGCCTCATCATACCTTGTTCCGGAGGTTCAAATGTACAAGATTTGTGCGGTAGCCCTTGTCCAAAGCGACTCTCTTTGGACTCAGGTCGAATCATAAGCCGGGACATCCAGAATTGCCAATGTCGTCCAATGATATAGATGCAAATATCTTTACTCCTATCAATGTGACAGGATTCTGCCTCATCATACCTTGTGCAGGATGTCCAAATGTACAAGATTTGTGCGTTAGCACTTCACAAAAACGAATCTCTTTGGACTCAGGTCGATCCATAAGCCGAAGCATCAAGAATTGGCAATGTCGTGCAATGGTATAGATGCAAATATCTTCACTCCTATCAATTTGACAGGATTCTGCCTCATCATACCTTGTACAGGAGGTCCACACATACAAGATTTGTGCGGTAGCACTTGTCCAAAGCGAAACTCTTTGGACTCAGGTCGATCCATAAGCCAGAGCATCAAGAACTGCCGATGTTGACCAATGATATAGATGCAAATATCTTTACTCCTATCAATGTGATAGGATTATGCCTCATCATACCTTGTTCCGGAGGTTCAAATGTACAAGATTTGTGCGGTAGCCCTTGTCCAAAGCGACTCTCTTTGGACTCAGGTCGAATCATAAGCCGGGGCATCCAGAATTGCCAATGTCGTCCAATGATATAGATCCAAATATCTTTACTGCTATCAATTTGAAAGGATTCTGCCTCATCGTATCTTGTCCAGGGGGTCCAAATGTACACGATTTGTTGCGGTACCACTTGTCCAAAGCGACATTCTTTGGACTTATGTCGAACCATAAGCCGGACCATCCAGAATTGCCGATGTTGACCAATGATATAGTTGCAAATATCTTTACTCCTATCAATTTGACATGATTCTGCCTCATCGTATCTTGACCACGAGGTTCAAATGTACAAGATTTGTGGGTAGCACTTGTCCAAAGTGACATTCTTTGGAGTTAGGTCGAACCATAAGCCGGACCATCCAGAACTGCCGATGTTGACCAATGATATAGATGCAAATATCTTTACTCCTATCAATGTGATAGGATTCTGCCTCATCATACCTTGTTCCGGAGGTTCAAATGTACAAGATTTGTGCGGTAGCCCTTGTCCAAAGCGACTCTCTTTGGACTCAGGTCGAATCATAAGACGGGACATCCAGAATTGCCAATGTCGTCCAATGATATAGATGCAAATATCTTTACTCCTATCAATGTGACAGGATTCTGCCTCATCATACCTTGTGCAGGATGTCCAAAAGTACAAGATTTGTGCGTTAGCACTTCACAAAAACGAATCTCTTTGGACTCAGGTCGATCCATAAGCCGAAGCATCAAGAATTGGCAATGTGGTGCAATGGTATAGATGCAAATATCTTCACTCCTATCAATTTGACAGGATTCTGCCTCATCATACCTTGTACAGGAGGTCCACACATACAAGATTTGTGCGGTAGCACTTGTCCAAAGCGAAACTCTTTGGACTCAGGTCGATCCATAAGCCAGAGCATCAAGAATTGCCAATGTCGTGCAATGGTATAGATGCAAATATCTTTACTGCTATCAATTTGACAGGATTCAGCCTCATCGCATCGTGTCCAGGGGGTCCAAATGGACAAGGTTTGGACGGCAGAATTTGTCCAAAACGACTCTCTTTGGACGCAGGTCGAATGATATGCTGAGCATCCACAATTGCCAAAGTCATCCAATGATATATATGCGAATATCTTTACTCCTATCAATGTAATAGGATTCTGCCTCATCCTGCCTGGTCCAGGAGGTCCAAATGTACAAGATTTGTGCGGCAGCATTTGTCCAAAGCGACTCTCTTTGAACTCAGGTCGAATGATAAGCCGAGCATCCAGAATTACCAATGTCGTGCAATGATATAGATGCAAATATCTTCACTCCAATCAATTTGACAGGATTCTGGCTCATCGTGTCTTGTCCAGGAGGATCAAGTGTACACGATTTGTGCAGTAGCTCTAGACAAAAGCGAAACTCTTTGGACTCAGGTCGATCCATATGCCGAAGCATCCAGAATTGCCAATGTCGTGCAATGATATAGATGCAAATATCTTTACTGCTATCAATTTGACAGGACTCTGCCTCATCGTATCTTGTCCAGGGGTTCCAAATTTACACGATTTGTGCGGTAGCACTTGTACAAAGCGACTCTCTTTGTACTCAGGTCGATCCATATGCCGAAGTAACAAATATTGCCGATCTTATCGGAATGGTATAGATGCAAATATCTTAACTCCTATCAATTTGACAGGATTCTGCCTCATCGTATCTTCTCCAGGAGGTTCAAATGTACAAGAATTATGCGGTAGCACTTGACAAAAGCCAATCTCTTTGGACTCAAGTCGATTCATATGCCGAGCATCCAGAATTGCCAATGTCGTCCAATGATATAGATGCAAATATCTTTACTCCTGTCAATGTGATAGGATTCTGCCTCATCATACCTTGTGCAGGAGGTCCAAATGTACAAGATTTGTGCGTTAGCACTTCACAAAAGCGAAACTCCTTGGACTCAGGTCGATCCATATGCCGAAGCATCAAGAATTTTCATTGTCGTGCAATCATATAGATGCAAATATCTTTACTGCTATCAATATGACAGGATTCTGCCTCATCGTACCTTGTCCACGAGGTTCAAATGTACACGATTTGTTGCGGTAGCACTTGTCCAAAGCGAAACTCTTTGGAATCAGGTCGATCCATAAGCCGAAGCATCCAGAATTGCCAATGTCGTGCAATGATATAGATGCAAATATCTTTACTGCTATCAATTTGACAGGATTCTGCCTCATCGTATCTCGTCCAGGGGGTCCAAATGTACAAGATTTGTGCGGTAGCACGTGTCCAAAGCGACTCTCTTTGGCCTCCGGTCGGATCATAAGCCGGGGCATCCAGAATTGCCAATGTCGTCCAATGATATAGATGCAAATATCTTTACTCCTATCAATTTGACAGGATTCTGCCTCATCGTATCTTGTCCACGAGGTTCAAGTGTACAAGATTTGTGGGTAGCACTTGTCCAAAGCGACATTCTTTGGAGTTAGGTCGAACCATAAGCCGGACCATCCAGAACTGCCGATGTTGACCAATGATATAGATGCAAATATCTTTACTCCTATAAATGTGATAGGATTCTGCCTCATCATACCTTGTTCGGGAGGTTCAAATGTACAAGATTTGTGCCGTAGCCCTTGTCCAAAGCGACTCTCTTTGGACTCAGGTCGGATCATAAGCCGGGGCATCCAGAATTGCCAATGTCGTCCAATGATATAGATGCAAATATCTTTACTCCTATCAATTTGACAGGATTCTGCCTCATCGTATCTTGTCCACGAGGTTCAAGTGTACAAGATTTGTGGGTAGCACTTGTCCAAAGCGACATTCTTTGGAGTTAGGTCGAATCATAAGCCTGAGCATCCAGAATTGCCAATGTCGTCCAATGATATAGATGCAAATATCTTTACTCCTGTCAATGTGATAGGATTCTGCCTCATCATACCTTGTGCAGGAGGTCCAAATGTACAAGATTTGTGCGTTAGCACTTCACAAAAGCGAAACTCCTTGGACTCAGGTCGATCCATAAGCCGAAGCATCAAGAATTTTCAATGTCGTGCAATCATATAGATGCAAATATCTTTACTGCTATCAATATGACAGGATTCTGCCTCATCGTATCTTGTCCACGAGGTTCAAATGTACAAGATTTGTGCGGTAGCACTTGTCCAAAGCGACATTCTTTGGACTTAGGTCGAACCAAAAGCCGGACCATCCAGAACTGCCGATGTTGACCAATGATATAGATGCAAATATCTTTACTCCTATCAATGTGATAGGATTATGCCTCATCATACCTTGTTCCGGAGGTTCAAATGTACAAGATTTGTGCGGTAGCCCTTGTCCAAAGCGACTCTCTTTGGACTCAGGTCGAATCATAAGCCGGGACATCCAGAATTGCCAATGTCGTCCAATGATATAGATGCAAATATCTTTACTCCTATCAATGTGACAGGATTCTGCCTCATCATACCTTGTGCAGGATGTCCAAATGTACAAGATTTGTGCGTTAGCACTTCACAAAAACGAATCTCTTTGGACTCAGGTCGATCCATAAGCCGAAGCATCAAGAATTGGCAATGTCGTGCAATGGTATAGATGCAAATATCTTCACTCCTATCAATTTGACAGGATTCTGCCTCATCATACCTTGTACAGGAGGTCCACACATACAAGATTTGTGCGGTAGCACTTGTCCAAAGCGAAACTCTTTGGACTCAGGTCGATCCATAAGCCAGAGCATCAAGAACTGCCGATGTTGACCAATGATATAGATGCAAATATCTTTACTCCTATCAATGTGATAGGATTATGCCTCATCATACCTTGTTCCGGAGGTTCAAATGTACAAGATTTGTGCGGTAGCCCTTGTCCAAAGCGACTCTCTTTGGACTCAGGTCGAATCATAAGCCGGGGCATCCAGAATTGCCAATGTCGTCCAATGATATAGATCCAAATATCTTTACTGCTATCAATTTGAAAGGATTCTGCCTCATCGTATCTTGTCCAGGGGGTCCAAATGTACACGATTTGTTGCGGTACCACTTGTCCAAAGCGACATTCTTTGGACTTATGTCGAACCATAAGCCGGACCATCCAGAATTGCCGATGTTGACCAATGATATAGTTGCAAATATCTTTACTCCTATCAATTTGACATGATTCTGCCTCATCGTATCTTGACCACGAGGTTCAAATGTACAAGATTTGTGGGTAGCACTTGTCCAAAGTGACATTCTTTGGAGTTAGGTCGAACCATAAGCCGGACCATCCAGAACTGCCGATGTTGACCAATGATATAGATGCAAATATCTTTACTCCTATCAATGTGATAGGATTCTGCCTCATCATACCTTGTTCCGGAGGTTCAAATGTACAAGATTTGTGCGGTAGCCCTTGTCCAAAGCGACTCTCTTTGGACTCAGGTCGAATCATAAGACGGGACATCCAGAATTGCCAATGTCGTCCAATGATATAGATGCAAATATCTTTACTCCTATCAATGTGACAGGATTCTGCCTCATCATACCTTGTGCAGGAGGTCCAAATGTACAAGATTTGTGCGTTAGCACTTCACAAAAACGAATCTCTTAGGACTCAGGTCGATCCATAAGCCGAAGCATCAAGAATTGCCAATGTCGTGCAATGGTATAGATGCAAATATCTTCACTCCTATCAATTTGACAGGATTCTGCCTCATCATACCTTGTACAGGAGGTCCACACATACAAGATTTGTGCGGTAGCACTTGTCCAAAGCGAAACTCTTTGGACTCAGGTCGAATGATAAGCCGAGCATCCAGAATTACCAATGTCGTGCAATGATATAGATGCAAATATCTTCACTCCAATCAATTTGACAGGATTCTGGCTCATCGTGTCTTGTCCAGGAGGATCAAGTGTACACGATTTGGGCGGTAGCTCTAGACAAAAGCGAAACTCTTTGGACTCAGGTCGATCCATATGCCGAAGCATCCAGAATTGCCAATGTCGTGCAATGATATAGATGCAAATATCTTTACTGCTATCAATTTGACAGGACTCTGCCTCATCGTATCTTGTCCAGGGGGTCCAAATTTACACGATTTGTGCGGTAGCACTTGTCCAAAGCGACTCTCTTTGTACTCAGGTCGATCCATATGCCGAAGTAACAAATATTGCCGATCTTATCGGAATGGTATAGATGCAAACATCATCACTCCTATCAATTTGACAGGATTCTGCCGCATCGTATCTTGTCCACGAGCTTCAAATGTACAAGATTTGTGCGGTAGCACTTGTCCAAAACGACATTGTTTGGACTTAGGTCGAACATAAGCTGGACCATTCAGAATTGCCGATGTTGACCAATGATATAGATGCAAATATCTTTACTCCTATAAATTTGACAGGATTCTGCCTCATCGTATCTTGTCCACGAGGTTCAAATGTACAAGATTTGTGGGTAACACTTGTCCAAAGCGACATTCTTTGGAGTAAGATCGAACCATAAGCCGGACCATCCAGAACTGCCGATGTTGACCAATGATATAGATGCAAATATCTTTACTCCTATCAATGTGATAGGATTCTGCCTCATCATACCTTGTTCCGGAGGTTCAAATGTACAAGATTTGTGCGGTAGCCCTTGTCCAAAGCGACTCTCTTTGGACTCAGGTCGAATCATAAGCCGGGGCATCCAGAATTGCCAATGTCGTCCAATGATATAGATGCAAATATCTTTACTGCTATCAATTTGACAGGATTCTGCCTCATCGTATCTTATCCAGGGGGTCCAAATGTACAAGATTTGTGCGGTAGCACCTGTCCAAAGCGACTCTCTTTGGCCTCAGGTCGATTCATATGCCGAGCATCCAGAATTGCCAATGTCGTCCAATGATATAGATGCAAATATCTTTACTCCTATCAATGTGACAGGATTCTGCCTAATCATACCTTATGCAGGAGGTCCAAATGTACAAGATTTGTGCGTTAGCACTTCACAAAAACGAATCTCTTTGGACTCAGGTCGATCCATAAGCCGAAGCATCAAGAATTGCCAATGTCGTGCAATGGTATAGATGCATATATCTTCACTCCTATCAATTTGACATGATTCTGCCTCATCATACCTTGTACAGGAGGTCCACACATACACGATTTGTGCGGTAGCACTTGTCCAAAGCGACTCTCTTTGTACTCAGGTCGATCCATATGCCGAAGTAACAAATATTGCCGATCTTATCGGAATGGTATAGATGCAAATATCTTAACTCCTATCAATTTGACAGGATTCTGCCTCATCGTATCTTCTCCAGGAGGTTCAAATGTACAAGAATTATGCGGTAGCACTTGACAAAAGCCAATCTCTTTGGACTCAGGTCGATTCATATGCCGAGCATCCAGAATTGCCAATGTCGTCCAATGATATAGATACAAATATCTTTACTCCTGTCAATGTGATAGGATTCTGCCTCATCATACCTTGTGCAGGAGGTCCAAATGTACAAGATTTGTGCGTTAGCACTTCACAAAAACGAATCTCTTTGGACTCAGGTCGATCCATAAGCCGAAGCATCAAGAATTGGCAATGTCGTGCAATGGTATAGATGCAAATATCTTCACTCCTATCAATTTGACAGGATTCTGCCTCATCATACCTTGTACAGGAGGTCCACACATACAAGATTTGTGCGGTAGCACTTGTCCAAAGCGAAACTCTTTGGACTCAGGTCGATCCATAAGCCGAAGCATCAAGAATTGCCAATGTCGTGCAATGGTATAGATGCAAATATCTTTACTGCTATCAATTTGACAGGATTCAGCCTCATCGCATCGTGTCCAGGGGGTCCAAATGCACAAGGTTTGGACGGCAGAATTTGTCCAAAACGACTCTCTTTGGACGCAGGTCGAATGATATGCTGAGCATCCACAATTGCCAAAGTCATCCAATGATATATATGCGAATATCTTTACTCCTATCAATGTAATAGGATTCTGCCTCATCCTGCCTGGTTCAGGAGGTCCAAATGTACAAGATTTGTGCGGCAGCATTTGTCCAAAGCGACTCTCTTTGAACTCAGGTCGAATGATAAGCCGAGCATCCAGAATTACCAATTTCGTGCAATGATATAGATGCAAATATCTTCACTCCAATCAATTTGACAGGATTCTGGCTCATCGTGTCTTGTCCAGGAGGATCAAGTGTACACGATTTGTGCGGTAGCTCTAGACAAAAGCGAAACTCTTTGGGACTCAGGTCGATCCATATGCCGAAGCATCCAGAATTGCCAATGTCGTGCAATGATATAGATGCAAATATCTTTACTCCTATCAATTTGACAGGATTCTGCCTCATCTTATCTTCTCCAGGAGGTTCAAATGTACAAGAATTATGCGGTAGCACTTGACAAAAGCCAATCTCTTTGGACTCACGTCGATTCATATGCTGAGCATCCAGAATTGCCAATGTCGTCCAATGATATAGATGCAAATATCTTTACTCCTGTCAATGTGATAGGATTCTGCCTCATCATACCTTGTGCAGGAGGTCCAAATGTACAAGATTTGTGCGTTAGCACTTCACAAAAGCGAAACTCCTTGGACTCAGGTCGATCCATAAGCCGAAGCATTAAGAATTTTCAATGTCGCGCAATCATATAGATGCAAATATCTTTACTGCTATCAATATGACAGGATTCTGCCTCATCGTATCTTGTCCACGAGGTTCAAATGTACAAGATTTGTGCGGTAGCACATGTCCAAAGCGACAATCTTTGGACTTATGTCGAACCATAAGCCGGACCATCAAGAATTGCCAATGTCGTGCAATGGTATAGATGCAAATATCTTTACTGCAATCAATGTGATAGGATTCTGCCACATCATACCTTGTACAGGAGGTCCAAATGTACAAGATTTGTGCGGTGAAACTTGTCCAAAGCGAAACTCTTTGGACTAAGGTCGATCCATATGCCGAAGCGTCAAGAATTGCCAATGTCGTGCAATGGTATAGATGCAAATATTATTACTGCTATCAATTTGACAAGATTCTGTCTCATCGTATCTTGTCCAGGGTGTCCAAATGTACACGATTTGTTGCGGTAGCACTTGTCCAAAGCGAAACTCTTTGGAATCAGGTCGATCCATAAGCCGAAGCATCCAGAATTGCCAATGTCCTGCAATGATATAGATGCAAATATCTTTACTGCTATCAATTTGACAGGATTCTGCCTCATCGTATCTCGTCCAGGGGGTCCAAATGTACAAGATTTGTGCGGTAGCACGTGTCCAAAGCGACTCTCTTTGGCCTCCGGTCGGATCATAAGCCGGGGCATCCAGAATTGCCAATGTCGTCCAATGATATAGATGCAAATATCTTTACTCCTATCATTTTGACAGGATTCTGCCTCATCGTATCTTGTCCACGAGGTTCAAGTGTACAAGATTTGTGGATAGCACTTGTCCAAAGCGACATTCTTTGGAGTTAGGTCGAACCATAAGCCGGACCATCCAGAACTGCCGATGTTGACCAATGATATAGATGCAAATATCTTTACTCCTATAAATGTGATAGGATTCTGCCTCATCATACCTTGTTCCGGAGGTTCAAATGTACAAGATTTGTGCCGTAGCCCTTGTCCAAAGCGACTCTCTTTGGACTCAGGTCGAATCATATGCCGGGGCATCCAGAATTGCCAATGTCGTCCAATGATATAGATGCAAATATCTTCACTCCTATCAATTTGACAGGAATCTGCCTCATCATATCTTGTCCAGGAGGTCCAAATGGACAAGATTTGTGCGTTAGCACTTCACAAAAACGAATCTCTTTGGACTCAGGTCGATCCATAAGCCGAAGCATCAAGAATTGCCAATGTCGTGCAATGGTATAGATGCAAATATCATTACTGCTATCAATTTGACAGGATTCTGTCTCATCGTATCTTGTCCAGGGTGTCCAAATGTACACGATTTGTTGCGGTAGCACTTGTCCAAAGCGAAACTCTTTGGACTCAGGTCGAATCATAAGCCTGAGCATCCAGAATTGCCAATGTCGTCCAATGATATAGATGCAAATATCTTCTCTCCTATCAATGTGACAGGATTCTGACTCATCATACCTTTTCCAGGAGGTCCAAATGCACATGTTTTGGGCGGCAGCATTTGCCCAAACCGACTCTCTTTGTATTCAGGTCGAATCATAAGCCGGAGCATCCAGAATTGCCAATGTCGTCCAATGATATAGATGCAAATATCTTTACTCCCATCAAATTGACAGGATTCTGCCTCTTCGTATATTGTCCAGGGGGTCCAAATGTACAATACTTGTGCGGTAGCACTTATACAATGCGACTCTCTTTGGCCTCCGGTCGGATCATAAGCCGGGGCATCCAGAAGTGCCAATGTCGTCCAATGATATAGATGCAAATATCTTCACTCCTATCAATTTGACAGGATTCTGCCTCATCGTATCTTGTCCAGGGGGTCCAAATGTACAAGATTTGTGCGGTAGCACGTGTCCAAAGCGACTCTGTTTGGCCTCCGGTCGGATCATAAGCCGGGGCATCCAGAATTGCCAATGTCGTCCAATGATATAGATGCAAACATCATCACTCCTATCAATTTGACAGGATTCTGCCGCATTGTATCTTGTCCACGAGGTTCAAATGTACAAGATTTGTGCGGTAGCACTTGTCCAAAACGGCATTGTTTGGACTTAGGTCGATCATAAGCCGGACCATCCAGAATTGCCGATGTTGACCAATGATATAGATGCAAATATCTTTACTCCTATCAATTTGACAGGATTCTGCCTCATCGTATCTTGTCCAGGGGGTCCAAATGTACAAGTTTTGGGCGGCAGCATTTGCCCAAACCGACTCTCTTTGTATTCAGGTCGAATCATAAGCCGAAGCATCAAGAATTGCCAATGTCGTGCAATGGTATAGATGCAAATATCATTACTGCCATCAATTTGACAGGATTCTGTCTCATCGTATCTTGTCCAGGGGGTCCAAATGTACACGATTTGTTGCGGTAGCACTTGTCCAAAGCGACATTCTTTGGACTTATGTCGAACCATAAGCCGGACCATCCAGAATTGCCGATGTTAACCAATGATATAGATGCAAATATCCTTACTCCTATCAATGTGATAGGATTATGCCTCATCATACCTAGTCCGGAGGTTCAAATGTACAAGATTTGTGCGGAAGCCCTTGTCCGAAGCGACTCTCTTTGGACTCAGGTCGAATCATAAGCCGGGGCATCCAGAATTGCCAATGTCGTCCAATGATATAGATGCAAATATCTTTACTGCTATCAATTTGACAGGATTCTGGCTCATCGTATATTGTCCAGGGGGTCCAAAGGTACAAGGCTTGTGCGGTAGCCCTTGTCCAAAGCGACTCTCTTTGGACTCAGGTCGATCCATAGGCCGAAGCATCAAGAATTGCCAATGTCGAGCAATGGTATAGATCCAAATATCTTTATTGCTATCAATTTGAAAGGATTCTGCCTCATCGTATCTTGTCCAGGGGGTCCAAATGTACACGATTTGTTGCGGTAGCACTTGTCCAAAGCGACATTCTTTGGACTTATGTGGAACCATAAGCCGGACCATCCAGAATTGCCGATGTTGACCAATGATATAGATGCAAATATCTTTACTCCTATCAATTTGACAAGATTCTGCCTCATCGTATCTTGACCACGAGGTTCAAATGTACAAGATTTGTGGGTAGCACTTGTCCAAAGTGACATTCTTTGGAGTTAGGTCGAACCATAAGCCGGACCATCCAGAACTGCCGATGTTGACCAATGATATAGATGCAAATATCTTTACTCCTATCAATGTGATAGGATTCTGCCTCATCATGCCTTGTACAGGAGGTCCAAATGGACAAGATTTGGGCGGCAGTATTTGTCCAAAGCGACTCTCTTTGAACTCAGGTCGAATCATATGCCGATCTTCCAGAATTGCCAATGTCGTCCAATGATATAGATGCAAACATCATCACTCCTATCAATTTGACAGGATTCTGCCGCATCGTATCTTGTCCACGAGGTTCAAATGTACAAGATTTGTTGCGGTAGCACTTGTCCAAAGCGACATTCTTTGGACTTATGTCGAACCATAAGCCGGACCATCCAGAATGACCAATGTCGCCCAGTGATATACATGCAAATATCTTTACTGCTATCAATTTGACAGGACTCTGCCTCATCGTATTTTGTCCAGGGGGTCCAAATTTACACGATTTGTGCGGTAGCAGGTGTCCAAAGCGACTCTCTTTGGCCTCCGGTCGAATCATATGCCGGAGCATCCAGAATTGCCAATGTCGCCCAGTGATGTAGATGCAAATATCTTTACTCCTATCAATCTGAAAGGATTCTGCCGCATCGTATCTTGTCCACGAGGTTCAAATGTACAAGATTTGTGCGGTAGCCCTTGTCCAAAGCGACTCTCTTTGGACTCAGGTCGAATCATAAGCCGGGGCATCCAGAATTGCCAATGTCGTCCAATGATATAGATGCAAATATCTATACTGCTATCAATTTGACAGGATTCTGCCTCATCGTATCTTATCCAGGGGGTCCAAATGTACAAGATTTGTGCGGTAGCATCTGTCCAAAGCGACTCTCTTTGGCCTCCGGTCGAATCATATGCCGGAGCATCCAGAATTGGCAATGTCGTCCAGTGATATAGATGCAAATATCTTTACTCCTATCAATGTGATAGGATTCTGCCTCATCATACCTTGTGCAGGAGGTCCAAATGTACAAGATTTGTGCGTTAGCACTTCACAAAAGCGAAACTCCTTGGACTCAGGTCGATCCATAAGCCGAAGCATCAAGAATTTTCAATGTCGTGCAATCATATAGATGCAAATATCTTTACTGCTATCAATATGACAGGATTCTGCCTCATCGTATCTTGTCCACGAGGTTCAAATGTACAAGATTTGTGCGGTAGCACTTGTCCAAAGCGACATTCTTTGGACTTAGGTCGAACCATAAGCCGGACCATCCAGAACTGCCGATGTTGACCAATGATATAGATGCAAATATCTTTACTCCTATCAATGTGATAGGATTATGCCTCATCATACCTTGTTCCGGAGGTTCAAATGTACAAGATTTGTGCGGTAGCCCTTGTCCAAAGCGACTCTCTTTGGACTCAGGTCGAATCATAAGCCGGGGCATTCAGAATTGCCAATGTCGTCCAATGATATAGATCCAAATATCTTTACTGCTATCAATTTGAAAGGATTCTGCATCATCGTATCTTGTCCAGGGGGTCCAAATGTACACGATTTGTTGCGGTAGCACTTGTCCAAAGCGACATTCTTTGGACTTATGTCGAACCATAAGCCGCACCATCCAGAATTGCCGATGTTGACCAATGATATAGTTGCAAATATTTTTACTCCTAACAATTTGACATGATTCTGCCTCATCGTATCTTGACCACGAGGTTCAAATGTACAAGATTTGTGGGTAGCACTTGTCCAAAGTGACATTCTTTGGAGTTAGGTCGAACCATAAGCCGGACCATCCATAACTGCCGATGTTGACCAATGATATAGATGCAATTATCTTTACTCCTATCAATGTGATAGGATTCTGCCTCATCATACCTTGTTCCGGAGGTTCAAATGTACAAGATTTGTGCGGTAGCCCTTGTCCAAAGCGACTCTCTTTGGACTCAGGTCGAATCATAAGACGGGACATCCAGAATTGCCAATGTCGTCCAATGATATAGATGCAAATATCTTTACTCCTATCAATGTGACAGGATTCTGCCTCATCATACCTTGTGCAGGAGGTCCAAATGTACAAGATTTGTGCGGTAGCACTTGTCCAAAACGACATTGTTTGGACTTAGGTCGAACATAAGCTGGACCATTCAGAATTGCCGATGTTGACCAATGATATAGATGCAAATATCTTTACTCCTATAAATTTGACAGGTTTCTGCCTCATCGTATCTTGTCTACGAGGTTCAAATGTACAAGATTTGTGGGTAGCACTTGTCCAAAGCGACATTCTTTGGAGTAAGGTCGAACCATAAGCCGGACCATCCAGAACTGCCGATGTTGGCCAATGATATAGATGCAAATATCTTTACTCCTATCAATGTGATAGGATTCTGCCTCATCATACCTTATTCCGGAGGTTCAAATGTACAAGATTTGTGCGGTAGCACCTGTCCAAAGCGACTCTCTTTGGCCTCCAGTCGAATCATATGCCGGAGCATCCAGAATTGCCAATGTCGTCCAGTGATATAGATGCAAATATCTTTACTCCTATCAATGTGATAGGATTCTGCCTCATCATACCTTGTGCAGGAGGTCCAAATGTACAAGATTTGTGCGTTAGCACTTCACAAAAGCGAAACTCCTTGGACTCAGGTCGATCCATAAACCGAAGCATCAAGAATTTTCAATGTCGTGCAATCATATAGATGCAAATATATTTACTGCTATCAATATAACAGGATTCTGCCTCATCGTATCTTGTCCACGAGGTTCACATGTACAAGATTTGTGCGGTAGCACTTGTCCAAAGCGACATTCTTTGGACTTAGGTCGAACCATAAGCCGGACCATCCAGAACTGCCGATGTTGACCAATGATATAGATGCAAATATCTTTAGTCCTATCAATGTGATAGGATTATGCCTCATCATACCTTGTTCCGGAGGTTCAAATGTACAAGATTTGTGCGGTAGCCCTTGTCCAAAGCGACTCTCTTTGGACTCAGGTCGAATCATAAGACGGGACATCCAGAATTGCCAATGTTGTGCAATGGTATAGATGCAAATATCTTCACTCCTATCAATTTGACAGGATTCTGCCTCATCATACCTTGTACAGGAGGTTCAAATGTACAAGATTTGTGCGGTAGCACGTGTCCAAAGCGACTCTGTTTGGCCTCCGGTCGGATCATAAGCCGGGGCATCCAGAATTGCCAATGTCGTCCAATGATATAGATGCAAACATCATCACTCCTATCAATTTTACAGGATTCTGCCGCATCGTATCTTGTCCACGAGGTTCAAATGTACAAGATTTGTGCGGTAGCACTTGTCCAAAACGACATTGTTTGGACTTAGGTCGATCATAAGGCGGACCATCCAGAATTGCCGATGTTGACCAATGATATAGATGCAAATATCTTTACTCCTATCAATTTGACAGGATTCTGCCTCATCGTATCTTGTCCAGGGGGTCCAAATGTACAAGTTTTGGGCGGCAGCATTTGCCCAAACCGACTCTCTTTGTATTCAGGTCGAATCATAAGCCGGAGCATCCAGAATTGCCAATGTCGTCCAATGATATAGATGCAAATATCTTTACTCCCATCAAATTGACAGGATTCTGCCTCATCGTATATTGTCCAGGGGATCCAAATGGACAAGATTTGGGCGGCAGCATTTGTCCAAAGCAACTCTCTTTGAACTTAGGTCGAATCATATGCCGGAGCATCCAGAATTACCAATGTCGCCCAGTGATATAGATGCCAATATCTTTACTGCTATCAATTTGACAGGACTCTGCCTCATCGTATCTTGTCCAGGGGGTCCAAATTTACACGATTTGTGCGGTAGCACGTGTCCAAAGCGACTCTCTTTGGCCTCCGGTCGAATCATATGCCGGAGCATCCAGAATTGCCAATGTCGCCCAGTGATGTAGATGCAAATATCTTTACTCCTATCAATCTGAAAGGATTCTGCCTCATCATATCTTGTCCAGGTGGTCCAAATGGACAAGATTTGGTCGGCAGCATTTGTCCAAAGCAACTCTCTTTGAACTTAGGTCGAATCATATGCCGGAGCATCCAGAATTGCTAATGTCGCCGAGTGCTATAGATGCAAATATCTTTACTCCCATCAAATTGACAGGATTCTGCCTCATCGTATATTGTCCAGGGGGTCCAAATGTACAATACTTGTGCGGTAGCACTTATACAATGCGACTCTCTTTGGCCTCCGGTCGAATCATACGCCGGAGCATCCAGAATTGCCAATGTCGTGCAATGGTATAGATGCAAATATCTTTACTCCTATCAATTTGACGGGATTCTATCTCAGCATACCGTGTTCCGGAGGTCCAAATGTACAAGATTTGTGCGGTAGCACTTGTCCAAAGCGAAACACTTTGGACTCAGGTCGATCCATAGGCCGAAGCATCAAGAATTGCCAATGTCGAGCAATGGTATAGATCCAAATATCTTTACTGCTATCAATTTGAAAGGATTCTGCCTCATCGTATCTTGTCCAGGGGGTCCAAATGTACACGATTTGTTGCGGTAGCACTTGTCCAAAGCGACATTCTTTGGACTTATGTGGAACCATAAGCCGGACCATCCAGAATTGCCGATGTTGACCAATGATTTAGATGCAAATATCTTTACTCCTATCAATTTGACATGATTCTGCCTCATCGTATCTTGACCACGAGGTTCAAATGTACAAGATTTGTGGGTAGCACTTGTCCAAAGTGACATTCTTTGGAGTTAGGTCGAACCATAAGCCGGACCATCCAGAACTGCCGATGTTGACCAATGATATAGATGCAAATATCTTTACTCCTATCAATGTGATAGGATTCTGCCTCATCATGCCTTGTACAGGAGGTCCAAATGGACAAGATTTGGGCGGCAGTATTTGTCCAAAGCGACTCTCTTTGAACTCAGGTCGAATCATATGCCGATCTTCCAGAATTGCCAATGTCGTCCAATGATATAGATGCAAACATCATCACTCCTATCAATTTGACAGGATTCTGCCGCATCGTATCTTGTCCACGAGGTTCAAATGTACAAGATTTGTGCGGTAGCACTTGTCCAAAACGACATTGTTTGGACTTAGGTCGAACATAAGCTGGACCATTCAGAATTGCCGATGTTGACCAATGATATAGATGCAAATATCTTTACTCCTATAAATTTGACAGGATTCTGCCTCATCGTATCTTGTCCACGAGGTTCAAATGTACAAGATTTGTGGGTAGCACTTGTCCAAAGCGACATTCTTTGGAGTAAGATCGAACCATAAGCCGGACCATCCAGAACTGCCGATGTTGACCAATGATATAGATGCAAATATCTTTACTCCTATCAATGTGATAGGATTCTGCCTCATCATACCTTGTTCCGGAGGTTCAAATGTACAAGATTTGTGCGGTAGCCCTTGTCCAAAGCGACTCTCTTTGGACTCAGGTCGAATCATAAGCCGGGGCATCCACAATTGCCAATGTCGTCCAATGATATAGATGCAAATATCTTTACTGCTATCAATTTGACAGGATTCTGCCTCATCGTATCTTATCCAGGGGGTCCAAATGTACAAGATTTGTGCGGTAGCACCTGTCCAAAGCGACTCTCTTTGGCCTCCGGTCGAATCATATCCCGGAGCATCCAGAATTGCCAATGTCGTCCAGTGATATAGATGCAAATATCTTTACTCCTATCAATGTGATAGGATTCTGCCTCATCATACCTTGTGCAGGAGGTCCAAATGTACAAGATTTGTGCGTTAGCACTTCACAAAAGCGAAACTCCTTGGACTCAGGTCGATCCATAAGCCGAAGCATCAAGAATTTTCAATGTCGTGCAATCATATAGATGCAAATATCTTTACTGCTATCAATATGACAGGATTCTGCCTCATCGTATCTTGTCCACGAGGTTCAAATGTACAAGATTTGTGCGGTAGCACTTGTCCAAAGCGACATTCTTTGGACTTAGGTCGAACCATAAGCCGGACCATCCAGAACTGCCGATGTTGACCAATGATATAGATGCAAATATCTTTACTCCTATCAATGTGATAGGATTATGCCTCATCATACCTTGTTCCGGAGGTTCAAATGTACAAGATTTGTGCGGTAGCCCTTGTCCAAAGCGACTCTCTTTGGACTCAGGTCGAATCATAAGACGGGACATCCAGAATTGCCAATGTCGTCCAATGATATAGATGCAAATATCTTTACTCCTATCAATGTGACAGGATTCTGCCTCATCATACCTTGTGCAGGAGGTCCAAATTTACACGATTTGTGCGGTAGCACGTGTCCAAAGCGACTCTCTTTGGCCTCCGGTCAAATCATATACCGGAGCATCCAGAATTGCCAATGTCGCCCAGTGATGTAGATGCAAATATCTTTACTCCTATCAATCTGAAAGGATTCTGCCTCATCATATCTTGTCCAGGTGGTCCAAATGGACAAGATTTGGGCGGCAGCATTTGTCCAAAGCGACTCTCTTTGAACTTAGGTCGAATCATATGCCGGAGCATCCAGAATTGCTAATGTCGCCCAGTGATATAGATGCAAATATCTTTACTCCTATCAATGTGACAGGATTCTGCCTCATCATACCTTGTGCAGGAGGTCCAAATGTACAAGATTTGTGCGTTAGCACTTCACAAAAACGAATCTCTTTGGACTCAGGTCGATCCATAAGCCGGACCATCCAGAATTGCCGATGTTGACCAATGATATAGATGCAAATATCTTTACTCCTATCAATTTGACAAGATTCTGCCTCATCGTATCTTGACCACGAGGTTCAAATGTACAAGATTTGTGGGTAGCACTTGTCCAAAGTGACATTCTTTGGAGTTAGGTCGAACCATAAGCCGGACCATCCAGAACTGCCGATGTTGACCAATGATATAGATGCAAATATCTTTACTCCTATCAATGTGATAGGATTCTGCCTCATCATGCCTTGTACAGGAGGTCCAAATGGACAAGATTTGGGCGGCAGTATTTGTCCAAAGCGACTCTCTTTGAACTCAGGTCGAATCATATGCCGATCTTCCAGAATTGCCAATGTCGTCCAATGATATAGATGCAAACATCATCACTCCTATCAATTTGACAGGATTCTGCCGCATCGTATCTTGTCCACGAGGTTCAAATGTACAAGATTTGTTGCGGTAGCACTTGTCCAAAGCGACATTCTTTGGACTTATGTCGAACCATAAGCCGGACCATCCAGAATTGCCGATGTTGACCAATGATATAGATGCAAATATCTTTACTCCTATCAATTTGACATGATTCTGCCTCACCGTATCTTGACCACGAGGTTCAAATGTACAAGATTTGTGGGTAGCACTTGTCCAAAGTGACATTCTTTGGAGTTAGGTCGAACCATAAGCCGGACCATCCAGAACTGCCGATGTTGACCAATGATATAGATGCAAATATCTTTACTCCTATCAATGTGATAGGATTATGCCTCATCATACCTTGTTCCGGAGGTTCAAATGTACAAGATTTGTGCGGTAGCCCTTGTCCAAAGCGACTCTCTTTGGACTCAGGTCGAATCATAAGACGGGACATCCAGAATTGCCAATGTCGTCCAATGATATAGATGCAAATATCTTTACTCCTATCAATATGACAGGATTCTGCCTCATCGTATCTTGTCCACGAGGTTCAAATGTACAAGATTTGTGCGGTAGCACTTGTCCAAAGCGACATTCTTTGGACTTAGGTCGAACCATAAGCCGGACCATCCAGAACTGCCGATGTTGACCAATGATATAGATGCAAATATCTTTACTCCTATCAATGTGATAGGATTATGCCTCATCATACCTTGTTCCGGAGGTTCAAATGTACAAGATTTGTGCGGTAGCCCTTGTCCAAAGCGACTCTCTTTGGACTCAGGTCGAATCATAAGACGGGACATCCAGAATTGCCAATGTCGTCCAATGATATAGATGCAAATATCTTTAGTCCTATCAATGTGACAGGATTCTGCCTCATCATACCTTGTGCAGGAGGTCCAAATTTACACGATTTGTGCGGTAGCACGTGTCCAAAGCGACTCTCTTTGGCCTCCGGTCAAATCATATACCGGAGCATCCAGAATTGCCAATGTCGCCCAGTGATGTAGATGCAAATATCTTTACTCCTATCAATCTGAAAGGATTCTGCCTCATCATATCTTGTCCAGGTGGTCCAAATGGACAAGATTTGGGCGGCATCATTTGTCCAAAGCGACTCTCTTTGAACTTAGGTCGAATCATATGCCGGAGCATCCAGAATTGCTAATGTCGCCCAGTGATATAGATGCAAATATCTTTACTCCTATCAATGTGACAGGATTCTGCCGCATCCTATCTTGTCCACGAGGTTCAAATGTACAAGATTTGTGCGGTAGCACTTGTCCAAAACGACATTGTTTGGACTTAGGTCGAACATAAGCTGGACCATTCAGAATTGCCGATGTTGACCAATGATATAGATGCAAATATCTTTACTCCTATAAATTTGACAGGATTCTGCCTCATCGTATCTTGTCCACGAGGTTCAAATGTACAAGATTTGTGGGTAGCACTTGTCCAAAGCGACATTCTTTGGAGTAAGGTCGAACCATAAGCCGGACCATCCAGAACTGCCGATGTTGACCAATGATATAGATGCAAATATCTTTACTCCTATCAATGTGATAGGATTCTGCCTCATCATACCTTGTTCCGGAGGTTCAAATGTACAAGATTTGTGCGGTAGCCCTTGTCCAAAGCGACTCTCTTTGGACTCAGGTCGAATCATAAGCCGGGGCATCCAGAATTGCCAATGTCGTCCAATGATATAGATGCAAATATCTATACTGCTATCAATTTGACAGGATTCTGCCTCATCGTATCTTATCCAGGGGGTCCAAATGTACAAGATTTGTGCGGTAGCACCTGTCCAAAGCGACTCTCTTTGGCCTCCGGTCGAATCATATGCCGGAGCATCCAGAATTGCCAATGTCGTCCAGTGATATAGATGCAAATATCTTTACTCCTATCAATGTGATAGGATTCTGCCTCATCATACCTTGTGCAGGAGGTCCAAATGTACAAGATTTGTGCGTTAGCACTTCACAAAAGCGAAACTCCTTGGACTCAGGTCGATCCATATGCCGAAGCATCAAGAATTTTCAATGTCGTGCAATCATATAGATGCAAATATCTTTACTGCTATCAATATGACAGGATTCTGCCTCATCGTATCTTGTCCACGAGGTTCAAATGTACAAGATTTGTGCGGTAGCACTTGTCCAAAGCGACATTCTTTGGACTTAGGTCGAACCATAAGCCGGACCATCCAGAACTGCCGATGTTGACCAATGATATAGATGCAAATATCTTTACTCCTATCAATGTGACAGGATTCTGCCTCATCATACCTTGTGCAGGAGGTCAAAATTTACACGATTTGTGCGGTAGCACGTGTCCAAAGCGACTCTCTTTGGCCTCCGGTCAAATCATATACCGGAGCATCCAGAATTGCCAATGTCGCCCAGTGATGTAGATGCAAATATCTTTACTCCTATCAACCTGAAAGGATTCTGCCTCATCATATCTTGTCCAGGTGGTCCAAATGGACACGATTTGGGCGGCAGCATTTGTCCAAAGCGACTCTCTTTGAACTTAGGTCGAATCATATGCCGGAGCATCCAGAATTGCTAATGTCGCCCAGTGATATAGATGCAAATATCTTTACTCCTATCAATGTGACAGGATTCTGCCTCATCATACCTTGTGCAGGAGGTCCAAATGTACAAGATTTGTGCGTTAGCACTTCACAAAAACGAATCTCTTTGGACTCAGGTCGATCCATAAGCCGAAGCATCAAGAATTGCCAATGTCGTGCAATGGTATAGATGCAAATATCTTCACTCCTATCAATTTGACAGGATTCTGCCTCATCATACCTTGTACAGGAGGTTCAAATGTACAAGATTTGTGCGGTAGCACTTGTCCAAAACGACATTGTTTGGACTTAGGTCGAACATAAGCTGGACCATTCAGAATTGCCGATGTTGACCAATGATATAGATGCAAATATCTTTACTACTATAAATTTGACAGGTTTCTGCCTCATCGTATCTTGTCTACGAGGTTCAAATGTACAAGATTTGTGGGTAGCACTTGTCCAAAGCGACATTCTTTGGAGTAAGGTCGAACCATAAGCCGGACCATCCAGAACTGCCGATGTTGGCCAATGATATAGATGCAAATATCTTTACTCCTATCAATGTGATAGGATTCTGCCTCATCATACCTTATTCCGGAGGTTCAAATGTACAAGATTTGTGCGGTAGCACCTGTCCAAAGCGACTCTCTTTGGCCTCCAGTCGAATCATATGCCGGAGCATCCAGAATTGCCAATGTCGTCCAGTGATATAGATGCAAATATCTTTACTCCTATCAATGTGATAGGATTCTGCCTCATCATAGCTTGTGCAGGAGGTCCAAATGTACAAGATTTGTGCGTTAGCACTTCACAAAAGCGAAACTCCTTGGACTCAGGTCGATCCATATACCGAAGCATCAAGAATTTTCAATGTCGTGCAATCATATAGATGCAAATATATTTACTGCTATCAATATAACAGGATTCTGCCTCATCGTATCTTGTCCACGAGGTTCAAATGTACAAGATTTGTGCGGTAGCACTTGTCCAAAGCGACATTCTTTGGACTTAGGTCGAACCATAAGCCGGACCATCCAGAACTGCCGATGTTGACCAATGATATAGATGCAAATATCTTTAGTCCTATCAATGTGATAGGATTATGCCTCATCATACCTTGTTCCGGAGGTTCAAATGTACAAGATTTGTGCGGTAGCCCTTGTCCAAAGCGACTCTCTTTGGACTCAGGTCGAATCATAAGCCGGGGCATCCAGAATTGCCAATGTCGTCCAATGATATTGATGCAAATATCTTCAATCCTATCAATTTGACAGGATTCTGTCTCATCATACCCTGTTCCGGATGTTCAAATGTACAAGGTTTGTGTGGTAGCCCTTGTCCAAAACGACTCTCTTTGGACTTAGGTCGAACCATAAGCCGGACCATCCAGAACTGCCGATGTTGACCAATGATATAGATGCAAAAATCTTTACTCCTATCAATGTGATAGGATTCTGCCTCATCATACCTTGTTCCGGAGGTTCAAATGTACAAGATTTGTGCGGTAGCCCTTGTCCAAAGCGACTCTCTTTGGACTCAGGTCGAATCATAAGACGGGACATCCAGAATTGCCAATGTTGTGCAATGGTATAGATGCAAATATCTTCACTCCTATCAATTTGACAGGATTCTGCCTCATCATACCTTGTACAGGAGGTTCAAATGTACAAGATTTGTGCGGTAGCACGTGTCCAAAGCGACTCTGTTTGGCCTCCGGTCGGATCATAAGCCGGGGCATCCAGAATTGCCAATGTCGTCCAATGATATAGATGCAAACATCATCACTCCTATCAATTTTACAGGATTCTGCCGCATCGTATCTTGTCCACGAGGTTCAAATGTACAAGATTTGTGCGGTAGCACTTGTCCAAAACGACATTGTTTGGACTTAGGTCGATCATAAGCCGGACCATCCAGAATTGCCGATGTTGACCAATGATATAGATGCAAATATCTTTACTCCTATCAATTTGACAGGATTCTGCCTCATCGTATCTTGTCCAGGGGGTCCAAATGTACAAGTTTTGGGCGGCAGCATTTGCCCAAACCGACTCTCTTTGTATTCAGGTCGAATCATAAGCCGGAGCATCCAGAATTGCCAATGTCGTCCAATGATATAGATGCAAATTTCTTTACTCCCATCAAATTGACAGGATTCTGCCTCATCGTATATTGTCCAGGGGATCCAAATGGTCAAGATTTGGGCGGCAGCATTTGTCCAAAGCAACTCTCTTTGAACTTAGGTCGAATCATATGCCGGAGCATCCAGAATTACCAATGTCGCCCAGTGATATAGATGCAAATATCTTTACTGCTATCAATTTGACAGGACTCTGCCTCATCGTATCTTGTCCAGGGGGTCCAAATTTACACGATTTGTGCGGTAGCACGTGTCCAAAGCGACTCTCTTTGGCCTCCGGTCGAATCATATGCCGGAGCATCCAGAATTGCCAATGTCGCCCAGTGATGTAGATTCAAATATCTTTACTCCTATCAATCTGAAAGGATTCTGCCTCATCATATCTTGTCCAGGTGGTCCAAATGGACAAGATTTGGTCGGCAGCATTTGTCCAAAGCAACTCTCTTTGAACTTAGGTCGAATCATATGCCGGAGCATCCAGAATTGCTAATGTCGCCGAGTGCTATAGATGCAAATATCTTTACTCCCATCAAATTGACAGGATTCTGCCTCATCGTATATTGTCCAGGGGGTCCAAATGTACAATACTTGTGCGGTAGCACTTATACAATGCGACTCTCTTTGGCCTCCGGTCGAATCATACGCCGGAGCATCCAGAATTGTCAATGTCGTGCAATGGTATAGATGCAAATATCTTTACTCCTATCAATTTGACGGGATTCTATCTCAGCATACCGTGTTCCGGAGGTCCAAATGTACAAGATTTGTGCGGTAGCACTTGTCCAAATCGAAACACTTTGGACTCAGGTCGATCCATAGGCCGAAGCATCAAGAATTGCCAATGTCGAGCAATGGTATAGATCCAAATATCTTTACTGCTATCAATTTGAAAGGATTCTGCCTCATCGTATCTTGTCCAGGGGGTCCGAATGTACACGATTTGTTGCGGTAGCACTTGTCCAAAGCGACATTCTTTGGACTTATGTGGAACGATAAGCCGGACCATCCAGAATTGCCGATGTTGACCAATGATATAGATGCAAATATCTTTACTCCTATCAATTTGACATGATTCTGCCTCATCGTATCTTGACCACGAGGTTCAAATGTACAAGATTTGTGGGTAGCACTTGTCCAAAGTGACATTCTTTGGAGTTAGGTCGAACCATAAGCCGGACCATCCAGAACTGCCGATGTTGACCAATGATATAGATGCAAATATCTTTACTCCTATCAATGTGATAGGATTCTGCCTCATCATGCCTTGTACAGGAGGTCCAAATGGACAAGATTTGGGCGGCAGTATTTGTCCAAAGCGACTCTCTTTGAACTCAGGTCGAATCATATGCCGATCTTCCAGAATTGCCAATGTCGTCCAATGATATAGATGCAAACATCATCACTCCTATCAATTTGACAGGATTCTGCCGCATCGTATCTTGTCCACGAGGTTCAAATGTACAAGATTTGTGCGGTAGCACTTGTCCAAAACGACATTGTTTGGACTTAGGTCGAACATAAGCTGGACCATTCAGAATTGCCGATGTTGACCAATGATATAGATGCAAATATCTTTACTCCTATAAATTTGACAGGATTCTGCCTCATCGTATCTTGTCCACGAGGTTCAAATGTACAAGATTTGTGGGTAGCACTTGTCCAAAGCGACATTCTTTGGAATAAGATCGAATCATATGCCGGAGCATCCAGAATTGCCAATGTCGTCCAGTGATATAGAAGCAAATATCTTTACTCCTATCAATGTGATAGGATTCTGCCTCATCATACCTTGTGCAGGAGGTCCAAATGTACAAGATTTGTGCGTTAGCACTTCACAAAAGCGAAACTCCTTGGACTCAGGTCGATCCATAAGCCGAAGCATCAAGAATTTTCAATGTCGTGCAATCATATAGATGCAAATATCTTTACTGCTATCAATATGACAGGATTCTGCCTCATCGTATCTTGTCCACGAGGTTCAAATGTACAAGATTTGTGCGGTAGCACTTGTCCAAAGCGACATTCTTTGGACTTAAGTCGAACCATAAGCCGGACCATCCAGAACTGCCGATGTTGACCAATGATATAGATGCAAATATCTTTACTCCTATCAATGTGATAGGATTATGCCTCATCATACCTTGTTCCGGAGGTTCAAATGTACAAGATTTGTGCGGTAGCCCTTGTCCAAAGCGACTCTCTTTGGACTCAGGTCGAATCATAAGACGGGACATCCAGAATTGCCAATGTCGTCCAATGATATAGATGCAAATATCTTTACTCCTATCAATGTGACAGGATTCTGCCTCATCATACCTTGTGCAGGAGGTCCAAATTTACACGATTTGTGCGGTAGCACGTGTCCAAAGCGACTCTCTTTGGCCTCCGGTCAAATCATATACCGGAGCATCCAGAATTGCCAATGTCGCCCAGTGATGTAGATGCAAATATCTTTACTCCTATCAATCTGAAAGGATTCTGCCTCATCATATCTTGTCCAGGTGGTCCAAATGGACAAGATTTGGGCGGCAGCATTTGTCCAAAGCGACTCTCTTTGAACTTAGGTCGAATCATATGCCGGAGCATCCAGAATTGCTAATGTCGCCCAGTGATATAGATGCAAATATCTTTACTCCTATCAATGTGATAGGATTCTGCCTCATCATACCTTGTGCAGGAGGTCCAAATGTACAAGATTTGTGCGTTAGCACTTCACAAAAACGAATCTCTTTGGACTCAGGTCGATCCATAAGCCGAAGCATCAAGAATTGCCAATGTCGTGCAATGGTATAGATGCAAATATCTTCACGCCTATCAATTTGACAGGATTCTGCCTCATCATACCTTGTACAAGAGGTTCAAATGTACAAGATTTGTGCGGTAGCACTTGTCCAAAACGACATTGTTTGGACTTAGGTCGAACATAAGCTGGACCATTCAGAATTGCCGATGTTGACCAATGATATAGATGCAAATATCTTTACTCCTATAAATTTGACAGGATTATGCCTCATCGTATCTTGTCCACGAGGTTCAAATGTACAAGATTTGTGGGTAGCACTTGTCCAAAGCGACATTCTTTGGAGTAAGGTCGAACCATAAGCCGGACCATCCAGAACTGCCGATGTTGGCCAATGATATAGATGCAAATATCTTTACTCCTATCAATGTGATAGGATTCTGCCTCATCATACCTTGTTCCGGAGGTTCAAATGTACAAGATTTGTGCGGTAGCACTTGTCCAAAGCGACATTCTTTGGACTTAGGTTGAACCATAAGCCGGACCATCCAGAACTGCCGATGTTGACCAATGATATAGATGCAAATATCTTTAGTCCTATCAATGTGATAGGATTATGCCTCACCATACCTTGTTCCGGAGGTCCAAATTTACACGATTTGTGCGGTAGCACGTGTCCAAAGCGACTCTCTTTGGCCTCCGGTCAAATCATATACCGGAGCATCCAGAATTGCCAATGTCGCCCAGTGATGTAGATGCAAATATCTTTACTCCTATCAATCTGAAAGGATTCTGCCGCATCATATCTTGTCCAGGTGGTCCAAATGGACAAGATTTGGGCGGCAGCATTTGTCCAAAGCGACTCTCTTTGAACTTAGGTCGAATCATATGCCGGAGCATCCAGAATTGCTAATGTCGCCCAGTGATATAGATGCAAATATCTTTACTCCTATCAATGTGACAGGATTCTGCCTCATCATACCTTGTGCAGGAGGTCCAAATGTACAAGATTTGTGCGTTAGCACTTCACAAAAACGAATCTCTTTGGACTCAGGTCGATCCATAAGCCGAAGCATCAAGAATTGCCAATGTCGTGCAATGGTATAGATGCAAATATCTTCACTCCTATCAATTTGACAGGATTCTGCATCATCATACCTTGTACAGGAGGTTCAAATGTACAAGATTTGTGCGGTAGCACTTGTCCAAAACGACATTGTTTGGACTTAGGTCGAACATAAGCTGGACCATTCAGAATTGCCGATGTTGACCAATGATATAGATGCAAATATCTTTACTCCTATAAATTTGACAGGATTCTGCCTCATCGTATCTTGTCCACGAGGTTCAAATGTACAAGATTTGTGGGTAGCACTTGTCCAAAGCGACATTCTTTGGAGTAAGGTCGAACCATAAGCCGGACCATCCAGAACTGCCGATGTTGGCCAATGATATAGATGCAAATATCTTTACTCCTATCAATGTGATAGGATTCTGCCTCATCATACCTTGTTCCGGAGGTTCAAATGTACAAGATGTGTGCGGTAGCACCTGTCCAAAGCGACTCTCTTTGGCCTCCAGTCGAATCATATGCCGGAGCATCCAGAATTGCCAATGTCGTCCAGTGATATAGATGCAAATATCTTTACTCCTATCAATGTGATAGGATTCTGCCTCATCATACCTTGTGCAGGAGGTCCAAATGTACAAGATTTGTGCGTTAGCACTTCACAAAAGCGAAACTCCTTGGACTCAGGTCGATCCATAAACCGAAGCATCAAGAATTTTCAATGTCGTGCAATCATATAGATGCAAATATATTTACTGCTATCAATATAACAGGATTCTGCCTCATCGTATCTTGTCCACGAGGTTCAAATGTACAAGATTTGTGCGGTAGCACTTGTCCAAAGCGACATTCTTTGGACTTAGGTTGAACCATAAGCCGGACCATCCAGAACTGCCGATGTTGACCAATGATATAGATGCAAATATCTTTAGTCCTATCAATGTGATAGGATTATGCCTCATCATACCTTGTTCCGGAGGTTCAAATGTACAAGATTTGTGCGGTAGCCCTTGTCCAAAGCGACTCTCTTTGGACTCAGGTCGAATCATAAGCCGGGGCATCCAGAATTGCCAATGTCGTCCAATGATATAGATGCAAATATCTTCAATCCTATCAATTTGACAGGATTCTGTCTCATCATACCCTGTTCCGGAGGTCCAAATGTACAAGATTTGTGCGGTAGCACTTGTCCAAAGCGACATTCTTTGGACTTAGGTTGAACCATAAGCCGGACCATCCAGAACTGCCGATGTTGACCAATGATATAGATGCAAATATCTTTAGTCCTATCAATGTGATAGGATTATGCCTCATCATACCTTGTTCCGGAGGTTCAAATGTACAAGATTTGTGCGGTAGCCCTTGTCCAAAGCGACTCTCTTTGGACTCAGGTCGAATCATAAGCCGGGGCATCCAGAATTGCCAATGTCGTCCAATGATATAGATGCAAATATCTTTACTCCTATCAATTTGACATGATTCTGCCTCATCGTATCTTGACCACGAGGTTCAAATGTACAAGATTTGTGGGTAGCACTTGTCCAAAGTGACATTCTTTGGAGTTAGGTCGAACCATAAGCCGGACCATCCAGAACTGCCGATGTTGACCAATGATATAGATGCAAATATCTTTACTCCTATCAATGTGATAGGATTCTGCCTCATCATGCCTTGTACAGGAGGTCCAAATGGACAAGATTTGGGCGGCAGTATTTGTCCAAAGCGACTCTCTTTGAACTCAGGTCGAATCATATGCCGATCTTCCAGAATTGCCAATGTCGTCCAATGATATAGATGCAAACATCATCACTCCTATCAATTTGACAGGATTCTGCCGCATCGTATCTTGTCCACGATGTTCAAATGTACAAGATTTGTGCGGTAGCACTTGTCCAAAACGACATTGTTTGGACTTAGGTCGAACATAAGCTGGACCATTCAGAATTGCCGATGTTGACCAATGATATAGATGCAAATATCTTTACTCCTATAAATTTGACAGGATTCTGCCTCATCGTATCTTGTCCACGAGGTTCAAATGTACAAGATTTGTGGGTAGCACTTGTCCAAAGCGACATTCTTTGGAATAAGATCGAACCATAAGCCGGACCATCCAGAACTGCCGATGTTGACCAATGATATAGATGCAAATATCTTTACTCCTATCAATGTGATAGGATTCTGCCTCATCATACCTTGTTCCGGAGGTTCAAATGTACAAGATTTGTGCGGTAGCCCTTGTCCAAAGCGACTCTCTTTGGACTCAGGTCGAATCATAAGCCGGGGCATCCAGAATTGCCAATGTCGTCCAATGATATAGATGCAAATATCTTTACTGCTATCAATTTGACAGGATTCTGCCTCATCGTATCTTATCCAGGGGGTCCAAATGTACAAGATTTGTGCGGTAGCACCTGTCCAAAGCGACTCTCTTTGGCCTCCGGTCGAATCATATGCCGGAGCATCCAGAATTGCCAATGTCGTCCAGTGATATAGAAGCAAATATCTTTACTCCTATCAATGTGATAGGATTCTGCCTCATCATACCTTGTGCAGGAGGTCCAAATGTACAAGATTTGTGCGTTAGCACTTCACAAAAGCGAAACTCCTTGGACTCAGGTCGATCCATAAGCCGAAGCATCAAGAATTTTCAATGTCGTGCAATCATATAGATGCAAATATCTTTACTGCTATCAATATGACAGGATTCTGCCTCATCGTATCTTGTCCACGAGGTTCAAATGTACAAGATTTGTGCGGTAGCACTTGTCCAAAGCGACATTCTTTGGACTTAGGTCGAACCATAAGCCGGACCATCCAGAACTGCCGATGTTGACCAATGATATAGATGCAAATATCTTTACTCCTATCAATGTGATAGGATTATGCCTCATCATACCTTGTTCCGGAGGTTCAAATGTACAAGATTTGTGCGGTAGCCCTTGTCCAAAGCGACTCTCTTTGGACTCAGGTCGAATCATAAGCCGGGGCATCCAGAATTGCCAATGTCGTCCAATGATATAGATGCAAATATCTTCAATCCTATCAATTTGACAGGATTCTGTCTCATCATACCCTGTTCCGGAGGTCCAAATGTACAAGATTTGTGCGGTAGCACTTGTCCAAAGCGACATTCTTTGGACTTAGGTTGAACCATAAGCCGGACCATCCAGAACTGCCGATGTTGACCAATGATATAGATGCAAATATCTTTAGTCCTATCAATGTGATAGGATTATGCCTCATCATACCTTGTTCCGGAGGTTCAAATGTACAAGATTTGTGCGGTAGCCCTTGTCCAAAGCGACTCTCTTTGGACTCAGGTCGAATCATAAGCCGGGGCATCCAGAATTGCCAATGTCGTCCAATGATATAGATGCAAATATCTTTACTCCTATCAATTTGACATGATTCTGCCTCATCGTATCTTGACCACGAGGTTCAAATGTACAAGATTTGTGGGTAGCACTTGTCCAAAGTGACATTCTTTGGAGTTAGGTCGAACCATAAGCCGGACCATCCAGAACTGCCGATGTTGACCAATGATATAGATGCAAATATCTTTACTCCTATCAATGTGATAGGATTCTGCCTCATCATGCCTTGTACAGGAGGTCCAAATGGACAAGATTTGGGCGGCAGTATTTGTCCAAAGCGACTCTCTTTGAACTCAGGTCGAATCATATGCCGATCTTCCAGAATTGCCAATGTCGTCCAATGATATAGATGCAAACATCATCACTCCTATCAATTTGACAGGATTCTGCCGCATCGTATCTTGTCCACGATGTTCAAATGTACAAGATTTGTGCGGTAGCACTTGTCCAAAACGACATTGTTTGGACTTAGGTCGAACATAAGCTGGACCATTCAGAATTGCCGATGTTGACCAATGATATAGATGCAAATATCTTTACTCCTATAAATTTGACAGGATTCTGCCTCATCGTATCTTGTCCACGAGGTTCAAATGTACAAGATTTGTGGGTAGCACTTGTCCAAAGCGACATTCTTTGGAATAAGATCGAACCATAAGCCGGACCATCCAGAACTGCCGATGTTGACCAATGATATAGATGCAAATATCTTTACTCCTATCAATGTGATAGGATTCTGCCTCATCATACCTTGTTCCGGAGGTTCAAATGTACAAGATTTGTGCGGTAGCCCTTGTCCAAAGCGACTCTCTTTGGACTCAGGTCGAATCATAAGCCGGGGCATCCAGAATTGCCAATGTCGTCCAATGATATAGATGCAAATATCTTTACTGCTATCAATTTGACAGGATTCTGCCTCATCGTATCTTATCCAGGGGGTCCAAATGTACAAGATTTGTGCGGTAGCACCTGTCCAAAGCGACTCTCTTTGGCCTCCGGTCGAATCATATGCCGGAGCATCCAGAATTGCCAATGTCGTCCAGTGATATAGAAGCAAATATCTTTACTCCTATCAATGTGATAGGATTCTGCCTCATCATACCTTGTGCAGGAGGTCCAAATGTACAAGATTTGTGCGTTAGCACTTCACAAAAGCGAAACTCCTTGGACTCAGGTCGATCCATAAGCCGAAGCATCAAGAATTTTCAATGTCGTGCAATCATATAGATGCAAATATCTTTACTGCTATCAATATGACAGGATTCTGCCTCATCGTATCTTGTCCACGAGGTTCAAATGTACAAGATTTGTGCGGTAGCACTTGTCCAAAGCGACATTCTTTGGACTTAGGTCGAACCATAAGCCGGACCATCCAGAACTGCCGATGTTGACCAATGATATAGATGCAAATATCTTTACTCCTATCAATGTGATAGGATTATGCCTCATCATACCTTGTTCCGGAGGTTCAAATGTACAAGATTTGTGCGGTAGCCCTTGTCCAAAGCGACTCTCTTTGGACTCAGGTCGAATCATAAGACGGGACATCCAGAATTGCCAATGTCGTCCAATGATATAGATGCAAATATCTTTACTCCTATCAATGTGACAGGATTCTGCCTCATCATACCTTGTGCAGGAGGTCCAAATTTACACGATTTGTGCGGTAGCACGTGTCCAAAGCGACTCTCTTTGGCCTCCGGTCAAATCATATACCGGAGCATCCAGAATTGCCAATGTCGCCCAGTGATGTAGATGCAAATATCTTTACTCCTATCAATCTGAAAGGATTCTGCCTCATCATATCTTGTCCAGGTGGTCCAAATGGACAGGATTTGGGCGGCAGCATTTGTCCAAAGCGACTCTCTTTGAACTTAGGTCGAATCATATGCCGGAGCATCCAGAATTGCTAATGTCGCCCAGTGATATAGATGCAAATATCTTTACTCCTATCAATGTGACAGGATTCTGCCTCATCATACCTTGTGCAGGAGGTCCAAATGTACAAGATTTGTGCGTTAGCACTTCACAAAAACGAATCTCTTTGGACTCAGGTCGATCCATAAGCCGAAGCATCAAGAATTGCCAATGTCGTGCAATGGTATAGATGCAAATATCTTCACGCCTATCAATTTGACAGGATTCTGCCTCATCATACCTTGTACAAGAGGTTCAAATGTACAAGATTTGTGCGGTAGCACTTGTCCAAAACGACATTGTTTGGACTTAGGTCGAACATAAGCTGGACCATTCAGAATTGCCGATGTTGACCAATGATATAGATGCAAATATCTTTACTCCTATAAATTTGACAGGATTCTGCCTCATCGTATCTTGTCCACGAGGTTCAAATGTACAAGATTTGTGGGTAGCACTTGTCCAAAGCGACATTCTTTGGAGTAAGGTCGAACCATAAGCCGGACCATCCAGAACTGCCGATGTTGGCCAATGATATAGATGCAAATATCTTTACTCCTATCAATGTGATAGGATTCTGCCTCATCATACCTTGTTCCGGAGGTTCAAATGTACAAGATTTGTGCGGTAGCACTTGTCCAAAGCGACATTCTTTGGACTTAGGTTGAACCATAAGCCGGACCATCCAGAACTGCCGATGTTGACCAATGATATAGATGCAAATATCTTTAGTCCTATCAATGTGATAGGATTATGCCTCATCATACCTTGTTCCGGAGGTCCAAATTTACACGATTTGTGCGGTAGCACGTGTCCAAAGCGACTCTCTTTGGCCTCCGGTCAAATCATATACCGGAGCATCCAGAATTGCCAATGTCGCCCAGTGATGAAGATGCAAATATCTTTACTCCTATCAATCTGAAGGGATTCTGCCTCATCATATCTTGTCCAGGTGGTCCAAATGGACAAGATTTGGGCGGCAGCATTTGTCCAAAGCGACTCTCTTTGAACTTAGGTCGAATCATATGCCGGAGCATCCAGAATTGCTAATGTCGCCCAGTGATATAGATGCAAATATCTTTACTCCTATCAATGTGACAGGATTCTGCCTCATCATACCTTGTGCAGGAGGTCCAAATGTACAAGATTTGTGCGTTAGCACTTCACAAAAACGAATCTCTTTGGACTCAGGTCGATCCATAAGCCGAAGCATCAAGAATTGCCAATGTCGTGCAATGGTATAGATGCAAATATCTTCACTCCTATCAATTTGACAGGATTCTGCATCATCATACCTTGTACAGGAGGTTCAAATGTACAAGATTTGTGCGGTAGCACTTGTCCAAAACGACATTGTTTGGACTTAGGTCGAACATAAGCTGGACCATTCAGAATTGCCGATGTTGACCAATGATATAGATGCAAATATCTTTACTCCTATAAATTTGACAGGATTCTGCCTCATCGTATCTTGTCCACGAGGTTCAAATGTACAAGATTTGTGGGTAGCACTTGTCCAAAGCGACATTCTTTGGAGTAAGGTCGAACCATAAGCCGGACCATCCAGAACTGCCGATGTTGGCCAATGATATAGATGCAAATATCTTTACTCCTATCAATGTGATAGGATTCTGCCTCATCATACCTTGTTCCGGAGGTTCAAATGTACAAGATTTGTGCGGTAGCACCTGTCCAAAGCGACTCTCTTTGGCCTCCAGTCGAATCATATGCCGGAGCATCCAGAATTGCCAATGTCGTCCAGTGATATAGATGCAAATATCTTTACTCCTATCAATGTGATAGGATTCTGCCTCATCATACCTTGTGCAGGAGGTCCAAATGTACAAGATTTGTGCGTTAGCACTTCACAAAAGCGAAACTCCTTGGACTCAGGTCGATCCATAAACCGAAGCATCAAGAATTTTCAATGTCGTGCAATCATATAGATGCAAATATATTTACTGCTATCACTATAACAGGATTCTGCCTCATCGTATCTTGTCCACGAGGTTCAAATGTACAAGATTTGTGCGGTAGCACTTGTCCAAAGCGACATTCTTTGGACTTAGGTTGAACCATAAGCCGGACCATCCAGAACTGCCGATGTTGACCAATGATATAGATGCAAATATCTTTAGTCCTATCAATGTGATAGGATTATGCCTCATCATACCTTGTTCCGGAGGTTCAAATGTACAAGATTTGTGCGGTAGCCCTTGTCCAAAGCGACTCTCTTTGGACTCAGGTCGAATCATAAGCCGGGGCATCCAGAATTGCCAATGTCGTCCAATGATATAGATGCAAATATCTTCAATCCTATCAATTTGACAGGATTCTGTCTCATCATACCCTGTTCCGGATGTTCAAATGTACAAGGTTTGTGTGGTAGCCCTTGTCCAAAACGACTCTCTTTGAACTTAGGTCGAACCATAAGCCGGACCATCCAGAACTGCCGATGTTGACCAATGATATAGATGCAAATATCTTTACTCCTATCAATGTGATAGGATTCTGCCTCATCAAACCTTGTTCCGGAGGTTCAAATGTACAAGATTTGTGCGGTAGCCCTTGTCCAAAGCGACTCTCTTTGGACTCAGGTCGAATCATAAGACGGGACATCCAGAATTGCCAATGTCGTCCAATGATATAGATGCAAATATCTTTACTCCTATCAATGTGACAGGATTCTGCCTCATCATACCTTGTGCAGGAGGTCCAAATGTACAAGATTTGTGCGTTAGCACTTCACAAAAACGAATCTCTTTGGACTCAGGTCGATCCATAAGCCGAAGCATCAAGAATTGCCAATGTCGTGCAATGGTATAGATGCATATATCTTCACTCCTATCAATTTGACATGATTCTGCCTCATCATACCTTGTACAGGAGGTCCACACATACAAGATTTGTGCGATAGCACTTGTCCAAAGCGAAACTCTTTGGACTCAGGTCGAATGATAAGCCGAGCATCCAGAATTACCAATGTCGTGCAATGATATAGATGCAAATATCTTCACTCCAATCAATTTGACAGGATTCTGGCTCATCGTGTCTTGTCCAGGAGGATCAAGTGTACACGATTTGTGCGGTAGCTCTAGACAAAGCGAAACTCTTTGGACTCAGGTCGATCCATATGCCGAAGCATCCAGAATTGCCAATGTCGTGCAATGATATAGATGCAAATATCTTTACTGCTATCAATTTGACAGGATTCTGCCTCATCGTATCTTGTCCAGGGGGTCCAAATGTACAAGATTTGAGCGGTAGCACGTGTCCAAAGCGACTCTGTTTGGCCTCCGGTCGGATCATAAGCCGGGGCATCCAGAATTGCCAATGTCGTCCAATGATATAGATGCAAACATCATCACTCCTATCAATTTGACAGGATTCTGCCGCATCGTATCTTGTCCACGAGGTTCAAATGTACAAGATTTGTGCGGTAGCACTTGTCCAAAACGACATTGTTTGGACTTAGTTCGATCATAAGCCGGACCATCCAGAATTGCCGATGTTGACCAATGATATAGATGCAAATATCTTTACTCCTATCAATTTGACAGGATTCTGCCTCATCGTATCTTGTCCAGGGGGTCCAAATGTACAAGTTTTGGGCGGCAGCATTTGCCCAAACCGACTCTCTTTGTATTCAGGTCGAATCATAAGCCGGAGCATCCAGAATTGCCAATGTCGTCCAATGATATTGATGCAAATATCTTTACTCCTATCAATCTGAAAGGTTTCTGCCTCATCATATCTTGTCCAGGTGGTCCAAATGGACAAGATTTGGTCGGCAGCATTTGTCCAAAGCAACTCTCTTTGAACTTAGGTCGAATCATATGCCGGAGCATCCAGAATTGCTAATGTCGCCGAGTGCTATAGATGCAAATATCATTACTCCCATCAAATTGACAGGATTCTGCCTCATCGTATATTGTCCAGGGGGTCCAAATGTACAATACTTGTGCGGTAGCACTTATACAATGCGACTCTCTTTGGCCTCCGGTCGAATCATACGCCGGAGCATCCAGAATTGCCAATGTCGTGCAATGGTATAGATGCAAATATCTTTACTCCTATCAATTTGACGGGATTCTATCTCAGCATACCGTGTTCCGGAGGTCCAAATGTACAAGATTTGTGCGGTAGCACTTGTCCAAAGCGAAACCCTTTGGACTCAGGTCGATCCATAGGCCGAAGCATCAAGAATTGCCAATGTCGAGCAATGGTATAGATCCAAATATCTTTACTGCTATCAATTTGAAAGGATTCTGCCTCATCGTATCTTGTCCAGGGGGTCCAAATGTACACGATTTGTTGCGGTAGCACTTGTCCAAAGCGACATTCTTTGGACTTATGTGGAACCATAAGCCGGACCATCCAGAATTGCCGATGTTGACCAATGATATAGATGCAAATATCTTTACTCCTATCAATTTGACATGATTCTGCCTCATCGTATCTTGACCACGAGGTTCAAATGTACAAGATTTGTGGGTAGCACTTGTCCAAAGTGACATTCTTTGGAGTTAGGTCGAACCATAAGCCGGACCATCCAGAACTGCCGATGTTGACCAATGATATAGATGCAAATATCTTTACTCCTATCAATGTGATAGGATTCTGCCTCATCATGCCTTGTACAGGAGGTCCAAATGAACAAGATTTGGGCGGCAGTATTTGTCCAAAGCGACTCACTTTGAACTCAGGTCGAATCATATGCCGGAGCATCCAGAATTGCCAATGACGCCCAATGATATAGATGCAAGTATCTTTACTGCTGTCAATTTGACACGATTCTGCCTCATCGCATCTTGTCCAGGGGGTCCAAATGTACCAGATTTGTGCGTTAGCACGTTTCCAAAGCGACTCTCTTTGGCCTCAGGTCGAATCATAAGCCTGAGCATCCAGAATTGCCAATGTCGTCCAATGATATAGATGCAAAAATCTTCACTCCTGTCAATTTGACAGAATTCTGGCTCATCGTGTCTTGTCCAGGAGGATCAAGTGTACAAGATTTGTGCGGCAGTACTAGACAAAACCGAAACTCTTTGGACTGAGGACGAATCATAAGCCGGGGCATCCATAATTTCCAATGTCGTCCAATGATATAGATGCAAACATCTTCACACCTATCCATTTGACAGGATACTGCCTCATCGTATCTTTTCCAGGAGGTTCAAATATACAAGATTTGTGCGGTAGCACTTGTCCAAAGCCTCTCTCTTTGAACTCAGGTCGAATCATAAGCCGGAGCATCCAGAATTGCCAATGTCGTCCAATGATATTGATGCAAATATCTTTACTGCTATCAATTTGACAGGATTCTGCCTCATCATACCTTGTTCCGAAGGTTCAAATGTACAAGGTTTGTGGGGAAGCACTTGTCCAAAGCGATTCTTTTTGGCCTCCGGTCGAATCATATGCCGGAGCATCCAGAATTGCCAATGACGTCCAATGATATAGATGCAAATATCTTTACTGCTATCAATTTGACAGCATTCTGCCTCATCGTATCTTGTCCACGAGGTTCAAATGTACAAGATTTGTGGGTAGCACTTGTCCAAAGCGACATTCTTTGGAGTAAGATCGAACCATAAGCCGGACCATCCAGAACTGCCGATGTTGACCAATGATATAGATGCAAATATCTTTACTCCTATCAATGTGATAGGATTCTGCCTCATCATACCTTGTTCCGGAGGTTCAAATGTACAAGATTTGTGCGGTAGCCCTTGTCCAAAGCGACTCTCTTTGGACTCAGGTCGAATCATAAGCCGGGGCATCCAGAATTGCCAATGTCGTCCAATGATATAGATGCAAATATCTTTACTGCTATCAATTTGACAGGATTCTGCCTCATCGTATCTTATCCAGGGGGTCCAAATGTACAAGATTTGTGCGGTAGCACCTGTCCAAAGCGACTCTCTTTGGCCTCCGGTCGAATCATATGCCGGAGCATCCAGAATTGCCAATGTCGTCCAGTGATATAGATGCAAATATCTTTACTCCTATCAATGTCATAGGATTCTGCCTCATCATACCTTGTGCAGGAGGTCCAAATGTACAAGATTTGTGCGTTAGCACTTCACAAAAGCGAAACTCCTTGGACTCAGGTCGATCCATAAGCCGAAGCATCAAGAATTTTCAATGTCGTGCAATCATATAGATGCAAATATCTTTACTGCTATCAATACGACAGGATTCTGCCTCATCGTATCTTGTCCACGAGGTTCAAATGTACAAGATTTGTGCGGTAGCACTTGTCTAAAGCGACATTCTTTGGACTTAGGTCGAACCATAAGCCGGGGCATCCAGAATTGCCAATGTCGTCCAATGATATAGATCCAAATATCTTTACTGCTATCAATTTGAAAGGATTCTGCATCATCGTATCTTGTCCAGGGGGTCCAAATGGACAAGGTTTGGACGGCAGAATTTGTCCAAAACGACTCTCTTTGGACGCAGGTCGAATGATAAGCCGAGCATCCAGAATTACCAATGTCGTGCAATGATATAGATGCAAATATCTTCACTCCAATCAATTTGACAGGATTCTGGCTCATCGTGTCTTGTCCAGGAGGATCAAGTGTACACGATTTGTGCGGTAGCTCTAGACAAAAGCGAAACTCTTTGGACTCAGGTCGATCCATATGCCGAAGCATCCAGAATTGCCAATGTCGTGCAATGATATAGATGCAAATATCTTTACTGCTATCAATTTGACAGGACTCTGCCTCATCGTATCTTGTCCAGGGGGCCAAATTTACACGATTTGTGCGGTAGCACTTGTCCAAAGCGACTCTCTTTGTACTCAGGTCGATCCATATGCCGAAGTAACAAATATTGCCGATCTTATCGGAATGGTATAGATGCAAATATCTTAACTCCTATCAATTTGACAGGATTCTGCCTCATCTTATCTTCTCCAGGAGGTTCAAATGTACAAGAATTATGCGGTAGCACTTGTCCAAAGCGAAACTCTTTGGAATCAGGTCGATCCATAAGCCGAAGCATCCAGAATTGCCAATGTCGTGCAATGATATAGATGCAAATATCTTTACTGCTATCAATTTGACAGGATTCTGCCTCATCGTATCTTGTCCACGAGGTTCAAGTGTACAAGATTTGTGGATAGCACTTGTCCAAAGCGACATTCTTTGGAGTAAGGTCGAACCATAAGCCGAACCATCCAGAACTGCCGATGTTGGCCAATGATATAGATGCAAATATCTTTACTCCTATCAATGTGATAGGATTCTGCCTCATCATACCTTGTTCCGGAGGTTCAAATGTACAAGATTTGTGCGGTAGCCCTTGTCCAAAGCGACTCTCTTTGGACTCAGGTCGAATCATAAGCCGGGGCATCCAGAATTGCCAATGTCGTCCAATGATATAGATGCAAATATCTTTACTCCTATCAATGTGACAGGATTCTGCCTCATCATACCTTGTGCAGGAGGTCCACACATACAAGATTTGTGCGATAGCACTTGTCCAAAGCGAAACTCTTTGGACTCAGGTCGAATGATAAGCCGAGCATCCAGAATTACCAATGTCGTGCAATGATATAGATGCAAATATCTTCACTCCAATCAATTTGACAGGATTCTGGCTCATCGTGTCTTGTCCAGGAGGATCAAGTGTACACGATTTGTGCGGTAGCTCTAGACAAAGCGAAACTCTTTGGACTCAGGTCGATCCATATGCCGAAGCATCCAGAATTGCCAATGTCGTGCAATGATATAGATGCAAATATCTTTACTGCTATCAATTTGACAGGATTCTGCCTCATCGTATCTTGTCCAGGGGGTCCAAATGTACAAGATTTGAGCGGTAGCACGTGTCCAAAGCGACTCTGTTTGGCCTCCGGTCGGATCATAAGCCGGGGCATCCAGAATTGCCAATGTCGTCCAATGATATAGATGCAAACATCATCACTCCT
Source organism: Priocnemis perturbator (assembly GCA_963942575.1). Taxonomy (NCBI): domain Eukaryota; kingdom Metazoa; phylum Arthropoda; class Insecta; order Hymenoptera; family Pompilidae; genus Priocnemis; species Priocnemis perturbator. Next base: position 348,971 of record CAWWDK010000335.1, on the reverse strand, counting down.
ATCAATTTGACAGGATTCTGCCGCATCGTATCTTGTCCACGAGGTTCAAATGTACAAGATTTGTGCGGTAGCACTTGTCCAAAACGACATTGTTTGGACTTAGTTCGATCATAAGCCGGACCATCCAGAATTGCCGATGTTGACCAATGATATAGATGCAAATATCTTTACTCCTATCAATTTGACAGGATTCTGCCTCATCGTATCTTGTCCAGGGGGTCCAAATGTACAAGTTTTGGGCGGCAGCATTTGCCCAAACCGACTCTCTTTGTATTCAGGTCGAATCATAAGCCGGAGCATCCAGAATTGCCAATGTCGTCCAATGATATTGATGCAAATATCTTTACTCCTATCAATCTGAAAGGTTTCTGCCTCATCATATCTTGTCCAGGTGGTCCAAATGGACAAGATTTGGTCGGCAGCATTTGTCCAAAGCAACTCTCTTTGAACTTAGGTCGAATCATATGCCGGAGCATCCAGAATTGCTAATGTCGCCGAGTGCTATAGATGCAAATATCATTACTCCCATCAAATTGACAGGATTCTGCCTCATCGTATATTGTCCAGGGGGTCCAAATGTACAATACTTGTGCGGTAGCACTTATACAATGCGACTCTCTTTGGCCTCCGGTCGAATCATACGCCGGAGCATCCAGAATTGCCAATGTCGTGCAATGGTATAGATGCAAATATCTTTACTCCTATCAATTTGACGGGATTCTATCTCAGCATACCGTGTTCCGGAGGTCCAAATGTACAAGATTTGTGCGGTAGCACTTGTCCAAAGCGAAACACTTTGGACTCAGGTCGATCCATAGGCCGAAGCATCAAGAATTGCCAATGTCGAGCAATGGTATAGATCCAAATATCTTTACTGCTATCAATTTGAAAGGATTCTGCCTCATCGTATCTTGTCCAGGGGGTCCAAATGTACACGATTTGTTGCGGTAGCACTTGTCCAAAGCGACATTCTTTGGACTTATGTGGAACCATAAGCCGGACCATCCAGAATTGCCGATGTTGACCAATGATATAGATGCAAATATCTTTACTCCTATCAATTTGACATGATTCTGCCTCATCGTATCTTGACCACGAGGTTCAAATGTACAAGATTTGTGGGTAGCACTTGTCCAAAGTGACATTCTTTGGAGTTAGGTCGAACCATAAGCCGGACCATCCAGAACTGCCGATGTTGACCAATGATATAGATGCAAATATCTTTACTCCTATCAATGTGATAGGATTCTGCCTCATCATGCCTTGTACAGGAGGTCCAAATGAACAAGATTTGGGCGGCAGTATTTGTCCAAAGCGACTCACTTTGAACTCAGGTCGAATCATATGCCGGAGCATCCAGAATTGCCAATGACGCCCAATGATATAGATGCAAGTATCTTTACTGCTGTCAATTTGACACGATTCTGCCTCATCGCATCTTGTCCAGGGGGTCCAAATGTACCAGATTTGTGCATTAGCACGTTTCCAAAGCGACTCTCTTTGGCCTCAGGTCGAATCATAAGCCTGAGCATCCAGAATTGCCAATGTCGTCCAATGATATAGATGCAAAAATCTTCACTCCTGTCAATTTGACAGAATTCTGGCTCATCGTGTCTTGTCCAGGAGGATCAAGTGTACAAGATTTGTGCGGCAGTACTAGACAAAACCGAAACTCTTTGGACTGAGGACGAATCATAAGCCGGGGCATCCATAATTTCCAATGTCGTCCAATGATATAGATGCAAACATATTCACACCTATCCATTTGACAGGATACTGCCTCATCGTATCTTTTCCAGGAGGTTCAAATATACAAGATTTGTGCGGTAGCACTTGTCCAAAGCCTCTCTCTTTGAACTCAGGTCGAATCATAAGCCGGAGCATCCAGAATTGCCAATGTCGTCCAATGATATTGATGCAAATATCTTTACTGCTATCAATTTGACAGGATTCTGCCTCATCATACCTTGTTCCGAAGGTTCAAATGTACAAGGTTTGTGGGGAAGCACTTGTCCAAAGCGATTCTTTTTGGCCTCCGGTCGAATCATATGCCGGAGCATCCAGAATTGCCAATGACGTCCAATGATATAGATGCAAATATCTTTACTGCTATCAATTTGACAGCATTCTGCCTCATCGTGTCTTGTCCACGAGGTTCAAATGTACAAGATTTGTGGGTAGCACTTGTCCAAAGCGACATTCTTTGGAGTAAGATCGAACCATAAGCCGGACCATCCAGAACTGCCGATGTTGACCAATGATATAGATGCAAATATCTTTACTCCTATCAATGTGATAGGATTCTGCCTCATCATACCTTGTTCCGGAGGTTCAAATGTACAAGATTTGTGCGGTAGCCCTTGTCCAAAGCGACTCTCTTTGGACTCAGGTCGAATCATAAGCCGGGGCATCCAGAATTGCCAATGTCGTCCAATGATATAGATGCAAATATCTTTACTGCTATCAATTTGACAGGATTCTGCCTCATCGTATCTTATCCAGGGGGTCCAAATGTACAAGATTTGTGCGGTAGCACCTGTCCAAAGCGACTCTCTTTGGCCTCCGGTCGAATCATATGCCGGAGCATCCAGAATTGCCAATGTCGTCCAGTGATATAGATGCAAATATCTTTACTCCTATCAATGTCATAGGATTCTGCCTCATCATACCTTGTGCAGGAGGTCCAAATGTACAAGATTTGTGCGTTAGCACTTCACAAAAGCGAAACTCCTTGGACTCAGGTCGATCCATAAGCCGAAGCATCAAGAATTTTCAATGTCGTGCAATCATATAGATGCAAATATCTTTACTGCTATCAATACGACAGGATTCTGCCTCATCGTATCTTGTCCACGAGGTTCAAATGTACAAGATTTGTGCGGTAGCACTTGTCCAAAGCGACATTCTTTGGACTTAGGTCGAACCATAAGCCGGGGCATCCAGAATTGCCAATGTCGTCCAATGATATAGATCCAAATATCTTTACTGCTATCAATTTGAAAGGATTCTGCATCATCGTATCTTGTCCAGGGGGTCCAAATGGACAAGGTTTGGACGGCAGAATTTGTCCAAAACGACTCTCTTTGGACGCAGGTCGAATGATAAGCCGAGCATCCAGAATTACCAATGTCGTGCAATGATATAGATGCAAATATCTTCACTCCAATCAATTTGACAGGATTCTGGCTCATCGTGTCTTGTCCAGGAGGATCAAGTGTACACGATTTGTGCGGTAGCTCTAGACAAAAGCGAAACTCTTTGGACTCAGGTCGATCCATATGCCGAAGCATCCAGAATTGCCAATGTCGTGCAATGATATAGATGCAAATATCTTTACTGCTATCAATTTGACAGGACTCTGCCTCATCGTATCTTGTCCAGGGGGCCAAATTTACACGATTTGTGCGGTAGCACTTGTCCAAAGCGACTCTCTTTGTACTCAGGTCAATCCATATGCCGAAGTAACAAATATTGCCGATCTTATCGGAATGGTATAGATGCAAATATCTTAACTCCTATCAATTTGACAGGATTCTGCCTCATCTTATCTTCTCCAGGAGGTTCAAATGTACAAGAATTATGCGGTAGCACTTGTCCAAAGCGAAACTCTTTGGAATCAGGTCGATCCATAAGCCGAAGCATCCAGAATTGCCAATGTCGTGCAATGATATAGATGCAAATATCTTTACTGCTATCAATTTGACAGGATTCTGCCTCATCGTATCTTGTCCACGAGGTTCAAGTGTACAAGATTTGTGGATAGCACTTGTCCAAAGCGACATTCTTTGGAGTAAGGTCGAACCATAAGCCGAACCATCCAGAACTGCCGATGTTGGCCAATGATATAGATGCAAATATCTTTACTCCTATCAATGTGATAGGATTCTGCCTCATCATACCTTGTTCCGGAGGTTCAAATGTACAAGATTTGTGCGGTAGCCCTTGTCCAAAGCGACTCTCTTTGGACTCAGGTCGAATCATAAGCCGGGGCATCCAGAATTGCCAATGTCGTCCAATGATATAGATGCAAATATCTTTACTCCTATCAATGTGACAGGATTCTGCCTCATCATACCTTGTGCAGGAGGTCCAAATGTACAAGATTTGTGCGTTAGCACTTCACAAAAACGAATCTCTTTGGACTCAGGTCGATCCATAAGCCGAAGCATCAAGAATTGCCAATGTCGTGCAATGGTATAGATGCAAATATCTTCACTCCTATCAATTTGACAGGATTCTGCCTCATCATACCTTGTACAGGAGGTTCAAATGTACAAGATTTGTGCGGTAGCACTTGTCCAAAACGACATTGTTTGGACTTAGGTCGAACATAAGCTGGACCATTCAGAATTGCCGATGTTGACCAATGATATAGATGCAAATATCTTTACTCCTATAAATTTGACAGGATTCTGCCTCATCGTATCTTGTCCACGAGGTTCAAATGTACAAGATTTGTGGGTAGCACTTGTCCAAAGCGACATTCTTTGGAGTAAGGTCGAACCATAAGCCGGACCATCCAGAACTGCCGATGTTGGCCAATGATATAGATGCAAATATCTTTACTCCTATCAATGTGATAGGATTCTGCCTCATCATACCTTGTTCCGGAGGTTCAAATGTACAAGATGTGTGCGGTAGCACCTGTCCAAAGCGACTCTCTTTGGCCTCCAGTCGAATCATATGCCGGAGCATCCAGAATTGCCAATGTCGTCCAGTGATATAGATGCAAATATCTTTACTCCTATCAATGTGATAGGATTCTGCCTCATCATACCTTGTGCAGGAGGTCCAAATGTACAAGATTTGTGCGTTAGCACTTCACAAAAGCGAAACTCCTTGGACTCAGGTCGATCCATAAACCGAAGCATCAAGAATTTTCAATGTCGTGCAATCATATAGATGCAAATATATTTACTGCTATCAATATAACAGGATTCTGCCTCATCGTATCTTGTCCACGAGGTTCAAATGTACAAGATTTGTGCGGTAGCACTTGTCCAAAGCGACATTCTTTGGACTTAGGTTGAACCATAAGCCGGACCATCCAGAACTGCCGATGTTGACCAATGATATAGATGCAAATATCTTTAGTCCTATCAATGTGATAGGATTATGCCTCATCATACCTTGTTCCGGAGGTTCAAATGTACAAGATTTGTGCGGTAGCCCTTGTCCAAAGCGACTCTCTTTGGACTCAGGTCGAATCATAAGCCGGGGCATCCAGAATTGCCAATGTCGTCCAATGATATAGATGCAAATATCTTCAATCCTATCAATTTGACAGGATTCTGTCTCATCATACCCTGTTCCGGATGTTCAAATGTACAAGGTTTGTGTGGTAGCCCTTGTCCAAAACGACTCTCTTTGAACTTAGGTCGAACCATAAGCCGGGCCATCCAGAACTGCCGATGTTGACCAATGATTTAGATGCAAATATCTTTACTCCTATCAATGTGATAGGATTCTGCCTCATCAAACCTTGTTCCGGAGGTTCAAATGTACAAGATTTGTGCGGTAGCCCTTGTCCAAAGCGACTCTCTTTGGACTCAGGTCGAATCATAAGACGGGACATCCAGAATTGCCAATGTCGTCCAATGATATAGATGCAAATATCTTTACTCCTATCAATGTGACAGGATTCTGCCTCATCGTATCTTGTCCAGGGGGTCAAAATGTACACGATTTGTTGCGGTAGCACTTGTCCAAAGCGACATTCTTTGGACTTATGTCGAACCATAAGCCGGACCATCCACAATTGCCGATGTTGACCAATGATGTAGTTGCAAATATCTTTACTCCTATCAATTTGACATGATTCTGCCTCATCGTATCTTGACCACGAGGTTCAAATGTACAAGATTTGTGGGTAGCACATGTCCAAAGTGACATTCTTTGGAGTTAGGTCGAACCATAAGCCGGACCATCCAGAACTGCCGATGTTGACCAATGATATAGATGCAAATATCTTTACTCCTATCAATGTGATAGGATTCTGCCTCATCATACCTTGTTCCGGAGGTTCAAATGTACAAGATTTGTGCGGTAGCCCTTGTCCAAAGCGACTCTCTTTGGACTCAGGTCGAATCATAAGACGGGATATCCAGAATTGCCAAAGTCGTCCAATGATATAGATGCAAATATCTTTACTCCTATCAATGTGACAGGATTCTGCCTCATCATACCTTGTGCAGGAGGTCCAAATGTACAAGATTTGTGCGTTAGCACTTCACAAAAACGAATCTCTTTGGACTCAGGTCGATCCATAAGCCGAAGCATCAAGAATTGCCAATGTCGTGCAATGGTATAGATGCATATATCTTCACTCCTATCAATTTGACATGATTCTGCCTCATCATACCTTGTACAGGAGGTCCACACATACAAGATTTGTGCGATAGCACTTGTCCAAAGCGAAACTCTTTGGACTCAGGTCGAATGATAAGCCGAGCATCCAGAATTACCAATGTCGTGCAATGATATAGATGCAAATATCTTCACTCCAATCAATTTGACAGGATTCTGGCTCATCGTGTCTTGTCCAGGAGGATCAAGTGTACACGATTTGTGCGGTAGCTCTAGACAAAAGCGAAACTCTTTGGACTCAGGTCGATCCATATGCCGAAGCATCCAGGATTGCCAATGTCGTGCAATGATATAGATGCAAATATCTTTACTGCTATCAATTTGACAGGATTCTGCCTCATCGTATCATGTCCAGGGGGTCCAAATGTACAAGATTTGAGCGGTAGCACGTGTCCAAAGCGACTCTGTTTGGCCTCCGGTCGGATCATAAGCCGGGGCATCCAGAATTGCCAATGTCGTCCAATGATATAGATGCAAACATCATCACTCCTATCAATTTGACAGGATTCTGCCGCATCGTATCTTGTCCACGAGGTTCAAATGTACAAGATTTGTGCGGTAGCACTTGTCCAAAACGACATTGTTTGGACTTAGTTCGATCATAAGCCGGACCATCCAGAATTGCCGATGTTGACCAATGATATAGATGCAAATATCTTTACTCCTATCAATTTGACAGGATTCTGCCTCATCGTATCTTGTCCAGGGGGTCCAAATGTACAAGTTTTGGGCGGCAGCATTTGCCCAAACCGACTCTCTTTGTATTCAGGTCGAATCATAAGCCGGAGCATCCAGAATTGCCAATGTCGTCCAATGATATTGATGCAAATATCTTTACTCCTATCAATCTGAAAGGTTTCTGCCTCATCATATCTTGTCCAGGTGGTCCAAATGGACAAGATTTGGTCGGCAGCATTTGTCCAAAGCAACTCTCTTTGAACTTAGGTCGAATCATATGCCGGAGCATCCAGAATTGCTAATGTCGCCGAGTGCTATAGATGCAAATATCATTACTCCCATCAAATTGACAGGATTCTGCCTCATCGTATATTGTCCAGGGGGTCCAAATGTACAATACTTGTGCGGTAGCACTTATACAATGCGACTCTCTTTGGCCTCCGGTCGAATCATACGCCGGAGCATCCAGAATTGCCAATGTCGTGCAATGGTATAGATGCAAATATCTTTACTCCTATCAATTTGACGGGATTCTATCTCAGCATACCGTGTTCCGGAGGTCCAAATGTACAAGATTTGTGCGGTAGCACTTGTCCAAAGCGAAACACTTTGGACTCAGGTCGATCCATAGGCCGAAGCATCAAGAATTGCCAATGTCGAGCAATGGTATAGATCCAAATATCTTTACTGCTATCAATTTGAAAGGATTCTGCCTCATCGTATCTTGTCCAGGGGGTCCAAATGTACACGATTTGTTGCGGTAGCACTTGTCCAAAGCGACATTCTTTGGACTTATGTGGAACCATAAGCCGGACCATCCAGAATTGCCGATGTTGACCAATGATATAGATGCAAATATCTTTACTCCTATCAATTTGACATGATTCTGCCTCATCGTATCTTGACCACGAGGTTCAAATGTACAAGATTTGTGGGTAGCACTTGTCCAAAGTGACATTCTTTGGAGTTAGGTCGAACCATAAGCCGGACCATCCAGAACTGCCGATGTTGACCAATGATATAGATGCAAATATCTTTACTCCTATCAATGTGATAGGATTCTGCCTCATCATGCCTTGTACAGGAGGTCCAAATGAACAAGATTTGGGCGGCAGTATTTGTCCAAAGCGACTCACTTTGAACTCAGGTCGAATCATATGCCGGAGCATCCAGAATTGCCAATGACGCCCAATGATATAGATGCAAGTATCTTTACTGCTGTCAATTTGACACGATTCTGCCTCATCGCATCTTGTCCAGGGGGTCCAAATGTACCAGATTTGTGCGTTAGCACGTTTCCAAAGCGACTCTCTTTGGCCTCAGGTCGAATCATAAGCCTGAGCATCCAGAATTGCCAATGTCGTCCAATGATATAGATGCAAAAATCTTCACTCCTGTCAATTTGACAGAATTCTGGCTCATCGTGTCTTGTCCAGGAGGATCAAGTGTACAAGATTTGTGCGGCAGTACTAGACAAAACCGAAACTCTTTGGACTGAGGACGAATCATAAGCCGGGGCATCCATAATTTCCAATGTCGTCCAATGATATAGATGCAAACATCTTCACACCTATCCATTTGACAGGATACTGCCTCATCGTATCTTTTCCAGGAGGTTCAAATATACAAGATTTGTGCGGTAGCACTTGTCCAAAGCCTCTCTCTTTGAACTCAGGTCGAATCATAAGCCGGAGCATCCAGAATTGCCAATGTCGTCCAATGATATTGATGCAAATATCTTTACTGCTATCAATTTGATAGGATTCTGCCTCATCATACCTTGTTCCGAAGGTTCAAATGTACAAGGTTTGTGGGGAAGCACTTGTCCAAAGCGATTCTTTTTGGCCTCCGGTCGAATCATATGCCGGAGCATCCAGAATTGCCAATGACGTCCAATGATATAGATGCAAATATCTTTACTGCTATCAATTTGACAGCATTCTGCCTCATCGTATCTTGTCCACGAGGTTCAAATGTACAAGATTTGTGGGTAGCACTTGTCCAAAGCGACATTCTTTGGAGTAAGATCGAACCATAAGCCGGACCATCCAGAACTGCCGATGTTGACCAATGATATAGATGCAAATATCTTTACTCCTATCAATGTGATAGGATTCTGCCTCATCATACCTTGTTCCGGAGGTTCAAATGTACAAGATTTGTGCGGTAGCCCTTGTCCAAAGCGACTCTCTTTGGACTCAGGTCGAATCATAAGCCGGGGCATCCAGAATTGCCAATGTCGTCCAATGATATAGATGCAAATATCTTTACTGCTATCAATTTGACAGGATTCTGCCTCATCGTATCTTATCCAGGGGGTCCAAATGTACAAGATTTGTGCGGTAGCATCTGTCCAAAGCGACTCTCTTTGGCCTCCGGTCGAATCATATGCCGGAGCATCCAGAATTGCCAATGTCGTCCAGTGATATAGATGCAAATATCTTTACTCCTATCAATGTCATAGGATTCTGCCTCATCATACCTTGTGCAGGAGGTCCAAATGTACAAGATTTGTGCGTTAGCACTTCACAAAAGCGAAACTCCTTGGACTCAGGTCGATCCATAAGCCGAAGCATCAAGAATTTTCAATGTCGTGCAATCATATAGATGCAAATATCTTTACTGCTATCAATACGACAGGATTCTGCCTCATCGTATCTTGTCCACGAGGTTCAAATGTACAAGATTTGTGCGGTAGCACTTGTCCAAAGCGACATTCTTTGGACTTAGGTCGAACCATAAGCCGGGGCATCCAGAATTGCCAATGTCGTCCAATGATATAGATCCAAATATCTTTACTGCTATCAATTTGAAAGGATTCTGCATCATCGTATCTTGTCCAGGGGGTCCAAATGGACAAGGTTTGGACGGCAGAATTTGTCCAAAACGACTCTCTTTGGACGCAGGTCGAATGATAAGCCGAGCATCCAGAATTACCAATGTCGTGCAATGATATAGATGCAAATATCTTCACTCCAATCAATTTGACAGGATTCTGGCTCATCGTGTCTTGTCCAGGAGGATCAACTGTACACGATTTGTGCGGTAGCTCTAGACAAAAGCGAAACTCTTTGGACTCAGGTCGATCCATATGCCGAAGCATCCAGAATTGCCAATGTCGTGCAATGATATAGATGCAAATATCTTTACTGCTATCAATTTGACAGGACTCTGCCTCATCGTATCTTGTCCAGGGGGCCAAATTTACACGATTTGTGCGGTAGCACTTGTCCAAAGCGACTCTCTTTGTACTCAGGTCGATCCATATGCCGAAGTAACAAATATTGCCGATCTTATCGGAATGGTATAGATGCAAATATCTTAACTCCTATCAATTTGACAGGATTCTGCCTCATCTTATCTTCTCCAGGAGGTTCAAATGTACAAGAATTATGCGGTAGCACTTGTCCAAAGCGAAACTCTTTGGAATCAGGTCGATCCATAAGCCGAAGCATCCAGAATTGCCAATGTCGTGCAATGATATAGATGCAAATATCTTTACTGCTATCAATTTGACAGGATTCTGCATCATCGTATCTTGTCCACGAGGTTCAAGTGTACAAGATTTGTGGATAGCACTTGTCCAAAGCGACATTCTTTGGAGTAAGGTCGAACCATAAGCCGAACCATCCAGAACTGCCGATGTTGGCCAATGATATAGATGCAAATATCTTTACTCCTATCAATGTGATAGGATTCTGCCTCATCATACCTTGTTCCGGAGGTTCAAATGTACAAGATTTGTGCGGTAGCCCTTGTCCAAAGCGACTCTCTTTGGACTCAGGTCGAATCATAAGCCGGGGCATCCAGAATTGCCAATGTCGTCCAATGATATAGATGCAAATATCTTTACTCCTATCAATGTGACAGGATTCTGCCTCATCATACCTTGTGCAGGAGGTCCAAATGTACAAGATTTGTGCGTTAGCACTTCACAAAAACGAATCTCTTTGGACTCAGGTCGATCCATAAGCCGAAGCATCAAGAATTGCCAATGTCGTGTAATGGTATAGATGCAAATATCTTCACTCCTATCAATTTGACAGGATTCTGCCTCATCATACCTTGTACAGGAGGTTCAAATGTACAAGATTTGTGCGGTAGCACTTGTCCAAAACGACATTGTTTGGACTTAGGTCGAACATAAGCTGGACCATTCAGAATTGCCGATGTTGACCAATGATATAGATGCAAATATCTTTACTCCTATAAATTTGACAGGATTCTGCCTCATCGTATCTTGTCCACGAGGTTCAAATGTACAAGATTTGTGGGTAGCACTTGTCCAAAGCGACATTCTTTGGAGTAAGGTCGAACCATTAGCCGAACCATCCAGAACTGCCGATGTTGGCCAATGATATAGATGCAAATATCTTTACTCCTATCAATGTGATAGGATTCTGCCTCATCATACCTTGTGCAGGAGGTCCAAATGTACAAGATTTGTGCGTTAGCACTTCACAAAAGCGAAACTCCTTGGACTCAGGTCGATCCATAAGCCGAAGCATCAAGAATTGGCAATGTCGTGCAATGGTATAGATGCAAATATCTTCACTCCTATCAATTTGACAGGATTCTGCCTCATCATACCTAGTACAGGAGGTCCACACATACAAGATTTGTGCGGTAGCACTTGTCCAAAGCGCAACTCTTTGGACTCAGGTCGATCCATAAGCCGAAGCATCAAGAATTGCCAATGTCGTGCAATGGTATAGATGCAAATATCTTTACTGCTATCAATTTGACAGGATTCAGCCTCATCGCATCGTGTCCAGGGGGTCCAAATGGACAAGGTTTGGACGGCAGAATTTGTCCAAAACGACTCTCTTTGGACGCAGGTCGAATGATATGCTGAGCATCCACAATTGCCAAAGTCATCCAATGATATATATGCGAATATCTTTACTCCTATCAATGTAATAGGATTCTGCCTCATCCTGCCTGGTCCAGGAGGTCCAAATGTACAAGATTTGTGCGGCAGCATTTGTCCAAAGCGACTCTCTTTGAACTCAGGTCGAATGATAAGCCGAGCATCCAGAATTACCAATGTCGTGCAATGATATAGATGCAAATATCTTCACTCCAATCAATTTGACAGGATTCTGGCTCATCGTGTCTTGTCCAGGAGGATCAAGTGTACACGATTTGTGCGGTAGCTCTAGACAAAAGCGAAACTCTTTGGACTCAGGTCGATCCATATGCCGAAGCATCCAGAATTGCCAATGTCGTGCAATGATATAGATGCAAATATCTTTACTGCTATCAATTTGACAGGACTCTGCCTCATCGTATCTTGTCCAGGGGGCCAAATTTACACGATTTGTGCGGTAGCACTTGTCCAAAGCGACTCTCTTTGTACTCAGGTCGATCCATATGCCGAAGTAACAAATATTGCCGATCTTATCGGAATGGTATAGATGCAAATATCTTAACTCCTATCAATTTGACAGGATTCTGCCTCATCTTATCTTCTCCAGGAGGTTCAAATGTACAAGAATTATGCGGTAGCACTTGACAAAAGCCAATCTCTTTGGACTCAGGTCGATTCATATGCCGAGCATCCAGAATTGCCAATGTCGTCCAATGATATAGATGCAAATATCTTTACTCCTGTCAATGTGATAGGATTCTGCCTCATCATACCTTGTGCAGGAGGTCCAAATGTACAAGATTTGTGCGTTAGCACTTCACAAAAGCGAAACTCCTTGGACTCAGGTCGATCCATAAGCCGAAGCATTAAGAATTTTCAATGTCGTGCAATCATATAGATGCAAATATCTTTACTGCTATCAATATGACAGGATTCTGCCTCATCGTATCTTGTCCACGAGGTTCAAATGTACAAGATTTGTGCGGTAGCACATGTCCAAAGCGACATTCTTTGGACTTATGTCGAACCATAAGCCGGACCATCAAGAATTGCCAATGTCGTGCAATGATATAGATGCAAATATCTTTACTGCTATCAATTTGACAGGACTCTGCCTCATCGTATCTTGTCCAAGGGGCCAAATTTACACGATTTGTGCGGTAGCACTTGTCCAAAGCGACTCTCTTTGTACTCAGGTCGATCCATATGCCGAAGTAACAAATATTGCCGATCTTATCGGAATGGTATAGATGCAAATATCTTAACTCCTATCAATTTGACAGGATTCTGCCTCATCTTATCTTCTCCAGGAGGTTCAAATGTACAAGAATTATGCGGTAGCACTTGTCCAAAGCGAAACTCTTTGCAATCAGGTCGATCCATAAGCCGAAGCATCCAGAATTGCCAATGTCGTGCAATGATATAGATGCAAATATCTTTACTGCTATCAATTTGACAGGATTCTGCATCATCGTATCTTGTCCACGAGGTTCAAGTGTACAAGATTTGTGGATAGCACTTGTCCAAAGCGACATTCTTTGGAGTAAGGTCGAACCATAAGCCGAACCATCCAGAACTGCCGATGTTGGCCAATGATATAGATGCAAATATCTTTACTCCTATCAATGTGATAGGATTCTGCCTCATCATACCTTGTTCCGGAGGTTCAAATGTACAAGATTTGTGCAGTAGCCCTTGTCCAAAGCGACTCTCTTTGGACTCAGGTCGAATCATAAGCCGGGGCATCCAGAATTGCCAATGTCGTCCAATGATATAGATGCAAATATCTTTACTCCTATCAATGTGACAGGATTCTGCCTCATCATACCTTGTGCAGGAGGTCCAAATGTACAAGATTTGTGCGTTAGCACTTCACAAAAACGAATCTCTTTGGACTCAGGTCGATCCATAAGCCGAAGCATCAAGAATTGCCAATGTCGTGTAATGGTATAGATGCAAATATCTTCACTCCTATCAATTTGACAGGATTCTGCCTCATCATACCTTGTACAGGAGGTTCAAATGTACAAGATTTGTGCGGTAGCACTTGTCCAAAACGACATTGTTTGGACTTAGGTCGAACATAAGCTGGACCATTCAGAATTGCCGATGTTGACCAATGATATAGATGCAAATATCTTTACTCCTATAAATTTGACAGGATTCTGCCTCATCGTATCTTGTCCACGAGGTTCAAATGTACAAGATTTGTGGGTAGCACTTGTCCAAAGCGACATTCTTTGGAGTAAGGTCGAACCATTAGCCGAACCATCCAGAACTGCCGATGTTGGCCAATGATATAGATGCAAATATCTTTACTCCTATCAATGTGATAGGATTCTGCCTCATCATACCTTGTGCAGGAGGTCCAAATGTACAAGATTTGTGCGTTAGCACTTCACAAAAGCGAAACTCCTTGGACTCAGGTCGATCCATAAGCCGAAGCATCAAGAATTGGCAATGTCGTGCAATGGTATAGATGCAAATATCTTCACTCCTATCAATTTGACAGGATTCTGCCTCATCATACCTAGTACAGGAGGTCCACACATACAAGATTTGTGCGGTAGCACTTGTCCAAAGCGCAACTCTTTGGACTCAGGTCGATCCATAAGCCGAAGCATCAAGAATTGCCAATGTCGTGCAATGGTATAGATGCAAATATCTTTACTGCTATCAATTTGACAGGATTCAGCCTCATCGCATCGTGTCCAGGGGGTCCAAATGGACAAGGTTTGGACGGCAGAATTTGTCCAAAACGACTCTCTTTGGACGCAGGTCGAATGATATGCTGAGCATCCACAATTGCCAAAGTCATCCAATGATATATATGCGAATATCTTTACTCCTATCAATGTAATAGGATTCTGCCTCATCCTGCCTGGTCCAGGAGGTCCAAATGTACAAGATTTGTGCGGCAGCATTTGTCCAAAGCGACTCTCTTTGAACTCAGGTCGAATGATAAGCCGAGCATCCAGAATTACCAATGTCGTGCAATGATATAGATGCAAATATCTTCACTCCAATCAATTTGACAGGATTCTGGCTCATCGTGTCTTGTCCAGGAGGATCAAGTGTACACGATTTGTGCGGTAGCTCTAGACAAAAGCGAAACTCTTTGGACTCAGGTCGATCCATATGCCGAAGCATCCAGAATTGCCAATGTCGTGCAATGATATAGATGCAAATATCTTTACTGCTATCAATTTGACAGGACTCTGCCTCATCGTATCTTGTCCAGGGGGCCAAATTTACACGATTTGTGCGGTAGCACTTGTCCAAAGCGACTCTCTTTGTACTCAGGTCGATCCATATGCCGAAGTAACAAATATTGCCGATCTTATCGGAATGGTATAGATGCAAATATCTTAACTCCTATCAATTTGACAGGATTCTGCCTCATCTTATCTTCTCCAGGAGGTTCAAATGTACAAGAATTATGCGGTAGCACTTGACAAAAGCCAATCTCTTTGGACTCAGGTCGATTCATATGCCGAGCATCCAGAATTGCCAATGTCGTCCAATGATATAGATGCAAATATCTTTACTCCTGTCAATGTGATAGGATTCTGCCTCATCATACCTTGTGCAGGAGGTCCAAATGTACAAGATTTGTGCGTTAGCACTTCACAAAAGCGAAACTCCTTGGACTCAGGTCGATCCATAAGCCGAAGCATTAAGAATTTTCAATGTCGTGCAATCATATAGATGCAAATATCTTTACTGCTATCAATATGACAGGATTCTGCCTCATCGTATCTTGTCCACGAGGTTCAAATGTACAAGATTTGTGCGGTAGCACATGTCCAAAGCGACATTCTTTGGACTTATGTCGAACCATAAGCCGGACCATCAAGAATTGCCAATGTCGTGCAATGGTATAGATGCAAATATCATTACTGCTATCAATTTGACAGGATTCTGTCTCATCGTATCTTGTCCAGGGTGTCCAAATGTACACGATTTGTTGCGGTAGCACTTGTCCAAAGCGAAACTCTTTGGAATCAGGTCGATCCATAAGCCGAAGCATCCAGAATTGCCAATGTCGTGCAATGATATAGATGCAAATATCTTTACTGCTATCAATTTGACAGGATTCTGCCTCATCGTATCTCGTCCAGGGGGTCCAAATGTACAAGATTTGTGCGGTAGCACGTGTCCAAAGCGACTCTCTTTGGCCTCCGGTCGGATCATAAGCCGGGGCATCCAGAATTGCCAATGTCGTCCAATGATATAGATGCAAATATCTTTACTCCTATCAATTTGACAGGATTCTGCCTCATCGTATCTTGTCCACGAGGTTCAAGTGTACAAGATTTGTGGATAGCACTTGTCCAAAGCGACATTCTTTGGAGTAAGGTCGAACCATAAGCCGAACCATCCAGAACTGCCGATGTTGGCCAATGATATAGATGCAAATATCTTTACTCCTATCAATGTGATAGGATTCTGCCTCATCATACCTTGTTCCGGAGGTTCAAATGTACAAGATTTGTGCGGTAGCACCTGTCCAAAGCGACTCTCTTTGGCCTCCAGTCGAATCATATGCCGGAGCATCCAGAATTGCCAATGTCGTCCAGTGATATAGATGCAAATATCTTTACTCCTATCAATGTGATAGGATTCTGCCTCATCATACCTTGTGCAGGAGGTCCAAATGTACAAGATTTGTGCGTTAGCACTTCACAAAAGCGAAACTCCTTGGACTCAGGTCGATCCATAGGCCGAAGCATCAAGAATTTTCAATGTCGTGCAATCATATAGATGCAAATATATTTACTGCTATCAATATAACAGGATTCTGCCTCATCGTATCTTGTCCACGAGGTTCAAATGTACAAGATTTGTGCGGTAGCACTTGTCCAAAGCGACATTCTTTGGACTTAGGTCGAACCATAAGCCGGACCATCCAGAACTGCCGATGTTGACCAATGATATAGATGCAAATATCTTTACTCCTATCAATGTGATAGGATTCTGCCTCATCATACCTTGTTCCGGAGGTTCAAATGTACAAGATTTGTGCGTTAGCACTTCACAAAAACGAATCTCTTTGGACTCAGGTCGAATCATAAGACGGGATATCCAGAATTGCCAATGTCGTCCAATGATATAGATGCAAATATCTTTACTCCTATCAATGTGACAGGATTCTGCCTCATCATACCTTGTGCAGGAGGTCCAAATGTACAAGATTTGTGCGTTAGCACTTCACAAAAACGAATCTCTTTGGACTCAGGTCGATCCATAAGCCGAAGCATCAAGAATTGCCAATGTCGTGCAATGGTATAGATGCATATATCTTCACTCCTATCAATTTGACATGATTCTGCCTCATCATACCTTGTACAGGAGGTCCACACATACAAGATTTGTGCGGTAGCACTTGTCCAAAGCGAAACTCTTTGGACTCAGGTCGAATGACAAGCCGAGCTTCCAGAATTACCAATGTCGTGCAATGATATAGATGCAAATATCTTTACTGCTATCAATTTGACAGGACTCTGCCTCATCGTATCTTGTCCAGGGGGTCCAAATTTACACGATTTGTGCGGTAGCACTTGTCCAAAGCGACTCTCTTGGTACTCAGGTCGATCCATATGCCGAAGTAACAAATATTGCCGATCTGATCGGAATGGTATAGATGCAAATATCTTAACTCCTATCAATTTGACAGGATTCTGCCTCATCGTATCTTCTCCAGGAGGTTCAAATGTACAAGAATTATGCGGTAGCACTTGACAAAAGCCAATCTCTTTGGACTCAGGTCGATTCATATGCCGAGCATCCAGAATTGCCAATGTCGTCCAATGATACAGATGCAAATATCTTTACTCCTGTCAATGTGATAGGATTCTGCCTCATCATACCTTGTGCAGGAGGTCCAAATGTACAAGATTTGTGCGTTAGCACTTCACAAAAGCGAAACTCCTTGGACTCAGGTCGATCCATAAGCCGAAGCATCAAGAATTTTCAATATCGTGCAATCATATAGATGCAAATATCTTTACTGCTATCAATATGACAGGATTCTGCCTCATCGTATCTTGTCCACGAGGTTCAAATGTACAAGATTTGTGCGGTAGCACTTGTCCAAAGCGACATTCTTTGGACTTAGGTCGAACCATAAGCCGGACCATCCAGAACGGCCGATGTTGACCAATGATATAGATGCAAACATCTTTACTCCTATCAATGTGATAGGATTCTGCCTCATCATACCTTGTTCCGGAGGTTCAAATATAAAAGATTTGTGCGGTAGCCCTTGTCCAAAGCGACTCTCTTTGGACTCAGGTCGAAACATAAGACGGGACATCCAGAATTGCCAATGTCGTCCAATGATATAGATGCAAATATCTTTACTCCTATCAATGTGACAGGATTCTGCCTCATCATACCTTGTGCAGGAGGTCCAAAGGTACAAGATTTGTGCGTTAGCACTTCACAAAAACGAATCTCTTTGGACTCAGGTCGATCCATAAGCCGAAGCATCAAGAATTGGCAATGTCGTGCAATGGTATAGATGCAAATATCTTCACTCCTATCAATTTGACAGGATTCTGCCTCATCATACCTTGTACAGGAGATCCACACATACAAGATTTGTGCGGTAGCACTTGTCCAAAGCGAAACTCTTTGGACTCAGGTCGATCCATAAGCCGAAGCATCAAGAATTGCCAATGTCGTGCAATGGTATAGATGCAAATATCTTTACTGCTATCAATTTGACAGGATTCAGCCTCATCGCATCGTGTCCAGGGGGTCCAAATGGACAAGGTTTGGACGGCAGAATTTGTCCAAAACGACTCTCTTTGGACGCAGGTCGAATGATATGCTGAGCATCCACAATTGCCAAAGTCATCCAATGATATATATGCGAATATCTTTACTCCTATCAATGTAATAGGATTCTGCCTCATCCTGCCTGGTCCAGGAGGTCCAAATGTACAAGATTTGTGCGGCAGCATTTGTCCAAAGCGACTCTCTTTGAACTCAGGTCGAATGATAAGCCGAGCATCCAGAATTACCAATGTCGTGCAATGATATAGATGCAAATATCTTCACTCCAATCAATTTGACAGGATTCTGGCTCATCGTGTCTTGTCCAGGAGGATCAAGTGTACACGATTTGTGCGGTAGCTCTAGACAAAAGCGAAACTCTTTGGACTCAGGTCGATCCATATGCCGAAGCATCCAGAATTGCCAATGTCGTGCAATGATATAGATGCAAATATCTTTACTGCTATCAATTTGACAGGACTCTGCCTCATCGTATCTTGTCCAGGGGGCCAAATTTACACGATTTGTGCGGTAGCACTTGTCCAAAGCGACTCTCTTTGTACTCAGGTCGATCCATATGCCGAAGTAACAAATATTGCCGATCTTATCGGAATGGTATAGATGCAAATACCTTAACTCCTATCAATTTGACAGGATTCTGCCTCATCTTATCTTCTCCAGGAGGTTCAAATGTACAAGAATTATGCGGTAGCACTTGACAAAAGCCAATCTCTTTGGACTCAGGTCGATTCATATGCCGAGCATCCAGAATTGCCAATGTCGTCCAACGATATAGATGCAAATATCTTTACTCCTATCAATTGGACAGGATTCTGCTTCATCGTATCTTGTCCAGGGGGTCCAAATGTACACGATTTGTTGCGGTATCATTTGCCCAAACCGACTCTCTTTTGATTCAGGTCGAATCATAAGCCGGAGCATCCAGAATTGCCAATGTCGACCAATGATATAGATGCAAATATCTTTACTCCTATCAATTTGGCACAGGATTCTGCTTCATCGTATATTGTCCAGGGGGTCCAAATGTACAAGATTTGTGCGGTAGCACTTGACAAAAGCAAATCCCTTTGGACTCAGGTCGATCCATAAGCCGAAGCATCCAGAATTGCCAATGTCGTCCAACGATATAGATGCAAATATCTTTACTCCTATCAATTTGCCAGGATTCTCCCTCATCATATCTTGTCCAGGAGGTCCAAATGTACAAGTTTGTGCGGTAGCACTTGTCCAAGCCGACTCTCTTTGGATTCAGGTCAAATCATATATCGCAGCATCCAGAATTGCCAATGTCGTCCAACGATATAGATGCAAATATCTTTACTCCTATCAATTTGCCCGGATTCTCCCTCATCATATCTTGTCCAGGAGGTCCAAATGTACAAGGTTTGAGCGGTAGCACTTGTCCAAAGCGACTCTCTTTGGCCTCCGGTCGAATCATATGTCGCAGCATCCAGAATTGCCAATGTCGTCCAATGATATAGAAGCAAATATCTTTACTCCGATAAATTGTACAGGATTCTGCCTCATCGTATCTTGTTCAGGAGATTCAAATGTACAATATTTGTGAGGTAGCACTTGACAAAAGCGACTCTCTTTGGCCTCCGGTCGAATCATATGTCGCAGCATCCAGAATGGCCAATGTCGTCCAATGATATAGATGCAAATATCTTTACTCCTGTCAATTTGACAGGATTCTGCCCCATCGTATCTTGTCCAGGGGGTCCAATTGTACAAGATCTGTGCGGTAGAACTTGTCCAAAGCGACTCGCTTTGGCCTCCGGTCGAATCATATGTCGGAGCATTCAGAATTGCCAATGTCGTCCAATGATATAGATGCAAATATCCTCACTCCTATTAAATTTACAGCATTCTGCCTCATCTTATCTTGTCCAGCAAGTTCAAATGTACCTGATTTGTGCGGTAGCACTTGTCGAGGCCGACTCTCTTTGGATTCAGGACTAATTATAAGATGGATCCCCAGGATTGCCAATGTCGTCCAATGATATTGGTGCAAATATGTTCACTCCAGTCAATGTGACAGGATTCTGCCTTACCATACCTTGTTCACGAGATTCAAATGTACAAGATTTGTGCGGCAGCACTTGACAAAAGCGAATCGCTTTGGACTCAGGTCGATCCATAAGCCGAAGCATCAAGAATTGCCAATGCCGTCCAATGATATAGGTGCAAATATCTTCACTCCTATCAATTTGCCAGGATTCTGCATCACCATACCTTGTCCAGGTGTTCCAAATGGACATGATTTGGGCGGTAGCACTTGTCCAAAGCGACTCTCCATGGACTCAGGTCGAATCATAAGCCGGGGCATCCAGAATTGCCAATGTAACCCAATGATATAGATGGAAACATCTTTACTCCTATCATTTTGACAGGATGCTGCCTCATCGTATTTTGTCCAGGGGGTCCAAATGTACACGATTTGTTGCGATACCACTTGTCCAAAGCGACATTCTTTAGACTTATGTCGAACCATAAGCCGGACCATCCAGAATTGCCGATGTTGCCCAATGATATAGATGCAAATATCTTTACTCCTATCAATTTGACAGGATGCTGCCTCATCGTATCTTGTCCAGGGGGTCCAAATGTACACGATTTGTTGCGATACCACTTGTCCAAAGCGACATTCTTTGGACTTATGTCGAACCATAAGCCGGACCATCCAGAATTGCCGATGTTGCCCAATGATATAGATGCAAATATCCTTACTCCTATTAATTTGACAGGATTCTGCCTCATCATACCTTGTTCCGGAGGTTCAAATGTACATGTTTTGGGCGGCAGCATATGCCCAAACTGACTCTCTTTGGATTCAGGTCGAATCATAAGCCGGGGCATCCAGAATTGCCAATGTAGCCCAGTGATATAGATTGAAACGCCTTTACTCCTATCAATTTGACAGGATTCTGCCTCATCGTGTCTTGTCCAGGAGGATCAAGTGTACAAGATTTGTGTGGTAGCACTAGACAAAAGCGAAACTCTTTGGACTCAAGTCGATACATAAGCCGAACCAACCAGAATTGCCAATGTCGTGCAATGATATAGATGCAAATATCTTTACTGCTATCAATGTGATAGGATTCTGCCTCATCATACCTTGTTCCGGAGGTTCAAATGTACAAGATTTGTGCGGTAGCCCTTGTCCAAAGCGACTCTCCATGGACTCAGGTCGAATCATAAGCCGGGGCATCCAGAATTGCCAATGTAGCCCAATGATATAGATGCAAACATCTTTACTCCTATCATTTTTACAGGATGCTGCCTCATCGTATCTTGTCCAGGGGGTCCAAATGTACACGATTTGTTGCGATACCACTTGTCCAAAGCGACATTCTTTGGACTTATTTCGAACCATAAGCCGGACCATCCGGAATTGCCGATGTTGCCCAAGGATATAGATGCAAATATCTTTACTCCTATTAATTTGACAGGATGCTGCCTCATCGTATCTTGTCCAGGGGGTCCAAATGTACATGTTTTGGGCGGCAGCATTTGCCCAAACCGACTCTCTTTGGATTCAGGTGGAATCATAAGCCGGGGCATCCAGAATTGCCAATGTAGCCCAATGATATAGATGCAAACATCTTTACTCCTATCAGTTTGACAGGATTCTGCCTCACCATACCTCGTACAGGAGGTGCAAATGTACAAGATTTGTGCGGTAGCACGTGTCCAAAGCGACTCTCTTTGGCCCCCGGTCGAATCATATGCCGGAGCATCCAGAATTGCCAATGTCGTCCAGTGATATAGATGCAAATATCTTTACTCCGAACAATGTGATAAGATTCTGCCTCACCATACCTCGTACAGGAGGTGCAAATGTACAAGATTTGTGCGGTAGCACTTGTCCAAAGCGAAACTCTTTGGACTTAGGTCGATCCATAAGCCGAAGCATCAAGAATTGCCAATGTCGTGCAATGGTATGGATGCAAATATCTTTACTGCTATCAATTTGACAGGATTCTGCTTCATCGTATCTTGTCCAGGGGGTTCAAATGTACACGATTTGTTGCGGTAGCATTTGTCCAAACTGACTCTCTCTGGATTCAGGTCGAATCTTAAGCCGGAGCATCCAGAATTGCCAATGTCGACCAATGATATAGATGCAAATATCTTTACTCCTATCATTTTGACAGGATTCTGCTTCATCCTATATTGTCCAGGGGGTCCAAATGTACAAGATTTGTGCGGTAGCACTTGACAAAAGCCAATCCCTTTGGACTCAGGTCGATCCATAAGCCGAAGCATCCTGAATTGCCAATGTCGTGCAACGATATAGATGCAAATATCATTACTCCTATCAATTTGACAGCATTCTGCCTCATCGTATCTTGTCCAGGAGGATCAACTGTACAAGATTTGTCCCGAAGCACTTATGCAAAACGATTCTCTTTCAACTCAGGTCGATCCATTAGCCGAAGCATCCAAAAATGCTAATGTCGTCCAACGATATAGATGCAAATATCAATACTCCTATCAACGTGATAGGATCCTGCCTCATCATACCTTGCCCAGGAGGTCCAAATGTACAAGATTTTTGGGGTAGCACGTGACAAAAGCGAATCCCTTTGGACTCAGGTCGATCCATATGCCGAAGCATCCAAAGTTGCAAATGTCGTCCTATGATATAGATGGAAAAATATCTTTACTCCTATGAATTTGACAGGATCCTGCCTCATCGTATCTTGTTCAGGGGGTCCAAATGTACAAGATTTGTTGCGGTAGCACTTGTCCAAAGCGACTCTCCTTGGACTCAGGTCGAATCATATGCTTGAGCATCCAGAATTGCCAAAGTCGTCCATTGATATAGATGCAAATATCCTGACTCCTATCAATTTGGCAGGATTCTGCCTCATCGTATCTTGTCCAGGAAGATCAAATTTACAATATTTGTGCGGTAGCACTTGTCCAGGCCGACTGTCTTTGGATTCAGGTCGAATCATAAGCCAGATCCCCAGGATTGACAATGTTACCCAATAATATTGATGCAAATATCTTTACTACAATCAATGTGACAGGCTTCTGGTTCACCATACCTTTTCCAGGAGGTTCAAATGTACAAGATTTGTGCGGTAGCACTTGACCAAAGCGGATCTCTTTGGACTCAGATTGGTCCATATGCCGAAGCATTCAGAATTGCCAACGTCGTCCATTGATATAGATGCAAATATCTTTACTCCTGTCAATTTGATAGGATTCTGCCTCATCGTATCTGGTCCAGGAGGTTCAAATGTACCAGATTTGTGCGGTATCACTTGTCCAGATCGACTATCTTTGGATTCAGGTCTAATTATAAGACGGATCCCCAGGATTGCCAATGTCGTCCAATGATATAGATGCAAATATCTTCACTCCTATCAATGTGACAGGATTCTGCCTCATCATACCTTTTCCAGGAGGTCCAAATGCACATGTTTTGGGCGGCAGCATTTGCCCAAACCGACTCTCTTTGGATTCAGGTCGAATCATAAGCCGGAGCATCCAGAATTGCCAATGTCGTCCTATGGTATAGATGCAAAAATCGTTACTCCTATCAATGTGATAGGATTCTGCCTCATCATACCTTGTTCCGGAGGTTCAAATGTACACGATTTGTGCGGTAGCACGTGTCCAAAGCGACTCTCTTTCGCCCCCGGTCGAATCATATGCCGGAGCATCCAGAATTGCCAATGTCGTCCAGTGATATAGATGCAAGTATCTTTACTCCTATCAATGTGATAAGATTCTGCCTCACCATACCTCGCACAAGCGGTGAAAATGTACAAGATTTGTGCGGTAGCACTTGTCCAAAGCGAAACTCTTTGGACTCAGTTCTAATTATAAGACGGATCCCCAGGATTGCCAATGTCGTCCAATGATATAGATGCAAATATCTTCACTCCTATCAATGTGACAGGATTCTGCCTCATCATACCTTTCCAGGAGGTCCAAATGCACATGTTTTGGGCGGCAGCATTTGCCCAAACCGACATTCTTTGGACTTATGTCGAATCTTAAGCCGGAGCATCCAGAATTGCCAATGTCGTCCAATGATATAGATGCAAATATCTTTACTGCTATCAATTTGACAGGATTCTGCCTCATCATACCTTGTACAGTACGTCAAAATGTACAAGATTTGTGCGTTAGCACTTCACAAAATCGAATCTCTTTGGACTCAGGTCGATTCATATGCCGAAGCATCCAGAATTGCCATATCGTCCAATGATACAGATGCAAATATCTTTACTCCTATCAATTTGACAGGATTCTGGCTCATCGTGTCTTGTCTAGGAGGATCAAGTGTACAAGATTTGTGCACTAGCACTAGACAAAAGCCAATCTCTTTGGCTCAGGTCGAATCATATGCCGATCATCCAGAATTGCCAATGTCGTCCTATGGTATAGATGCAAATATCTTTACTCCTATCAATGTGATAGGATTCTGCCTCATCATACCTTGTTCCGGAGGTTCAAATGTATACGATTTGTGCGGTAGCACGTGTCCAAAGCGACTCTCTTTGGCCTCCGGTCGAATCATATGCCGGAGCATTCAGAATTGCCAATGTCGTCCAGTGATATAGATGCAAATATCTTTACTCCTATCAATGTGATAGGATTCTGCCTCATCATACCTCGTACAGGAGGTGCAAATGTACACGATTTGTGCGGTAGCACTTGTCCAAAGCGAAACTCTTTGGACTCAGGTCGATCCATATGCCGAAGCATCAAACATTGCCAATGCCGTCCAATGATATATGTGCAAATATCTTCACTCCTATCAATTTGCCAGGATTCTGCCTCACCATACCTTGTCCAGGTGGTTCAAATGGACATGATTTGGGCGGCAGCATTTGTCCAAAGCGACTCTCTTTGGACTCAGGTTGAATCATAAGCCGGGCATCCAGAATTGGCCAATGTCGTCCAATGATATAGATGCAAATATCTTCACTCCTATCAATGTGACAGGATTCTGCCTCATCATACCTTTTCCAGGAGGTCCAAATGCACATGTTTTGGGCGGCAGCATTTGCCCAAACCGACTCTCTTTGGATTCAGGTCGAATCATATGCCGGAGCATCCAGAATTGCCAATGTCGACCAATGATATAGATGCAAATATCTTTACTCCTATCAATTTGACAGGATTCTGCTTCATCGTATTTTGTCCAGGAAGTTCAAATGTAAAAGATTTGTGCGGTAGCACTTGTCCAGGCCGACTCTCTTTGCATTCAGGTCTAATTATAAGATGGATCCCCAGGATTGCCAATGTCGTCCAATGATATTGGGGCAAATATCTTCACTCCTATCGATATGACAGGATTCTGCCCCATTATACCTTGTCCAGGAGGTCCAAATGGACAAGATTTGGGCGGAAGCATTTGTGCAAAGCGACTCTCTTTGGACTCAAGTCGAATCTTAAGCCGGAGCATCCCGAATTGCCAATGTCGTCCAATGATATAGATGCAAATATCTTTACTGCTATCAATTTGACAGGATTCTGCCTCATCACACCTTGTACAGTACGTCAAAATGTACAAGATTTGTGCGTTAGCACTTCACAAAAGCGAATCTCTTTGGACTCAGGTCGATTCATATGCCGAAGCATCCAGAATTGCCAATGTCGTCCAATGATATACATCCAAATATCTTTACTGCTATCAATTTGACAGGATTCTGCCTCATCGTATATTGTCCAGGGGGTCCAAAGGTACATGAAGTGTGTGGTAGCAATTGTCCAAAGCGACTCTCTTTGGCCTCCGGTCGAATCATACGCCGGAGCAACCAGAATTGCCAATGTCGTCCAATGATATAGATGCAAATATCTTTACTCCTATCAATGTGATAGGGTTCTGCATCATCATACCTTGTACAGGAGGTCCACACATACAAGATTTGTGCAGTAGCACTTGTCCAAAGCGACAGTCTTTGGATTCAGGTCGAATCATAAACCGGAGCATCCAGAATTGCCAATGTCGTCCAATGATATAGATACAAACATCTCCAAAGCGACTCTCTCTGGACTCAGGTCGATCCATAAGCCGAAGCATCCAGAATTGCCAATGTCGTCCAATGATATAGATGCAAATATCTTTACTGCTATCAATGTGGCAGGATTCTGCCTCATCGTATCTTGTCCAGGGGGTCCAAATGTACAAGATTTGTGCGGTAGCACTTGTCCAAAGCGACATTCTTTCCACTTATGTCGAACCATATGCTGGACCATCCAGAATTGCCAATGTCGTCCAATGATATAGATGCAAATATCTTTACTGCTATCAATTTGACAGGATTCTGCCTTATCGCATCTTGTCCCGGAGGTTCAAATGTACAAGATTTGTGCGGTAGCCCCTGTCCAAAGCGACTCTCTTTGGACTCAGGTCGAATCATAAACCGGAGCATCCAGAATTGCCAATGTCGTCCAATGATATAGATACAAACATCGCCAAAGCGACTCTCTCTGGACTCAGGTCGATCCATAAGCCGAAGCATCCAGAATTGCCAATGTCGTCCAATGATATAGATGCAAATATCTTTACTGCTATCAATGTGACAGGATTCTGCCTAATCGTATCTTGTCCAGGGGGTCCAAATGTACAAGATTTGTGCGGTAGCACTTGTCCAAAGCGACATTCTTTGCACTTATGTCGAACCATAAGCCTGAGCATCCAGAATTGCCAATGTCGTCCAATGATATAGATACAAATATCTTTACTCGTATCAATGTGATAGGATTCTGCCTCATCATACCTTGTGCAGGAGGCCCAAATGTACAAGATTTGCGGGGTCGCACTTGTCCAAAGCGACATTCTTTGGACTTATGTCGAACCATATGCCGAGCATCCAGAATTGCCAATGTCGTCCAATGATATAGATGCAAATATCTTTACTCCTATCAATGTGATAGGATTCTGCCTCATCGTATCTTGTCCAGGGGGTCCAAATGAACGCGATTTGTTGCGGTAGCACTTGTCCAAAGCGACATTCTTTGGACTTATGTCGAACCATATGCCGAGCAACCACAATTGCCAATGTCGTCCAATGATATAGATGCAAACATCTTCGCACCTATCAATTTGACAGGATTCTGCCTCATCGTAACTTGTCCCGGAGGTTCAAATGTACAAGATTTGTGCGGTACTGCTTGTCCAAAGCGACTCTCTTTGGACTCTGGTCGAATCATAAACCGGAGCATCCAGAATTGCCAATGTCGTCCAATAATATAGATGCAAACATCTTCACACCTATCAATTTGACAGGATTCTGCCTCATCGTATCTTGTCCCGGAGGTTCAAATGTACAAGATTTGTGCGGTAGCCCTTGTCCAAAGCGACTCTCTGTGGACTCAGGTCGAATCATAAGCCGGAGCATCCAGAATTGGCAATGTCGTCCAATGATATAGATGCAAACATCTTCACACCTATCAATTTGACAGGATTCTGCCTCATCGTATCTTGTCCCGGAGGTTCAAATGTACGAGATTTGTGCGGTAGCCCTTGTCCAAAGCGACTCTCTTTGGACTCAGGTCGAATCATAAGCCGGAGCATCCAGAATTGGCAATGTCGTTCAATGATATAGATGCAAACTTCTTCACTCCTATCAATTTGACAGGATTCTGCCTCATCATACCTTGTTCCGGAGGTTCAAATGTACAAGATTTGTGCGGTATTACTTGTCCAAAGCGACTCTCTCTGGACTCAGGTCGATCCATAAGCCGAAGCATCCAGCATTGCCAATGTCGTCCAATGATATAGATGCAAACATCTTCGCACCTATCAATTTGACAGGATTCTGCCTCATCGTAACTTGTCCCGGAGGTTCAAATGTACAAGATTTGTGCGGTAGCCCTCGTCCAAATCGACTCTCTTTGGACTCAGGTCGAATCATAAACCGGAGCATCCAGAAATGCCAATGTCGTCCAATGATATAGATACAAACATCTCCAAAGCGACTCTCTCTGGACTCAGGTCGATCCATAAGCCGAAGCATCCAGAATTGCCAACGTCGTCCAATGATATAGATGCAAATATGTTTACTCCTATCAATGTGATAGGATTCTGCCTCATCGTATCTTGTCCAGGGGGTCCAAATGAACACGATTTGTTGCGGTAGCACTTGTCCAAAGCGACATTCTTTGGACTTATGTCGAACCATATGCAGAGCATCCAGAATTGCCAATGTGGTCCAATGATATAGATGCAAATATCTTTACTCCTATCAATGTGATAGGATTCTGCCTCATCATATCTTGTCCAGGAGGTCCAAATGGACAAGATTTGGGCGGCAGTGTTTGTCCAAAGCGACTCTCTTTGAACTCAGGTCGAAGCATATGCCGAACTTCCAGAATTGCCAATGTCGTCCAATGATATAGATGCAAATATCTTTACCCCTATCAATGTGATAGGATTCTGCCTCATCATACCTTGTACAGGACATCCACACATACAAGATTTGTGCGGTAGCACTTGTCCAAAGCGACTCTCTTTGGACTCAGGTCGAATCATAAGCCGGTGCATCCAGAATTGCCAATGCCGTCTAATGATATAGATGCAAATATCTTCACTCCTATCAATGTGACAGGATTCGGCCTCATCACACCTTTTCCAGGAGGTCCAAATGCACATGTTTTGGGCGGCAGCATTTGCCCAAACCGACTCTATTTGGATTCAGGTCGAATCATATGTCGGAGCATCCAGACTTGCCAATGTCGTCCAATGATATAGATGCAAATATCTATACTCCTATCAATTTGACAGGATTCTGCCTCATCATACCTTGTTCCGGAGGTTCAAATGTACAAGATTTGTGCCGTATTACTTGTCCAAAGCGACTGTCTCTGGATTCAGGTCGAATCATGAGCCGGACCATCCAGAATTGCCAATGTCGTCCAATGATATACATCCAAATATCTTTACTGCTATCAATTTGACAGGATTCTGCCTCATCGTATATTGTCCAGGGGGTCCAAAGGTACATGAAGTGTGTGGTAGCACTTGTCCAAAGCGACTCTCTTTGGCCTCCGGTCGAATCATACGCCGGAGCAACCAGAATTGCCAATGTCGTCCAATGATATAGATGCAAATATCTTTACTCCTATCAATGTGATAGGATTCTGCATCATCATACCTTGTACAGGAGGTCCACACATACAAGATTTGTGCGGTAGCACTTGTCCAAAGCGACAGTCTTTGGATTCAGGTCGAATCATGAGCCGGAGCATCCAGAATTGCCAATGTCGTCCAATGATATACATGCAAATATCTTTACTGCTATCAATTTGACAGGATTCTGCCTCATCGTATATTGTCCAGGGGGTCCAAAAGTACCTGAAGTGTGTGGTAGCACTTGTCCAAAGCGACTCTCTTTGGCCTCCGGTCGAATCATACGCCGGAGTATCCAGAATTGCCAATGTCGTCCAATGATATAGATGCAAACATCTCCAAAGCGACTCTCTCTGGACTCAGGTCGATCCATAAGCCGAAGCATCCAGAATTGCCAATGTCGTCCAATGATATAGATGCAAATATCTTTACTCCTACCAATGTAATAGGATTCTGCCTCATCCTGCCTGGTCCAGGAGGTCCAAATGTACAAGATTTGTGCGGTAGCCCTTGTCCAAAGCGACTCTCTTTGGACTCAGGTCGAATCATAAGCCGGAGCATCCAGAATTGCCATTGTCGTGCAATTTTATAGATGCAAATATCTTTACTGCTATCAATTTAACAGGTTTCTGCCTCATCGTATCTTGTCCAGGGGGTCCAAATGCACAAGTTTTTGGCGGCAGCATTTGCCCAAACCGACTCTCTTTGGATTCAGGTCGAATCATATACCGGAGCATCAAGAATTGCCATTGTCGTCCTATGATGTAGACGCAAATATCTTTACTCCTATCAATTTAACAGGATTCTGCCTAATCGTATCTTGTCCAGTAGGTAAAAATGTACAAGATTTGTGCGTTAGCACTTCACAAAAGCGAATCTCTTTCGACTCAGGTCGATTCATATGCCGAAGCATCCAGAATTGCCATGTCATCCAATGATACAGATGCAAACATCTTTACTGCTATCAATTTGACAGGATTCTGCCTCAGCGTGTCTTGTCCAGGGGGTCCAAATGTATAAGATTTGTGCGGCAGCACGTGTCCAAAGCGAAACTCTTTGGACTCAGGTTGATCCATAAGCCGAAGTATCAAGAATTGCCAATGTCGTGCAATGGTATAGATGCAAATATCTTTACTGCTATCAATTTGACAGGATTCTGCCTCATCGTATCTTGTCCAGGGGGTCCAAATGTATAAGATTTGTGCGGCAGCACGTGTCCAAAGCGACTCTCTTTGGCCTCCGGTCGAATCATATGCCGGAGCATCCAGAATTGCCAATGTCGTCCAGTGATATAGATGCAAATATCATCACTCCTATGAATGTGATAGGATTCTGCCTCATCATACATTGTACAGGAGGTCCAAATGTACAAGACTTGTTGCGGTAGCACTTGTCCGAAGCGACTATCTTTGGACTCAGGTCGAATCATAAGCCTGAGCATCCAGAATTGCCAATGACGTCCAATGATATAGATGCAAACAACATTACTCCTATCAATTTGACAGGATTCTGCCTCAGCGTGTCTTGTCCAGGAGGATCAAGTGTACATGATTTGTGCGGTGGCACTAGACAAAAACGAAACTCTTTGAACTCAGGTCGAATCATATGCCGAGCATCCGGAATTGCCAATGTCGTCCAATGATATAGATGCAAATATCATCACTCCTATGAATGTGATAGGATTCTGCCTCAGCATACCTTGTCCAGTAGGTCAAAATGTACAAGATTTGTGCGGTAGCACTTGTCCAAAGCGAAACTCTTTGGACTCAGGTCGATCCATAAGCCGAAGCATCAAGAATTGCCAATGTCGTGCAATGGTGTAGATGCAAATATCTTTACTGCTATTAATTTGACAGGATTCTGCCTCATCGTATCTTGTCCGGGGGGTCTAAATGTACACGATTTGTTGCGGTAGCACTTGTCCAAAGCGACATTCTTTGGACTTATGTCGAACCATAAGCCGGACCATCCAGAATTGACGATGTTGACCAATGATATAGATGCAAATATCTTTACTCCTATTAATTTGACAGGATTCTGCCTCATCGTATCTTGTCCAGGATGTCCAAATGGACAAGATTTGTGCGGTAGCACTTGACAAAAGCCAATCTCTTTGACTCAGGTCGAATCTTATGCCGATCATCCAGAATTGCCAATGTCGTCTAATGATATAGATGCAAATATCCTGACTCCTATCAGTTTGGAAGGATTCTGCCTCATCGTATCTTGTCCAGGAAGATCAAATGTACAATATTTGTGCGGTAGCACTTGCCCAGGCCGACTCTCTTTGGACTCAGGTCGAATCATAAGCCTGAGCATCCAGAATTGCCAATGCCGTCTAATGATATAGATGCAAATATCTTCACTCCTATCAATTTGACAGGATTCTGCCTCATCGTATCTTGTCCAGGAGGTTCAAATGTACAAGATTTGTGCGGTGGCACTTGACAAAAGTGAATCTCTTTGGACTCAGGTTGATCCATATGCCGAAGCATACAGAATTGCCAATGTCGTCCAATGATATAGATGCAAATATCCTGACTCTTATCAATTTGGCAGGATTCTGCCTCATCGTATCTTGTCCAGGAAGATCAAATGTACAATATTTGTGCGGTAGCACTTGCCCAGGCTGACTCTCTTTTGATTCAGATCTAATTATAAGTCGGATCCCCAGGATTGCCAATGTCGTCCAATGATATTGCTGCAAATATCTTCACTCCTTTCAATCTGACAGGATTCTGCCTCATCATACCTTGTACAGGAGGTCCAAATGTACAAGACTTGTTGCGGTAGCACAAGTCCGAAGCGACTCTCTTTGGACTCAGGTCGAATAATAAGCCTGAGCATTCAGAATTGCCAATGTCGTCCAATGATATAGATGCAAACATCTTTACTACTATCAATTTGACAGGATTCTGCCTCATCGTGTCTTGTCCAGGAGGACCAAGAGTATAAGATTTGTGCGGTAGCACTAGACAAAAGCGAAACTCTTTGAACTCAGGTCGAATCATATGCCGAGCATCCAGAATTGCCAATGTCGTCCATTAATATAGATGCAAATATCTTTACTCTAATCAATGTGATAGGATTCTGCCTCATCATACCTTGTTCCGTAGGTTCAAATGTACAAGATTTGTGCGGTAGCCCTGGTCCAAAGCGACTCTCTTTGGACTCAGGTCGAATCATAAGCCGGTGCATCCAGAATTGCCAATGTTGTCCAATGATACAGATGCAAATATCTTTACTGCTATCAATTTGACAGGATTCTGCCTCATCATACCTTGTCCAGTAGGTCAAAATGTACAAGATTTGTTGCGGTAGCACTTGTCCAAAGCGACTCTCCTTGGACTCAGGTCGAATCATAATCCTGTGCATCCAAAATTGCCAATGCCGTCTAATGATATAGATGCAAATATCTTCACTCCTATCAATGTGACAGGATTCTGCCTCATCGTACCTTTTCCAGGACGTCCAAATGCACATGATTTGGGCGGCAGCATTTGCCCAAACTGACTCTCTTTGGATTCCGGTCGAATCATATGTCGGAGCATCCAGAATTGCCAATGTCGTCCAGTGATATAGATGCAAATATCTTTACTCATATCAATGTGGTAGGGTACTGCCTCATCATACCTTGTTCCGGAGGTTCAAATGTACAGGATTTGTGCTGTAGTACTTGTCCAAAGCGACTCTCTTAGGATTCAGGTCGAATCATATGCCGGAACATCCAGAATTGCCAATGACGTCCATTGATATAGATGCAAATATCTTTACTGCTATCAATTTGACAGGATTCTGCCTCATCATATCTTGTCCATGAGATTCAAATGTACAAGATTTGTGCGGTAGCACTAGACAAAAGCGAAACTCTTTGGACTCAGGACGATCCATTAGCCAAAGCATCCAGAATTGCCAATGTCGTCCAATGATATAGATGCAAATATCTTTACTGCTATCAATTTAACGGGATTCTGCCTCATCGCATCTTGTCCAGGGGGTCCAAATGTACAACATTTCTGCGGTAGCACGTGTCCAAAGCGATTCTCTTTGGCCTCCGGTCGAATCATATGCCGGAGCATCCAGAATTGCGAATGTCGTCCAGTGACATAGATGCAAATATCTTCACTCCTATCAATGTGATAGGATTCTGCATCATCATACCTTGTACAGGAGGTCCACACAGACAAGATTTGTGCGGTAGCACGTGTCCAAAGCGACTCTCTTTGGCCTCCGGTCGAATCATACGCCGGAGCATCCAGAATTGCCAATGTCGTCCAATGATATAGATGCAAATATCTTCACTCCCATCAATTTGACAGGATTCTGCCTCATTGTATCTTGTCCAGGGGGTCCAAATGTACAAGATTTGTTGCGGTAGCACTTGTCCAAAGCGACATTCTTTAGACTTATGTCGAACCATAAGCCGGACCATCCAGAATTGCCGATGTTGTCCAATGATATAGATGCAAATATCTTTACTCCTATCAATGTGATAGGATTCTGCCTCATCATATCTTGTCCATGAGGTTCAAATGTACAAGATTTGTTGCGGTAGCACTTGTCCAAAGCAACTCTCTTTGGATTCAGGTCGAATCATAAGCCGGAGCATCCAGAATTGCCATTGTCGTCCAATCATGTTGATGCCAATATCTTTACTCCTATCAATTTGACAGGATTCTGCCTCATCGTATATTGTCCAGGGGATCCAAATGTACAAGATTTGTGCGGTAGCACTTGTCCAAAGCGACTCTCTTTGGCCTCCGGTCGAATCATATGCCGGAGCATCCAGAATTGCCAATGTCGTCCAATGATATAGATGCAAATATCTTCACTCCTATCAATTTGACAGGATTCTGTCTCATCATACCCTGTTCCGGATGTTCAAATGTACAAGGTGTGGGCGGTAGCACTTGTCCAAAGCGACTCTCCGTGGACTCAGGTCGAATCATAAACCGGAGCATCCAGCACTGCCAATGTCGTCCAATGATATAGATGCAAATATCTTCACTCCTATCAATGTGACAGGATTCTGCCTCATCGTATCTTGTCCAGGGGGTCCAAAGGTACAAGATTTGGGCGGCAGTATTTGTCCAAAGCGACTCTCTTTGAACTCAGGTCCAATCATATGCCGAACTTCCAGAATTGCCAATGTCGTCCAATGATATAGTTGCAAATATCTTTACTCCTTTCAATGGGATAGGATTCTGCCTCATCATACCTGGTTCCGGAGGTTCAAATGTACACGATTTGTGCGGTGGCACTTGATAAAAGTGAATCTCTTTGGTCTCAGGTTGATCCATATGCCGAAGCATCCAGAATTGCCAATGTCGTCTATTGATATAGATGCAAATATCCTGACTCCTATCAGTTTGGCAGGATTCTGCCTCATCGTATCTTGTCCAGGAAGATCAAATGTACAATATTTGTGCGGTAGCACTTGCCCAGGCCGACTCTCTTTGGACTCAGGTCGAATCATAATCCTGAGCATCCAGAATTGCCAATGCCGTCTAATGATATAGATGCAAATATCTTCACTCCTTTCAATCTGACAGGATTCTGCCTCATCGTATCTTGTCCAGGGGGTCCAAATGTTCACGATTTGTTGCGGTAGCACTTGTCCAAAGCGACATTCTTTAGACTTATGTCGAACCATAAGCCGGATCATCCAGAATTGCCGATGAAGTCCAATGATATAGATGCAAATATCTTAATCCTATCAATGTGATAGGATTCTGCCTCATCATATCTTGTCCATGAGGTTCAAATGTACAAGATTTGTGCGGTAGCACTAGACAAAAGCGAAACTCTTTGGATTCAGGTCGAATCATATGCCGGAGCATCCAGAATTGCCAATGTCGTCCAATGATATTGATGCAAATATCTTTACTCCTATCAATTTGACAAGATTCTGCCTCATCGTGTCTTGTCCAGGAGGATCAAGTGTACAAGATTTGTGCGGTAGCCCTTGTCCAAAACGACTCTCTTTGGATTCAGGTCGAATCATAAACCGGAGCATCCAGAATTGCCAATGTCGTCCAATGATATAGATGCAAATATCTTTACTCCTATCAATTTGACAACATTCTGCCTCATC
The DNA here is from genome assembly GCA_963942575.1 of Priocnemis perturbator. Lineage (NCBI taxonomy): Eukaryota > Metazoa > Arthropoda > Insecta > Hymenoptera > Pompilidae > Priocnemis > Priocnemis perturbator. The sequence continues at coordinate 313,061 of CAWWDK010000335.1, read as the reverse complement.
ATATATTGTCCAGGGGGTCCAAATGTACAAGACCTGTGCAGTAGCACTTGACAAAAGCCAATCTCCTTGACTCAGGTCGAATCATATGCCGATCATCCAGAATTGCCAATGTCGTCCAATGATATAGATGGTAATATCTTCACTCCTATCAATGTGACAGGATTCTGCCTCATCATATCTTGTCCAGGAGGTTCAAATGTACACGATTTGTGCGGTAGCCCTTGTCCAAAGCCACTCTCTTTGGACTCAGGTCAATCCATTAGCCGAAGCATCCAGAATTGCCAATGTCGTCCAATGATATAGATGCAAATATCTTTTCTGCTATCAATTTGACGGGATTCTGCCTCATCGCATCTTGTCCAGGGGGTCCAAATGTACAAGATTTCTGCGGTAGCACGTGCCCAAATCGACTCTCTTTGGCCTCCGGTCGAATCATATGCCGGAGCATCCAGAATTGCGAATGTCGTCCAGTGACATAGATGCAAATATCTTCACTCCTATCAATGTGATAGGATTCTGCATCATCATACCTTGTACAGGAGGTCCACACAGACAAGATTTGTGCGGTAGCACTTGTCCAAAGCGACTCTCTTTGGCCTCCGGTCGAATCATACGCCGGAGCTTCCAGAATTGCCAATGTCGTCCAATGATATAGATGCAAATATCTTCACTCCTATCAATTTGACAGGATTCTGCCTCATCGTATCTTGTCCACGGGGTCCAAATGCACATGTTTTGGGCGGCACCATTTGCCCAAACCGACTCTCTTTGGATTCAGGTCGAATCATATGCCGGAGCATCCAGAATTGCCAATGACGTCCATTGATATGGATGCAAATATCTTTACTCATATCAATGTGGTAGGATACTGCCTCATCATATCTTGTCCAGGAGGTTCAAATGTACAAGATTTGTGCGTTGGCACTTCACAAAAGCGAATCTCTTTGGACTCAGTTCGAATCATAAGCCGGAGCATCCAGAATTGCCATTGTCGTCCAGTGACATAGATGCAAATATCTTCACTCCTATCAATGTTATAGGATTCTGCATCATCGTGTCTTATCCAGGAGGATCAAGTGTACAAGATTTGTGCGGTAGCCCTTGTCCAAAGCGACTCTCTTTGGACTCAGGTCGAATCATAAGCCGGAGCATCCAGAATTGCCATTGTCGTCCAATTATATACATGCAAACATCTTCACTCCTATCAATGTGATAGGATTCTGCATCATCATACCTTGTACAGGAGGTCCACACAGACAAGATTTGTGCGGTAGCACTTGTCGAAAGCGACTCTCTTTGGCCTCCGGTCGAATCATACGCCGGAGCATCCAGAATTGCCAATGTCGTCCAGTGACATAGATGCAAATATCTTCACTCCTATCAATGTGATAGGATTCTGCATCATCATACCTTGTACAGGAGGTCCACACAGACAAGATTTGTGCGGTAGCACTTGTCCAAAGCGACTCTCCTTGGCCTCCGGTCGAATCATACGCCGGAGCATCCAGAATTGCCAATGTCGTCCAATGATATAGATGCAAATATCTTCACTCCCATCAATTTCACGGGATTCTGCCTCATCGTATCTTGTCCAGGGGGTCCAAATGTACACGATTTGTTGCGGTAGCACTTGTCCAAAGCGACATTCTTTAGACTTATGTCGAACCATAAGCCGGACCATCCAGAATTGCCGATGTTGTCCAATGATATAGATGCAAATATCTTTACTGCTATCAAGTTGACAGGATTCTGCCTCATCGTATCTTGTCCAGGGGGTCCAAATGTTCACGATTTGTTGCGGTAGCACTTGTCCAAAGCGACATTCTTTAGACTTATGTCGAACCATAAGCCGGATCATCCAGAATTGCCGATGTAGTCCAATGATATAGATGCAAATATCTTTACTCCTATCAATGTGATAGGATTCTGCCTCATCATATCTTGTCCATGAGGTTCAAATGTACAAGATTTGTGCGGTAGCACTAGACAAAAGCGAAACTCTTTGGATTCAGGTCGAATCATATGCCGGAGCATCCAGAATTGCCAATGTCGTCCAATGATATAGATGCAAATATCTTTACTCCTATCAATTTGACAAGATTCTGCCTCATCGTGTCTTGTCCAGGAGGATCAAGTGTACAAGATTTGTGCGGTAGCCCTTGTCCAAAACGACTCTCTTTGGACTCAGGTCGATCCATAAACCGAACCATCCAGAATTGCCAATGCCGTCTAATGATATAGATGGAAATATCTTCACTCCTATCAATGTGACAGGATTCTGCCTCATCATACCTTTTCCAGGAGGTCTAAATGCACATGTTTTGGGCGGCAGCATTTGCCCAAACCGACTCTCTTTGGATTCAGGTCGAATCATATGCCGAAGCATCCAGAATTGCCAATGTCGTCCATTGATATAGATGCAAATATCCTGACTCCTATCAGTTTGGCAGGATTCTGCCTCATCGTATCTTGTCCAGGAAGATCAAATGTACAATATTTGTGCGGTAGCACTTGCCCAGGCCGACTCTCTTTGGACTCAGGTCGAATCATAAGCCTGAGCATCCAGAATTGCCAATGCCGTCTAATGATATAGATGCAAATATCTTCACTCCTATCAATGTGATAGGATTCTGCATCATCGTGTCTTGTCCAGGAGGATCAAGTGTACAAGATTTGTGCGGTAGCCCTTGTCCAAAGCGACTCTCTTTGGCCTCCGTTCGAATCATATGCCGGAGCATCCAGAATTGCCAATGTCGTCCAATGATATAGATGCAAATATCTTCACTCCTATCACTGTGACAGGATTCTGCCTCATTATACCTTTTCCAGGAGGTCCAAATGCACAAGTTTTGTGGCGCAGCATTTGTCCAAACCGACTCGCGTTGGACTCAGGTCGATCCATATGCCGAAGTAACAAAAATTGCCGATCTTATCGGAATGATATATATGCAAATATCTTCACTCCTATCAATTTGACAGGGTTCTGCCTCATCGTATCTTGTCCAGGGGGTCCAAAGGTACAAGATTTGTGCGGTAGCACTTGTCCAAAGCGACTCTCTTCGAACTCAGGTCGAATCATATGCCGGAGCATCCAGAATTGCCAATCTCGTCCAATGATATAGATGCAAACATCTTCACTCCTATGAATGTGATAGGATTCTGCCTCAACATACCTTGTACAGGAGGTCCAAATGTACAAGACTTATTGCGGTAGCACTTGTCCGAAGCGACTCTCTTTGGACTCAGGTCGAATCATAAGCCTGAGCATCCAGAATTGCCAATGTCGTCCAATGATATAGATGCAAATATCTTCACTCCTATCAATTTGACAGGATTCGGCCTCATCATACCTTGTTCCGGAGGTTCAAATGTACAAGATTTGTGCGGTAGCCCTTGTCCAAAGCGACTCTCTTTGGACTCAGGTCGAATCATAAGCCGGGGATCCAGAATTGCCAATGTCGTCCAATGATATAGATGCAAATATCTTTACTCCTATCAATGTGACAGGATTGTGCCTCATCCTACCTTTTCTAGGAGGTCCAAATGCACAAGTTTTGGGCGGCAGCATTTGCCCAAACCGACTCTCTTTGTATTCAGGTCGAATCATAAGCCGGAGCATCCAGAATTGCCAATGTCGTCCAATGATATAGATGCAAATATCTTTACTCCCATCAAATTAACAGGATTCTGCCTCATCGTATATTATCCAGGGGGTCCAAATGTACAATACTTGTGCGGTAGCACTTATACAATGCGACTGTCTTTGGCCTCCGGTCGAATCATACGCCGGAGCATCCAGAATTGCCAATGTCGTGCAATGGTATAGATACAAATATCTTTACTCCTATCAATTTGACGGGATTCTATCTCAGCATACCGTGTTCCGGAGGTCCAAATGTACAAGATTTGTGCGGTAGCACTTGTCCAAAGCGAAACTCTTTGGACTCAGGTCGATCCATAAGCCGAAGCATCCAGAATTGCCAATGTCGTGCAATGATATACATGCAAATATCTTTACTGCTATCAATTTGACAGGATTCTGCCTCATCGTATCTTGTCCAGGGGGTCCAAATGTACAAGATTTGTGCGGTAGCACGTGTCCCAAGCGACTCTCTTTGGCCTCCGGTCGAATCATATGCCGGAGCATCCAGAATTGCCAATGTTGTCCAATGATATACATGCAAATATATTTACTCCTATCAATGTGACAGGATTCTGCCTCATCATACCTTTTCCAGGAGGTCCAAATGCACAAGTTTTAGGCGGCAGCATTTGCCCAAACCGACTCTCTTTGGATTCAGGTCGGATCATAAGCCGGGGCATCCAGAATTGCCAATGTCGTCCAATGATATAGATGCAAATATCTTCACTCCTATCAATTTGACAGGAATCTGCCTCATCATATCTTGTCCAGGAGGTCCAAATGGACAAGATTTGTGCGTTAGCACTTGACAAAAGCACTCTTTGACTGAAGTCGAATCATATGCCGAGCATCCAGAATTGCCATTGTCGTCCAATGATATAGATGCAAATATCTTTACTCCTATCAATGTGACAGGATTTTTCCTCATTATACCTTGTGCAGGAGGTCCAAATGTACAAGATTTGTGCGTTAGCACTTCACAAAAACGAATCTCTTTGGACTCAGGTCGATCCATAAGCCGAAGCATCAAGAATTGCCAATGTCGTCCAGTGATATAGATGCAAATAACTTTACTCCCATCAAATTGACAGGATTCTGCCTCATCGTATATTGTCCAGGGGGTCCAAATGTACAATACTTGTGCGGTAGCACTTATACAATGCGACTCTCTTTGGCCTCCGGTCGAATCATACGCCGGAGCATCCAGAATTGCCAATGTCGTGCAATGGTATAGATGCAAATATCTTTACTCCTATCAATTTGACGGGATTCTATCTCAGCATACCGTGTTCCGAAGGTCCAAATGTACAAGATTTGTGCGGTAGCACGTGTCCTAAGCGACTCTCTTTGGCCTCCGGGCGAATCATATGCCGGAGCATCCAGAATTGCCAATGTCGTCCAATGATATAGATGCAAATATATTTACTGCTATCAATTTGACAGGATTCTGGCTCATCGTGTCTTGTCCAGGAGGATCAAGTGTACAAGATTTGTGCGGCGCAACTAGACAAAAGCGAAACTCTTTGGACTCAGGTCGATCCATAAGCCGAAGCATCCAGAATTGCGAATGTCGTGCAATGATATAGATGCAAATATCTTTACTCCTATCAATGTGATGGGATTCTGCCTCATCATACCTTGTACAGGAGGTCCACACAGACAAGATTTGTGCGGTAGCACTTGTCCAAAGCGACTCTCTTTGGACTCAGGTCGAATCATATGCCGAGCATTCAGAATTGCCAATGTCGTCCAATGATATAGATGCAAATATCTTCACTCCTACAAATTTTACAGGATTCTGGCTCATCGTGTCTTGTCGAGGAGGATCAAGTGTACAAGTTTAGTGCGGTAGCACTAGACAAAAGCGAAACTCTTTGGACACAGGTCGATCCATAAGCCGAAGCATCCAGAATTGCCAATGTCGTGCAAGGATATAGATGCAAATATCTTTACTTCTATCAATTTGACAGTATTCTGCCTCATCGTATCTTGTCCAGGGGGTTCAAATGTACAAGATTTGTGTGGTGGCACGTGTCCAAAGCGACTCTCTTTGGCCTCCGGGCGAATCATATGCCGGAGCATCCAGAATTGCCAATGTCGTCCAATGATATAGATGCAAATACATTTACTGCTATCAATTTGACAGGATTCTGGCTCATCGTGTCTTGTCCAGGAGGATCAAGTGTACAAGATTAGTGCGGTGCAACTAGACAAAAGCGAAACTCTTTGGACTCAGGTCGATCCATAAGCCGAAGCATCCAGGATTGCGAATGTCGTGCAATGATATAGATGCAAATATCTTTACTCCTATCAATGTGATGGGATTCTGCCTCATCATACCTTGTACAGGAGGTCCACACAGACAAGATTTGTGCGGTAGCACTTGTCCAAAGCGACTCTCTTTGGACTCAGGTCGAATCATAGGCCTGAGCATCCAGAATTGCCAATGTCGTCCAATGATATAGATGCAAATGTCTTCACTCCTATCAATTTTACAGGATTCTGGCTCATCGTGTCTTGTCCAGGAGGATCAAGTGTACAAGATTTGTGCGGTAGCACTAGATAAAAGCGAAACTCTTTGGACTCAGGTCGATCCATAAGCCGAAGCATCTAGAATTGCCAATGTCGTTCAATGATTTAGATGCAAATATCTTCACTCCTATCAATGTGACAGGGTTCTGCCTCATCACATCTTTAACAGGAAGTCTAAATGTACAACACTTGTGCGGTAGCACGTGTCCAAAGCGACTCTCTTTGGTCTCCGGTCAAATCATATGCCGGAGCATTCAGAATTGCCAATGTCGTCTAGTGATATAGATGCAAATATCTTCACTCCTATCAATTTGACAGGATTCTGGCTCATCGTGTCTTGTCCAGGAGGATCAAGTGTACAAGATTTGTGCGGTAGCACTAGACAAAAGCGAAACTCTTTGGACTCAGGTCGATCCATAAGCCGAAGCATCCAGAATTGCCAATGTCGTGCAATGATATAGATGCAAATATCTTTACTGCTATCAATTTGACAGGATGCTGCCTCATCGTATCTTGCCCAGGGGTCCAGATGTACAAGATTTGTGCGGTAGCACGTGTCCTAAGCGACTCTCTTTGGCCTCCGGGCGAATCATATGCCGGAGCATCCAGAATTGCCAATGTCGTCCAATGATATAGATGCAAATGTCTTCACTCCTATCAATTTTACAGGATTCTGGCTCATCGTGTCTTGTCCAGGAGGATCAAGTGTACAAGATTTGTGCGGTAGCACTAGACAAAAGCGAAACTCTTTGGACTCAGGTCGATCCATAAGCCGAAGCATCCAGAATTGCCAATGTCGTGCAATGATATAGATGCAAGTATCTTTACTGCTATCAATTTGACAGGATGCTGCCTCATCGTATCTTGTCCAGGAGGTTCAAATGTACAAGATTTGTGCGGTAGCACTTGTCCAAAGCGACTCTCTTTGGACTCAGGTCGAATCATAGGCCTGAGCATCCAGAATTGCCAATGTCGTCCAATGATATAGATGCAAATGTCTTCACTCCTATCAATTTTACAGGATTCTGGCTCATCGTGTCTTGTCCAGGAGGATCAAGTGTACAAGATTTGTGCGGTAGCACTAGACAAAAGCGAAACTCTTTGGACTCAGGTCGATCCATAAGCCGAAGCATCTAGAATTGCCAATGTCGTTCAATGATTTAGATGCAAATATCTTCACTCCTATCAATGTGACAGGGTTCTGCCTCATCACATCTTTAACAGGAGGTCTAAATGTACAATATTTGTGCGGTAGCACGTGTCCAAAGCGACTCTCTTTGGTCTCCGGTCAAATCATATGCCGGAGCATTCAGAATTGCCAATGTCGTCCGATGATATAGATGCAAATATCTTCAATCCTATCAATTTGACAGCGTTCTTCCTCACAGTATCTTGTCCTGGAGGTTGAAATGTACACGATTGGTGCGGTAGCCCTTGTTCATGCCGACTCTCTTTGGGTTCAGGTCTACTTATAAGCCGGATTCCCAGGATTGCCAATGTCGTCTTATGATATAGATGCAAATATCCTCACTCCTATCAATCTTACAGCATTCTGCTGCATCTTATCTTGTCCAGGAGGTTCAAATGTACAAGATTTGTGCGGTAGCACTTCGCCAGGCCGACTCTCTTTGGATTCATGTCTAATTATATGCCGAATCCCCAGGATTGCCAATGTCGTCCATAGATATAGATGCAAATATCTATACTCCCATCAATCTGACAGGATTCTGCCTCACCATACCTTATCCAGGCGGTCCTAATGTACAAGTTTTTTAGCGGCAGCATTTGTCCAACGCGACACTCTTTGGACTCAGGTCGAATAATAAGCCGAGCATTGAGAATTGGCCAATGTCGTCCAATGATATAGATGCAAATATCTTCACTCCTATCAATTTGACAGGATTCTGCCTCATCATATCTTGTCCAGGAGGTTCAAATGTACAATATTTGTGGAGTAGCACCTGACAAAAGCGACTCCCTTTGAATTCAGGTCGAATCATATGGCGAAGAATCCAAAATTGCCGATATTGTCCAATGATATAGATGCAAATATCCTCACTGCTGCCAATTTTACGGCATTATGCCTCATCGTATCTTGTCCAGGAGGTACAAATGTACATGTTTGTGCGGTAGCACTTGTCCAGGCCGATTCTCTTTGGATTCACGACTAATTATAAGCCGGTTCCCCAGGATTGCCAATGTCGTCCAATGATATAGAAGCAAATATCTTCACACCTATCCATTTGACAGGATTCTGCCTCACCGTACGTTTTCCAGGAGGTCCAAATGCACAAGTTTTGGGCCGCAGAATTTGTCCAAACCGACTCTCTTTGGACTCAGGTCGATCCATATGCCGAACAAACAAATTTGCCAATCTTACCCGAATGAGTTAGATGCAAATGTGTTAACTCCTATCAATTTGACAGGATTCTGCCTCACCGTATCTTGTCCAGGAGGTCCAAATGTACAAGATTTGTGGGGTAGCAGTAGTCCAAAGCGACTCTCTTTGGACTCAGGACGAATCATAAGCCGAGGCATCCATTATTGCCAATATCGTCCAATGATATAGTTGCAAATATCTTAACTCCTATCAATTTGCTAGGATTCTGCCTCATCATATCGTATCCAGGAGGTCCAAATGGACAAGGCTTGGGCGGCAGAATTTTTCCAAAACGACACTCTTTGGACTCAGGTTGAATCATACCCCGGAGCATCCAGAATTGCCAATGTGGTCCAATGATATAGATGAAAATATCTTAACTCCCATCAATTTGACAGGATTCTGCCTCATCGTATATTGTCCAGGGGGTCTAAATGTACAAGACTTGTGTGGTAGCACTTCGCCAGGCCGACTCTCTTTGGATTCAGGTCTAATTATATGCCGAATCCCCAGGATTGCCAATGTCGTCCATTGATATAGATGCAAATATCTATACTCCCATCAATCTGACAGGATTCTGCCTCACCATACCTTATCCAGGCGGTCCTAATGTACAAGTTTTTTAGCGGCAGCATTTGTCCAACGCGACACTCTTTGGACTCAGGTCGAATCATAAGCCGAGCATCCAGGATTGCCAATGTTGTCCAATGACATAGATGCAAATATCTTTACTCCTATCAATTTGATAGGATTCTGCCTCATCATACCTTTTTCAGGTGTTCCAAATGGACAAGATTTGGGCGGCAGCATTTGTCCAAAGCGAAACTCTCTGGACTCAGGTCTAATTATATGCCGAATCCCCAGGATTGCCAATGTCGTCCATTGATATAGATGCAAATATCTTTACTCCTATCAATTTGATAGGATTCTGCCTCATCATACCTTTTCCAGGTGTTCCAAATGGACAAGATTTGGGCGGCAGCATTTGTCCAAAGCGAAACTCTTTGGACTCAGGTCGAATCATAAGCCGAGCATCCAGGATTGCCAATGTCGTCCAATGATATAGATGCAAATATCTTCACACCTATCAATTTGACAGGATTCTGCCTCATCGTGTCTTGTTCAGGAGGATCAAGTGCACAAGATTTGTGCGGTAGCACTAGACAAAAGCGAAACTCTTTGGACACAGGTCGAATCATATGCCGAGCATCCAGAATTGCCATTGTCGTCCAATGATATAGATGCAAATATCTTTACTCCTATCAATATGATAGGATTTTGCCTCATCATACCTTGTTCCGGAGGTTCAAATGTATAAGATTTGTGCGGTAGCCCTTGTCCAAAGCGACTCTCATTGGCCTCCGGTCCAATCATACGCCGGAGCATCCAGAATTGCCAATGTCGTCTAATGATATAGATGCAAATATCTTCACTCCTATCAATTTGACAGGATTCTGCCTCATCGTGTCTTGTCCAGGAGGATCAAGTGTGTAAGAATTGTGCGGTAGCACTAGACAAAATCGAAACTCTTTGGACTCAGGTCGATCCATAAGCCGAAGCATCCAGAATGGCCAATGTCTTTCAATGATATAGATGCAAGTATCTTTACTGCTATCAATTTGACAGGATTCGGCCTCATCGCATCTTGTCCAGGGGGTCCAAATGTACCAGATTTGTGCGGTAACACGTTTCCAAAGCGACTCCCTTTGGCCTCCGGTCGAATCATATGCCGGAGCATCCAGAATTGCCAATGTCATCTAGTGATATAGATGCAAATATCTTCACTCCTATCGATGTGATAGGTTTCTGCCTCATCATACCTTGTTCAGAAGGTCCAAATGTACAAGATTTGTGCGGCAGCACTTGTCCAAAGCGACTCTCTTTGGACTCAGGTCGAACCATAAGCCGGACCATCCAGAATTGCTGTTGTCGTGCAATGATATTGATGCAAATATCTTTACTGCTATCAATTTGACAGGATTCTGCCTCATCATACCTTGTCCAGTAGGTCAAAATGTACAAGATTTGTGCGGTAGCACTAGACAAAAGCGAAACTCTTTGAACTCAGTTCGAATCATATGCCGAGCATCCAGAATTGCCAACGTCGTCCAATGATACAGATGCACATATCTTTACTGCTTTCAATTTGACAGGATTCTGCCTCATCGCATCTTGTCCAGGGAGTCCAAATGTACAAGATTTGTGGGGTAGCACGTGTCCAAAGCGACTCTCTTTGGCCTCCGGTCGAATCATACGCCGGAGCATCCAGAATTGCCAATGTGGTCCAATGATATAGAGGCAAATATCTTCACTACTATCAATTTGACAGGATTCTGTCTCAACATACCCTGTTCCGGAGGTTCAAATGTACAAGGTTTAGCGGTAGCACTTGTCCAAAGCAACTCTCTTTGGCCTCCGGTCGAATCATACGCCGCAGCATCCAGAATTGCCAATGTCGTCCAATGATATTGATGCAAATATCTTTACTGCTATCAATTTGACAGGATTCTGCCTCATCATACCTTGTCCAGTAGGTCAAAATGTACAAGATTTGTGCGGTAGCACTAGACAAAAGCGACTCTCTTTGGACTCAGTTCGAATCATATGCCGAGCATCCAGAATTGCCAACGTCGTCCAATGATACAGATGCACATATCTTTACTGCTTTCAATTTGACAGGATTCTGCCTCATCGCATCTTGTCCAGGGAGTCCAAATGTACAAGATTTGTGGGGTAGCACGTGTCCAAAGCGACTCTCTTTGGCCTCCGGTCGAATCATACGCCGGAGCATCCAGAATTGCCAATGCGGTCCAATGATATAGAGGCAAATATCTTCACTACTATCAATTTGACAAGATTCTGTCTCAACATACCCTGTTCCGGAGGTTCAAATGTACAAGGTTTAGCGGTAGCACTTGTCCAAAGCAACTCTCTTTGGCCTCCGGTCGAATCATACGCCGGAGCATCCAGAATTGCCAATGTCGTCCAATGATATTGATGCAAATATCTTTACTGCTATCAATTTGACAGGATTCTGCCTCATCATACCTTGTCCAGTAGGTCAAAATGTACAAGATTTGTGCGGTAGCACTAGACAAAAGCGACTCTCTTTGGACTCAGGACGAATCATAAGCCGAGGCATCCATAAATGCCAATATCGTCCAATGATATAGATGCAAATATCATCACACCTATACATTTGACAGGATTCTGCCTAATCGTATCTTGTCCAGGAGGTTCAAATATACAAGATTTGGGCGGCAGAATTTGTCCAACGCGACTCTCTTTGAACTCAGGTCGAATCATAAGCCGAGCATCCAGAATTGCCAATGTCGTCCAATGATATAGATGCAAATATCCTTACTCCTAACAATGTAATAGGATTCTGCCTCATCGTATCGTGTCCAGGGGGTCCGAATGTACAAGGTTTGTGCGGAAGCACTTGTCCAAAGCGATTCTCTTTGGCCTCCGGACGAATCATATGCCGGAGCATCCAGAATTGCCAATGACGTCCAATGATATAGATGCAAATATCTTCACTCCTATCAATTTTACAGCAGTCTGCCTCATCGTATCTGGTCCTGGAGGTTCAAATGTACAAGATTTGTGCCGGAGCCCTTGTCCACAGCGACTCTCTTTGGACTCAGGTCGAATCATAAGCCGGAGCTTCCAGAATTGCCAATGTCGTCCAATGATATAGATGCAAATATCTTCACTCCTATCATTGTGACAGGATTCTGCCTCATCATACCTTTTCCAGGAGGTCCAAATGCACAAGTTTTGGGCGGCAGCATTTGTCCAAACCGACTCTCTTTGGACTCAGGTCGATCCATATGCCGAAGTAACAAAAATTGCCGATCTTATCCGAATGATATAGATGCAAAAATCTTCACTCCTATCAATTTGACAGGATTCTGGCTCATCGTGTCTTGTCCAGGAGGATCACGTGTACAAGATTTGTTCGGTAGCACTCGACAAAAGCGAAACTCTTTGGTCTCAGGTCGATCCATATGCCGAAGCATCCAGAATTGCCAATGTGGTCCAATGATATAGATGCAAATATCTTTACTGCATCAATTTGACAGCATTCTGCCTCATCGTATCTTGTCCAGGAGGTTCAAATATACAAGATTTGTGCTGTAGCACTTGTCCAAAGCTACTCTCTTTGGACTCAGGTCGAATCATAAGCCGGAGCATCCAGAATTGCCAATGTCGTCCAATGATATAGATGCAAGTATATTTACTGCTATCAATTTGACAGGATTCTGCCGCATCGCATCTTATCCAAGGGGTCCAAATGTACCAGATTTGGGCGGTAGCACGTGTCCAAAGCGAATCTCTTTGATTCAGGTCGAATCATAAGCCGGAGCATCCAGAATTGCCAATGTCGTCCAATGATATAGATGCAAACATCTTCACTCGTATCAATTTGAGAGGATTCTGTCTCATCATACCCTGTTCCGGATGTTCAAATGTACAAGGTTTGGGCGGTAGCAATAGACAAAAGCGGAACTCTTTGGACTCAGGTCGATCCATAAGCCGAAGCATCCAGAATTGCCAATGTCGTCCAATGATATAGATGCAAGTATATTTACTGCTATCAATTTGACAGGATTCTGCCGCATCGCATCTTATCCAAGGGGTCCAAATGTACCAGATTTGGGCGGTAGCACGTGTCCAAAGCGAATCTCTTTGATTCAGTTCGAATCATATGCCGAGCATCCAGAATTGCCAATGTCGTGCAATGATATAGATGCAAATATCTTTACTGCTATCAATTTGACAGGATTCTGCCTCATCATACCTTGTTCCGAAGGTTCAAATGTACAAGGTTTGTGGGGAAGCACTTGTCCAAAGCGATTCTTTTTGGCCTCCGGTCGAATCATATGCCGGAGCATCCAGAATTGCCAATGACGTCCAATGATATAGATGCAAATATCTTTACTGCCATCAATTTGACAGCATTCTGCCTCATCGTATCTTGTGCAGGGGGTCCAAATGGAGACGATTTGTTGCGGTAGCACTTGTCCAAAGCGACTCTCTTTGGACTCAGGTCGAATCATAAGCCTGAGCATCCAGAATTGCCAATGTCGTGCAATGATATAGATGCAAATATCTTTACTTCTATCAATTTGACAGGATTCGGCATCATCATATCTTGTCCAGGAGGTCCAAATGTACAAGATTTGGGCGGCAGTGTTTGTCCAAAGCGACTCTCTTTGAACTCAGGTCGAATCATATGCCGAACTTCCAGAATTGCCAATGTTGTCTAATGATATAGATGCAAATATCTTCACTCCTATCAATTTGACAGGATTCTGCCTCATCGTGTCTTGTCCAGGAGGATCAAGTGTGCAAGAATTGTGCGGTAGCACTAGACAAAAGCGAAACTCTTTGGACTCAGGTCGATCCATATGCCGAAGCATCAAGAATTGCCAATGTCGTGCAATGGTATAGATGCAAATATCTTTACTGCTATCAATTTGACAGGATTCTGCCTCATCGTATCTTGTCCAGGGGGTCCAAATATACACGATTTGTTGCAGTAGCACTTGTCCAAGGCGACATTCTTTGGACTTATATCGAACCATATGCCGGACCATCCAGAATTGCCGATGTTGACCAATGATATAGATGCAAATATCTTTACTCCTATTAATTTTACAGGATTCTGCCTCATCTTATCTTGTCCAGGGGGTCCACATGTACAAGATTTGGGCGGCAGCATTTGCCCAAACCGACTCTCGTTGGATTCAGGTCGAATCATAAGCCGGAGCATCCAGAATTGCCAATGTCGTCCAATGATACAGATGCAAGTATATTTACTGCTATCAATTTGACAGGATTCTGCCGCATCGCATCTTATCCAAGGGGTCCAAATGTACCAGATTTGGGCGGTAGCACGTGTCCAAAGCGACTCTCTTTGATTCAGGTCGAATCATAAGCCGGAGCATCCAGAATTGCCATTGTCGTCCAATGATGTACATGCAAATATCTTTACTCCTATCAATTTGACAGAATTCTGCCTCACCGTATCTTGTCCAGGGGGTCCAAATGTACAAGGTTTGGGCGGTAGCACTAGACAAAAGCGGAACTCTTTGGACTCAGGTCGATCCATAAGCCGAAGCATCCAGAATTGCCAATGTCGTCCAATGATATAGATGCAAGTATATTTACTGCTATCAATTTGACAGGATTCTGCCTCATCATACCTTGTTCCGAAGGTTCAAATGTACAAGGTTTGTGGGGAAGCACTTGTCCAAAGCGATTCTTTTTGGCCTCCGGTCGAATCATATGCCGGAGCATCCAGAATTGCCAATGACGTCCAATGATATAGATGCAAATATCTTTACTGCTATCAATTTGACAGCATTCTGCCTCATCGTATCTTGTGCAGGGGGTCCAAATGGAGACGATTTGTTGCGGTAGCACTTGTCCAAAGCGACTCTCTTTGGACTCAGGTCGAATCATAAGCCTGAGCATCCAGAATTGCCAATGTCGTGCAATGATATAGATGCAAATATCTTTACTTCTATCAATTTGACAGGATTCGGCATCATCATATCTTGTCCAGGAGGTCCAAATGTACAAGATTTGGGCGGCAGTGTTTGTCCAAAGCGACTCTCTTTGAACTCAGGTCGAATCATATGCCGAACTTCCAGAATTGCCAATGTTGTCTAATGATATAGATGCAAATATCTTCACTCCTATCAATTTGACAGGATTCTGCCTCATCGTGTCTTGTCCAGGAGGATCAAGTGTGCAAGAATTGTGCGGTAGCACTAGACAAAAGCGAAACTCTTTGGACTCAGGTCGATCCATATGCCGAAGCATCAAGAATTGCCAATGTCGTGCAATGGTATAGATGCAAATATCTTTACTGCTATCAATTTGACAGGATTCTGCCTCATCGTATCTTGTCCAGGGGGTCCAAATATACACGATTTGTTGCAGTAGCACTTGTCCAAGGCGACATTCTTTGGACTTATATCGAACCATATGCCGGACCATCCAGAATTGCCGATGTTGACCAATGATATAGATGCAAATATCTTTACTCCTATTAATTTTACAGGATTCTGCCTCATCTTATCTTGTCCAGGGGGTCCACATGTACAAGATTTGGGCGGCAGCATTTGCCCAAACCGACTCTCGTTGGATTCAGGTCGAATCATAAGCCGGAGCATCCAGAATTGCCAATGTCGTCCAATGATACAGATGCAAGTATATTTACTGCTATCAATTTGACAGGATTCTGCCGCATCGCATCTTATCCAAGGGGTCCAAATGTACCAGATTTGGGCGGTAGCACGTGTCCAAAGCGACTCTCTTTGATTCAGGTCGAATCATAAGCCGGAGCATCCAGAATTGCCATTGTCGTCCAATGATGTACATGCAAATATCTTTACTCCTATCAATTTGACAGAATTCTGCCTCACCGTATCTTGTCCAGGGGGTCCAAATGTACAAGGTTTGGGCGGTAGCACTAGACAAAAGCGGAACTCTTTGGACTCAGGTCGATCCATAAGCCGAAGCATCCAGAATTGCCAATGTCGTCCAATGATATAGATGCAAGTATATTTACTGCTATCAATTTGACAGGATTCTGCCGCATCGCATCTTATCCAAGGGGTCCAAATGTACCAGATTTGGGCGGTAGCACGTGTCCAAAGCGACTCTCTTTGATTCAGGTCGAATCATACGCCGGAGCATCCAGAATTGCCAATGTCGTCCAATGATATTGATGCAAATATCTTTACTGCTATCAATTTGACAGGATTCTGCCTCAACATACCTTGTCCAGTAGGTCAAAATGTACAAGATTTGTGCGGTAGCACTAGACAAAAGCGAAACTCTTTGAACTCAGTTCGAATCATATGGCGAGCATCCAGAATTGCCAACGTCGTCCAATGATATAGATTGCAAATATCTTTACTGCTATCAATTTCACAGGATTCTGCCTCATCGCATCTTGTCCAGGGAGTCCAAATGTACAAGATTTGTGGGGTAGCACGTGTCCAAAGCGACTCTCTTTGGCCTCCGGTCGAATCATATGCCGGAGCATCCAGAATTGCCAATGTCGTCAAGTGATATAGATGCAAATATCTTCACTCCTATCGATGTGATAGGTTTCTGCCTCATCATACCTTGTTCAGGAGGTCCAAATGTACAAGATTTGTGCGGCAGCACTTGTCCAAAGCGACTCTCTTTGGACTCAGGTCGAACCATAGGCCGGACCATCCAGAATTGCCGATGTCGTCCAATGATATTGATGCAAATATCTTTACTGCTATCAATTTGCCAGGATTCTGCCTCATCATACCTTGTCCAGTAGGTAAAAATGTACAAGATTTGTGCGGTAGCACTAGACAAAAGCGAAACTCTTTGAACTCAGTTCGAATCATATGCCGAGCATCCAGAATTGCCAACGTCGTCCAATGATATAGATGCAAATATCTTTACTGCTATCAATTTGACAGGATTCTGCCTCATCGCAGCTTGTCCAGGGAGTCCAAATGTACACGATTTGTGGGGTAGCACGTGTCCAAAGCGACTCTCTTTGGCCTCCGGTCCAATCATACGCCGGAGCATCCAGAATTGCCAATGTGGTCCAATGATATAGATGCAAATATCTTCACTCCTATCAATTTGACAGTATTCTGCCTCATCGTGTCTTGTCCAGGAGTATCAAGTGTGTAAGAATTGTGCGGTAGCACTAGACAAAAGCGAAACTCTTTGGACTCAGGTCGATCCATAAGCCGAAGCATCCAGAATTGCCAATGTCTTTCAATGATATAGATGCAAGTATCTTTTACTGCTATCAATTTGACAGGATTCTGCCTCATCGCATCTTGTCCAGGGGGTCCAAATGTACCAGATTTGTGGGGTAACACGTTTCCAAAGCGACTCCCTTTGGCCTCCGGTCGAATCATATGCCGGACCATCCAGAATTGCTGTTGTCGTGCAATGATATTGATGCAAATATCTTTACTGCTATCAATTTGACAGGATTCTGCCTCATCATACCTTGTCCAGTAGGTCAAAATGTACAAGATTTGTGCGGTAGCACTAGACAAAAGCGAAACTCTTTGAACTCAGTTCGAATCATATACCGAGCATCCAGAATTGCCAACGTCGTCCAATGATACAGATGCACATATCTTTATTGCTATCAATTTGACAGGATTCTGCCTCATCGCATCTTGTCCAGGGAGTCCAAATGTACAAGATTTGTGGGGTAGCACGTGTCCAAAGCGACTCTCTTTGGCCTCCGGTCGAATCATACGCCGGAGCATCCAGAATTGCCAATGTGGTCCAATGATATAGAGGCAAATATCTTCACTACTATCAATTTGATAGGATTCTGTCTCAACATACCCTGTTCCGGAGGTTCAAATGTACAAGGTTTAGCGGTAGCACTTGTCCAAAGCGATTCTCTTTGGCCTCCGGTCGAATCATATGCCGGAGCATCCAGAATTGCCAATGACGTCCAATGATATAGATGCAAATATCTTTACTCCTAACAATTTTACAGCATTCTGCCTCATTGTATCTTGTCCAGGAGGTTCAAATGTACAAGATTTGCGCGGTAGCGCTTGTCCAAAGTGACTCACTTTGAACTCAGGTCGAATCATAAGCCGGAGCATCCAGAATTGCCAATGTCGTCCAATGATGTACATGCAAATATCTTTACTCCTATCAATTTGACAGGATTCTGCCTCATCGTATCTTGTCCAGGGGGTCCAAATGTACAAGATTTGTGCGGTGGCACTTGTCCGAAGCTACTCTCTTTGGCCTCCGGTCGAATCATACGCCGGAGCATCCAGAATTGCCAATGTCGTCCAATGATATTGATGCAAATATCTTTACTGCCATCAATTTGACAGGATTCTGCCTCAACATACCTTGTCCAGTAGGTCAAAATGTACAAGATTTGTGCGGTAGCACTAGACAAAAGCGAAACTCTTTGAACTCAGTTCGAATCATATGCCGAGCATCCAGAATTGCCAACGTCGTCCAATGATATAGATGCAAATATCTTTACTGCTATCAATTTGACAGGATTCTGCCTCATCGCATCTTGTCCAGGGAGTCCAAATGTACAAGATTTGTGGGGTAGCACGTGTCCAAAGCGACTCTCTTTGGCCTCCGGTCGAATCATATGCCGGAGCATCCAGAATTGCCAATGTCGTCAAGTGATATAGATGCAAATATCTTCACTCCTATCGATGTGATAGGTTTCTGCCTCATCATACCTTGTTCAGGAGGTCCAAATGTACAAGATTTGTGCGGCAGCACTTGTCCAAAGCGACTCTCTTTGGACTCAGGTCGAACCATAGGCCGGACCATCCAGAATTGCCGATGTCGTCCAATGATATTGATGCAAATATCTTTACTGCTATCAATTTGCCAGGATTCTGCCTCATCATACCTTGTCCAGTAGGTCAAAATGTACAAGATTTGTGCGGTAGCACTAGACGAAAGCGAAACTCTTTGAACTAAGTTCGAATCATATGTCGAGCATCCAGAATTGCCAACGTCGTCCAATGATATAGATGCAAATATCTTTACTGCTATCAATTTGACTGGATTCTGCCTCATCGCATCTTGTCCAGGGAGTCCAAATATACAAGATTTGTGGGGTAGCACGTGTCCAAAGCGACTCTCTTTGGCCTCCGGTCGAATCATACGCCGGAGCATCCAGAATTGCCAATGTGGTCCAATGATATAGATGCAAATATCTTTACTACTATCAATTTGACAGCATTCTGCCTCATCGTATCTTGGCCAGGTGGTTCAAATGTTCAAGATTTGCGCGGTAGCACTTGTCCAAAGCGACTCACTTTGAACTCAGGTCGAATCATATGCCGGAGCATCCAGAATTGCCAATGACGCCCAATGATATAGATGCAAATATCTTTACTCCTATCAATGTGATAGGATTGTGCCTCATCATACCTTGTTCCGGAGGTTCAAATGTACAGGATTTGTGCTGCAGTACTTGTCTAGAGCGACTCTCTTGGGATTCAGGTCGAATCATAAGCCTGAGCATCCAGAATTGCCAATGTCGTGCAATGATATAGATGCAAATATCTTTACTTCTATCAATTTGACAGGATTCGGCCTCATCATATCTTGTCCAGGAGGTCCAATTGGACACGATTTTGGCGGCAGTGTTTGTCCAAAGCGACTCTCTTTGAACTCAGGTCGAATCATATGCCGAACTTCCAGAATTGCCAATGTCGTCCAATGATATAGATGCAAATATCTTTACTCCTATCAATGTGATAGGATTGTGCCTCATCATACCTTGTTCCGGAGGTTCAAATGTATAAGATTTGTGCGGTAGCCCTTGTCCAAAGCGACTCTCATTGGCCTCCGGTCCAATCATACGCCGGAGCATCCAGAATTGCCAATGTCGTCTAATGATATAGATGCAAATATCTTCACTCCTATCAATTTGACAGGATTCTGCCTCATCGTGTCTTGTCCAGGAGGATCAAGTGTGTAAGAATTGTGCGGCAGTACTAGACAAAAGCGAAACTCTTTGGACTCAGGACGAATCATAAGCCGGGGCATCCATAATTTCCAAGGTCGTCCAATGATATAGATGCAAACATCTTCAGACCTATCCATTTGACAGGATACTGCCTCATCGTATCTTTTCCAGGAGGTTCAAATATACAAGATTTGTGCGGTAGCACTTGTCCAAAGCCTCTCTCTTTGAACTCAGGTCGACTCATATGCCGGAGCATCCAGAATTGCCAATGTCGTCCAATGATATTGATGCAAATATCTTTACTGCTATCAATTTGACAGGATTCTGCCTCATCATACCTTGTTCCGAAGGTTCAAATGTACAAGGTTTGTGGGGAAGCACTTGTCCAAAGCGATTCTTTTTGGCCTCCGGTCGAATCATATGCCGGAGCATCCAGAATTGCCAATGACGTCCAATGATATAGATGCAAATATCTTTACTGCTATCAATTTGACAGCATTCTGCCTCATCGTATCTTGTCCAGGGGGTCCAAATGTACCAGATTTGTGCGGTAACACGTTTCCAAAGCGACTCCCTTTGGCCTCCGGTCCAATCATACGCCGGAGCATCCAGAATTGCCAATGTCATCTAGTGATATAGATGCAAATATCTTCACTCCTATCGATGTGATAGGTTTCTGCCTCATCATACCTTGTTCCGGAGGTTCAAATGTACAAGATTTGTGCGGCAGCACTTGTCCAAAGCGACTCTCTTTGGACTCAGGTCGAACCATAGGCCGGACCATCCAGAATTGCCGATGTCGTCCAATGATATTGATGCAAATATCTTTACTGCTATCAATTTGCCAGGATTCTGCCTCATCATACCTTGTCCAGTAGGTCAAAATGTACAAGATTTGTGCGGTAGCACTAGACAAAAGCGAAACTCTTTGAACTCAGTTCGAATCATATGCCGAGCATCCAGAATTGCCAACGTCGTCCAATGATATAGATGCAAATATCTTTACTGCTATCAATTTGACAGGATTCTGCCTCATCGCATCTAGTCCAGGGAGTCCAAATGTACAAGATTTGTGGGGTAGCACGTGTCCAAAGCGACTCTCTTTGGCCTCCGGTCCAATCATACGCCGGAGCATCCAGAATTGCCAATGTGGTCCAATGATATAGATGCAAATATCTTCACTCCTATCAATTTGACAGTATTCTGCCTCATCGTGTCTTGTCCAGGAGTATCAAGTGTGTAAGAATTGTGCGGTAGCACTAGACAAAAGCGAAACTCTTTGGACTCAGGTCGATCCATAAGCCGAAGCATCCAGAATTGCCAATGTCTTTCAATGATATAGATGCAAGTATCTTTTACTGCTATCAATTTGACAGGATTCTGCCTCATCGCATATTGTCCAGGGGGTCCAAATGTACCAGATTTGTGCGGTAACACGTTTCCAAAGCGACTCCCTTTGGCCTCCGGTCGAATCATATGCCGGAGCATCCAGAATTGCCAATGTCATCTAGTGATATAGATGCAAATATCTTCACTCCTATCGATGTGATAGGTTTCTGCCTCATCATACCTTGTTCAGAAGGTCCAAATGTACAAGATTTGTGCGGCAGCACTTGTCCAAAGCGACTCTCTTTGGACTCAGGTCGAACCATAAGCCGGACCATCCAGAATTGCTGTTGTCGTGCAATGATATTGATGCACATATCTTTATTGCTATCAATTTGACAGGATTCTGCCTCATCGCATCTTGTCCAGGGAGTCCAAATGTACAAGATTTGTGGGGTAGCACGTGTCCAAAGCGACTCTCTTTGGCCTCCGGTCGAATCATACGCCGGAGCATCCAGAATTGCCAATGTGGTCCAATGATATAGAGGCAAATATCTTCACTACTATCAATTTGATAGGATTCTGTCTCAACATACCCTGTTCCGGAGATTCAAATGTACAAGGTTTAGCGGTAGCACTTGTCCAAAGCGATTCTCTTTGGCCTCCGGTCGAATCATATGCCGGAGCATCCAGAATTGCCAATGACGTCCAATGATATAGATGCAAATATCTTTACTCCTAACAATTTTACAGCATTCTGCCTCATTGTATCTTGTCCAGGAGGTTCAAATGTACAAGATTTGCGCGGTAGCGCTTGTCCAAAGTGACTCACTTTGAACTCAGGTCGAATCATAAGCCGGAGCATCCAGAATTGCCAATGTCGTCCAATGATGTACATGCAAATATCTTTACTCCTATCAATTTGACAGGATTCTGCCTCATCGTATCTTGTCCAGGGGGTCCAAATGTACAAGATTTGTGCGGTGGCACTTGTCCGAAGCTACTCTCTTTGGCCTCCGGTCGAATCATACGCCGGAGCATCCAGAATTGCCAATGTCGTCCAATGATATTGATGCAAATATCTTTACTGCCATCAATTTGACAGGATTCTGCCTCAACATACCTTGTCCAGTAGGTCAAAATGTACAAGATTTGTGCGGTAGCACTAGACAAAAGCGAAACTCTTTGAACTCAGTTCGAATCATATGCCGAGCATCCAGAATTGCCAACGTCGTCCAATGATATAGATGCAAATATCTTTACTGCTATCAATTTGACAGGATTCTGCCTCATCGCATCTTGTCCAGGGAGTCCAAATGTACAAGATTTGTGGGGTAGCACGTGTCCAAAGCGACTCTCTTTGGCCTCCGGTCGAATCATATGCCGGAGCATCCAGAATTGCCAATGTCGTCAAGTGATATAGATGCAAATATCTTCACTCCTATCGATGTGATAGGTTTCTGCCTCATCATACCTTGTTCAGGAGGTCCAAATGTACAAGATTTGTGCGGCAGCACTTGTCCAAAGCGACTCTCTTTGGACTCAGGTCGAACCATAGGCCGGACCATCCAGAATTGCCGATGTCGTCCAATGATATTGATGCAAATATCTTTACTGCTATCAATTTGCCAGGATTCTGCCTCATCATACCTTGTCCAGTAGGTCAAAATGTACAAGATTTGTGGGGTAGCACTAGACAAAAGCGAAACTCTTTGAACTCAGTTCGAATCATATGTCGAGCATCCAGAATTGCCAACGTCGTCCAATGATATAGATGCAAATATCTTTACTGCTATCAATTTGACAGGATTCTGCCTCATCGCATCTTGTCCAGGGAGTCCAAATATACAAGATTTG
This sequence comes from Priocnemis perturbator, assembly GCA_963942575.1. Lineage (NCBI taxonomy): Eukaryota > Metazoa > Arthropoda > Insecta > Hymenoptera > Pompilidae > Priocnemis > Priocnemis perturbator. Next base: position 289,823 of record CAWWDK010000335.1, on the reverse strand, counting down.
TGGGGTAGCACGTGTCCAAAGCGACTCTCTTTGGCCTCCGGTCGAATCATACGCCGGAGCATCCAGAATTGCCAATGTGGTCCAATGATATAGATGCAAATATCTTCACTACTATCAATTTGACAGCATTCTGCCTCATCGTATCTTGGCCAGGTGGTTCAAATGTTCAAGATTTGCGCGGTAGCACTTGTCCAAAGCGACTCACTTTGAACTCAGGTCGAATCATATGCCGGAGCATCCAGAATTGCCAATGACGCCCAATGATATAGATGCAAATATCTTTACTCCTATCAATGTGATAGGATTGTGCCTCATCATACCTTGTTCCGGAGGTTCAAATGTACAGGATTTGTGCTGCAGTACTTGTCTAGAGCGACTCTCTTGGGATTCAGGTCGAATCATAAGCCTGAGCATCCAGAATTGCCAATGTCGTGCAATGATATAGATGCAAATATCTTTACTTCTATCAATTTGACAGGATTCGGCCTCATCATATCTTGTCCAGGAGGTCCAATTGGACACGATTTTGGCGGCAGTGTTTGTCCAAAGCGACTCTCTTTGAACTCAGGTCGAATCATATGCCGAACTTCCAGAATTGCCAATGTCGTCCAATGATATAGATGCAAATATCTTTACTCCTATCAATGTGATAGGATTGTGCCTCATCACACCTTGTTCCGGAGGTTCAAATGTATAAGATTTGTGCGGTAGCCCTTGTCCAAAGCGACTCTCATTGGCCTCCGGTCCAATCATACGCCTAATGATATAGATGCAAATATCTTCACTCCTATCAATTTGACAGGATTCTGCCTCATCGTGTCTTGTCCAGGAGGATCAAGTGTGTAAGAATTGTGCGGCAGTACTAGACAAAAGCGAAACTCTTTGGACTCAGGACGAATCATAAGCCGGGGCATCCATAATTTCCAATGTCGTCCAATGATATAGATGCAAACATCTTCAGACCTATCCATTTGACAGGATACTGCCTCATCCTATCTTTTCCAGGAGGTTCAAATATACAAGATTTGTGCGGTAGCACTTGTCCAAAGCCTCTCTCTTTGAACTCAGGTCGACTCATAAGCCGGAGCATCCAGAATTGCCAATGTCGTCCAATGATATTGATGCAAATATCTTTACTGCTATCAATTTGACAGGATTCTGCCTCATCATACCTTGTTCCGAAGGTTCAAATGTACAAGGTTTGTGGGGAAGCACTTGTCCAAAGCGATTCTTTTTGGCCTCCGGTCGAATCATATGCCGGAGCATCCAGAATTGCCAATGACGTCCAATGATATAGATGCAAATATCTTTACTGCTATCAATTTGACAGCATTCTGCCTCATCGTATCTTGTCCAGGGGGTCCAAATGTACCAGATTTGTGCGGTAACACGTTTCCAAAGCGACTCCCTTTGGCCTCCGGTCCAATCATACGCCGGAGCATCCAGAATTGCCAATGTCATCTAGTGATATAGATGCAAATATCTTCACTCCTATCGATGTGATAGGTTTCTGCCTCATCATACCTTGTTCCGGAGGTTCAAATGTACAAGATTTGTGCGGCAGCACTTGTCCAAAGCGACTCTCTTTGGCCTCCGGTCGAATCATACGCCGGAGCATCCAGAATTGCCAATGTGGTCCAATGATATAGAGGCAAATATCTTCACTACTATCAATTTGACAGGATTCTGTCTCAACATACCCTGTTCCGGAGGTACAAATGTACAAGGTTTAGCGGTAGCACTTGTCCAAAGCGATTCTCTTTGGCCTCCGGTCGAATCATATGCCGGAGCATCCAGAATTGCCAATGACGTCCAATGATATAGATGCAAATATCTTTACTCCTAACAATTTTACAGCATTCTGCCTCATTGTATCTTGTCCAGGAGGTTCAAATGTACAAGATTTGCGCGGTAGCGCTTGTCCAAAGTGACTCACTTTAAACTCAGGTCGAATCATAAGCCGGAGCATCCAGAATTGCCAATGACGTCCAATGATATAGATGCAAATATCTTTACTGCTATCAATTTGACAGCATTCTGCCTCATCGTATCTTGTCCAGGGGGTCCAAATGTACCAGATTTGTGCGGTAACACGTTTCCAAAGCGACTCCCTTTGGCCTCCGGTCCAATCATACGCCGGAGCATCCAGAATTGCCAATGTCATCTAGTGATATAGATGCAAATATCTTCACTCCTATCGATGTGATAGGTTTCTGCCTCATCATACCTTGTTCCGGAGGTTCAAATGTACAAGATTTGTGCGGCAGCACTTGTCCAAAGCGACTCTCTTTGGCCTCCGGTCGAATCATACGCCGGAGCATCCAGAATTGCCAATGTGGTCCAATGATATAGAGGCAAATATCTTCACTACTATCAATTTGACAGGATTCTGTCTCAACATACCCTGTTCCGGAGGTACAAATGTACAAGGTTTAGCGGTAGCACTTGTCCAAAGCGATTCTCTTTGGCCTCCGGTCGAATCATATGCCGGAGCATCCAGAATTGCCAATGACGTCCAATGATATAGATGCAAATATCTTTACTCCTAACAATTTTACAGCATTCTGCCTCATTGTATCTTGTCCAGGAGGTTCAAATGTACAAGATTTGCGCGGTAGCGCTTGTCCAAAGTGACTCACTTTAAACTCAGGTCGAATCATAAGCCGGAGCATCCAGAATTGCCAATGTCGTCCAATGACATTGATGCAAATATCTTTACTGCTATCAATTTGACAGGATTCTGCCTCATCGTGTCTTGTCCAGGAGGATCAAGTGTGCAAGAATTGTGCGGTAGCACTAGACAAAAGCGAAACCCTTTGGACTCAGGTCGATCCATAAGCCGAAGCATCCAGAATTGCCAATGTCGTCCAATGATATAGATGCAAGTATCTTTACTGCTGTCAATTTGACACGATTCTGCCTCATCGCATCTTGTCCAGAGGGTCCAAATGTACCAGATTTGTGCGTTAGCACGTTTCCAAAGCGACTCTCTTTGGCCTCAGGTCGAATCATAAGCCTGAGCATCCAGAATTGCCAATGTCGTCCAATGATATAGATGCAAAAATCTTCACTCCTGTCAATTTGACAGAATTCTGGCTCATCGTGTCTTGTCCAGGAGGATCAAGTGTACAAGATTTGTGCGGCAGTACTAGACAAAACCGAAACTCTTTGGACTGAGGACGAATCATAAGCCGGGGCATCCATAATTTCCAATGTCGTCCAATGATATAGATGCAAACATCTTCACACCTATCCATTTGACAGGATACTGCCTCATCGTATCTTTTCCAGGAGGTTCAAATATACAAGATTTGTGCGGTAGCACTTGTCCAACGCCTCTCTCTTTGAACTCAGGTCGAATCATAAGCCGGAGCATCCAGAATTGCCAATGTCGTCCAATGATATTGATGCAAATATCTTTACTGCTATCAATTTGACAGGATTCTGCCTCATCATACCTTGTTCCGAAGGTTCAAATGTACAAGGTTTGTGGGGAAGCACTTGTCCAAAGCGATTCTTTTTGGCCTCCGTTCGAATCATATGCCGGAGCATCCAGAATTGCCAATGACGTCCAATGATATAGATGCAAATATCTTTACTGCTATCAATTTGACAGCATTCTGCCTCATCGTATCTTGTCCAGGGGGTCCAAATGGAGACGATTTGTTGCGGTAGCACTTGTCCAAAGCCTCTCTCTTTGAACTCAGGTCGAATCATAAGCCGGAGCATCCAGAATTGCCAATGTCGTCCAATGATATTGATGCAAATATCTTTACTGCTATCCATTTGACAGGATTCTGCCTCATCGTATCTTGTCCAGGGGGTCCAAATGTACAAGATTTGTGCGGCAGCACTTGTCCAAAGCGACTCTCTTTGGACTCAGGTCGAACCATAAGCCGGACCATCCAGAATTGCTGTTGTCGTGCAATGATATTGATGCAAATAAGTTTACTGCTATCAATTTGACAGGATTCTGCCTCATCATACCTTGTCCAGTAGGTCAAAATGTACAAGATTTGTGCGGTAGCACTAGACAAAAGCGAAACTCTTTGAACTCAGTTCGAATCATATGCCGAGCATCCAGAATTGCCAACGTCGTCCAATGATATAGATGCACATATCTTTACTGCTATCAATTTGACAGGATTCTGCCTCATCGCATCTTGTCCAGGGGGTCCAAATGTACCAGATTTGTGCGGTAACACGTTTCCAAAGCGACTCCCTTTGGCCTCCGGTCGAATCATTTGCCGGAGCATCCAGAATTGCCAATGTCATCTAGTGATATAGATGCAAATATCTTCACTCCTATCGATGTGATAGGTTTCTGCCTCATCATACCTTGTTCAGAAGGTCCAAATGTACAAGATTTGTGCGGTAGCACTAGGCAAAAGCGAAACTCTTTGAACTCAGTTCGAATCATATGCCGAGCATCCAGAATTGCCAACGTCGTCCAATGATACAGATGCACATATTTTTATTGCTATCAATTTGACAGGATTCTGCCTCATCGCATCTTGTCCAGGGAGTCCAAATGTACAAGATTTGTGGGGTAGCACGTGTCCAAAGCGACTCTCTTTGGCCTCCGGTCGAATCATACGCCGGAGCATCCAGAATTGCCAATGACGTCCAATGATATAGATGCAAATATCTTTACTGCTATCCATTTGACAGGATTCTGCCTCATCGTATCTTGTCCAGGGGGTCCAAATGTACAAGATTTGTGCGGTGGCACTTGTCCAAAGCGACTCTCTTTGGCCTCAGGTCGAATCATACGCCGGAGCATCCAGAATTGCCAATGTCGTCCAATGATATAGATGCAAATATCTTCACACCTATCAATTTGACAGGATTCTGCCTCATCGTGTCTTGTCCAGGAGGATCAAGTGCACAAGATTTGTGCGGTAGCACTAGACAAAAGCGAAACTCTTTGAACTCAGTTCGAATCATATGCCAAGCATCCAGAATTGCCAATGTCGTCCGATGATATTGATGCAAATATCTTTACTGCTATCAATTTGACAGGATTCTGCCTCATCATACCTTGTCCAGTAGGTCAAAATGTACAAGATTTGTGCGGTAGCACTAGACAAAAGCGAAACTCTTTGAACTCAGGTCGATCCATATGCCGAAGCATCAAGAATTGCCAATGTCGTGCATTGGTATAGATGCAAATATCTTTACTGCTATCAATTTGACAGGATTCTGCCTCATTGTATCTTGTCCAGGGGGTCCAAATGTACGCGATTTGTTGCGGTAGCACTTGTCCAAGGCGACATTCTTTGGACTTATATCGAACCATAAGCCGGACCATCCAGAATTGCCGATGTTGACCAATGATATAGATGCAAATATCTTTACTCCTATTAATTTTACAGGATTCTGCCTCATCGTATCTTGTCCAGGGGGTCCAAATGTACAAGATTTGTGCGGTAGCACGTGTCCAAAGCGACTCTCTTTGGCCTCCGGTCGAATCATATGCCGGAGCATCCAGAATTGCCAATGTCGTCCAGTGATATAGATGCAAATATCTTTACTCCTATCAATTTGACAGGTTCTGCCTCATCGTATATTGTCCAGGGGGTCCAAATGTACAAGACTTGTGCGGTAGCACTTGACAAAAGCCAATCTCCTTGACTCAGGTCGAATCATATGCCGATCATCCAGAATTGCCAATGTCGTCCAATGATATAGATGCAAATATCTTTACTCCTATCAATGTGATAGGATTCTGCCTCATCATACCTTGTGCAGGAGGTCCAAATGTACAAGATTTGTGCGGTAGCACTTGTCCAAAGCGAAACTGTTTGGACTCAGGTCGATCCAGAAGCCGAAGCATCAAGAATTGCCAATGTCGTGCAATGATATAGATGGAAATATCTTTACTCCTATCAATGTGATAGGATTCTGCCTCATCATACCTTGTCCAGTAGGTCAAAATGTACAAGATTTGTGCGGTAGCACTCGACAAAAGCGAAACTCTTTGGACTCAGGTCGATCCATAAGCCGAAGCAATCAGAATTGCCAATGTCGTGCAATGGTATAGATGCAAATATCTTTACTGCTATCAATTTGACAGGATTCTGCCTCATCGTATCTTGTCCAGGAGGTCCAAATGTACCAGATTTGTGGGGTAGCAGTAGTCCAAAGCGTCTCTCTTTGAACTCAGGTCGAATCATACGCCGGAGCATCCAGAATTGCCAATGTCGTCCAATGATATAGATGCAAATATCTTCACACCTATCAATTTGACAGGATTCTGCCTCATCGTGTCTTGTCCAGGAAGATCAAGTGTACAAGATTTGTGCGGTAGCACTAGACAAAAGCGAAACTCTTTGAACTCAGTTCGAATCATATGCCGAGCATCCAGAATTGCCAATGTCGTCCAATGATATTGATGCAAATATCTTTACTGCTATCAATTTGCCAGGATTCTGTCTCATTATATCGTGTCCAGGAGGTTCAAATGGACAAGGTTTGGGCGGCAGAATTTTTCCAAAACGATACTCTTTCGACTCAGGTCGAATCATATGCCGAGCATCCAGAATTGCCAATGTCGTCCAATGATATAGATGCAAATAACTTTACTGCTATCAATTTGACAGCATTCTGCCTCATCGTATCTTGTCCAGGGGGTCCAAATGGACAGGATTTGATGCGGTAGCACTTGTCCAAAGCTACTCTCTTTGGACTCAGGTCGAATCATATGCCGAGCATCCAGAATTGCCAATGTCGTCCAATGATATAGATGCAAATAACTTTACTGCTATCAATTTGACAGCATTCTGCCTCATCGTATCTTGTCCAGGGGGTCCAAATGGACAGGATTTGATGCGGTAGCACTTGTCCAAAGCGACTCACTTTGGACTCAGGACGAATCATAAGCCGGGGCATCCGTAATTGCCAATGTCGTCCAATGATATAGATGCAAGTATCTTTACTGCTTTCAATTTGACACGATTCTGCCTCATCGCATCTTGTCCAGGGGGTCCAAATGTACCAGATTTGTGCGGTAGCACGTTTCCAAAGCGACTCTCTTTGGCCTCAGGTCGAATCATAAGCCTGAGCATCCAGGATTGCCAATGTCGTCCAATGATATATATGCAAAAATCTTCACTCCTGTCAATTTGACAGAATTCTGGCTCATCGTGTCTTGTCCAGGAGGATCAAGTGTACAAGATTTGTGCGGCAGTACTAGACAAAAGCGAAACTCTTTGGACTCAGGTCGAATCATACGCCGAGCATCCAGAATTGCCAATGACGTCCAATGATATAGATGCAAATATCTTTACTGCTATCAATTTTACAGCATTCTGCCTCATGGTATCTTGTCCAGGGGGTCCAAATGGAGACGATTTGTTGCGGTAGCACTTGTCCAAAGCGACTCTCTTTGGACTCAGGTCGAATCATATGCCGAACTTCCAGAATTGCCAATGTCGTCTAATGATATAGATGCAGATATCTTCACTCCTATCAATTTGACAGGATTCTGCCTCATCGTGTCTTGTCCAGGAGGTCCAAATGTACAAGATTTGGGCGGCAGTGTTTGTCCAAAGCGACTCTCTTTGAACTCAGGTCGATCCATATGCCGGAGCATCCAGAATTGCCAATGTCGTCCAATGATATAGATGCAAGTATCTTTACTGCTGTCAATTTGACACGATTCTGCCTCATCGCATCTTGTCCAGGGGGTCCAAATGCACCAGATTTGTGCGGTAGCACGTTTCCAAAGCGACTCTCTTTGGCCTCAGGTCGAATCATAAGCCTGAGCATCCAGAATTGCCAATGTCGTCCAATGATATAGATGCAAATAACTTTACTGCTATCAATTTGACAGCATTCTGCCTCATCGTATCTTGTCCAGGGGGTCCAAATGGACAGGATTTGATGCGGTAGCACTTGTCCAAAGCGACTCACTTTGGACTCAGGACGAATCATAAGCCGGGGCATCCGTAATTGCCAATGTCGTCCAATGATATAGATGCAAGTATCTTTACTGCTTTCAATTTGACACGATTCTGCCTCATCGCATCTTGTCCAGGGGGTCCAAATGTACCAGATTTGTGCGGTAGCACGTTTCCAAAGCGACTCTCTTTGGCCTCAGGTCGAATCATAAGCCTGAGCATCCAGGATTGCCAATGTCGTCCAATGATATATATGCAAAAATCTTCACTCCTGTCAATTTGACAGAATTCTGGCTCATCGTGTCTTGTCCAGGAGGATCAAGTGTACAAGATTTGTGCGGCAGTACTAGACAAAAGCGAAACTCTTTGGACTCAGGTCGAATCATACGCCGAGCATCCAGAATTGCCAATGACGTCCAATGATATAGATGCAAATATCTTTACTGCTATCAATTTTACAGCATTCTGCCTCATGGTATCTTGTCCAGGGGGTCCAAATGGAGACGATTTGTTGCGGTAGCACTTGTCCAAAGCGACTCTCTTTGGACTCAGGTCGAATCATATGCCGAACTTCCAGAATTGCCAATGTCGTCTAATGATATAGATGCAGATATCTTCACTCCTATCAATTTGACAGGATTCTGCCTCATCGTGTCTTGTCCAGGAGGTCCAAATGTACAAGATTTGGGCGGCAGTGTTTGTCCAAAGCGACTCTCTTTGAACTCAGGTCGATCCATATGCCGGAGCATCCAGAATTGCCAATGTCGTCCAATGATATAGATGCAAGTATCTTTACTGCTGTCAATTTGACACGATTCTGCCTCATCGCATCTTGTCCAGGGGGTCCAAATGCACCAGATTTGTGCGGTAGCACGTTTCCAAAGCGACTCTCTTTGGCCTCAGGTCGAATCATAAGCCTGAGCATCCAGAATTGCCAATGTCGTCCAATGATATATATGCAAAAATCTTCACTCCTGTCAATTTGACAGAATTCTGGCTCATCGTGTCTTGTCCAGGAGGATCAAGTGTACAAGATTTGTGCGGCAGTACTAGACAAAAGCGAAACTCTTTGAACTCAGGTCGAATCATATGCCGAGCATCCAGAATTGCCATTGTCGACCAATGATATAGATGCAAATATCTTTACTCCTATCAATATGATAGGATTCTGCCTCATCATACCTTGTTCTGAAGGTTCAAATGTACAAGGTTTGTGGGGAAGCACTTGTCCAAAGCGATGCTTTTTGGCCTCCGGTCGAATCATATGCCGGAGATTCCAGAATTGCCAATGACGTCCAATGATATAGATGCAAATATATTTACTGCTATCAATGTGATAGGATTCTGCCTCATCATACCTTGTACAGGAGTTCCAAATGTACAAGATTTGTGCGGTAGCACTTGTCCAAAGCGAAACTCTTTGGACTCAGGTCGATCCGTATGCCGAAGCATCCAGAATTGCCAATGTCGTGCAATGAAATAGATGCAAATATCTTTACTGCTACCAATTTTACAGGATTCTGCCTCATTGTATCTTGTCCAGGGGGTCCAAATGTACAAGATTTGTGGGGTAGCACGTGTCCAAAGCGACTCTCTTTGCCCTGCAGTTGAATCATATGCCGGAGCATCCAGAATTGCCAACGTCGTCCAATGATATAGATGCAAATATCTTTACTGCTATCAATTTGACAGGATTCTGCCTCATCGTGTCTTGTCCAGGAGGATCAAGTGTGCAAGAATTGTGCGGTAGCACTAGACAAAAGCGAAACTCTTTGGACTCAGGTCAATCCATAAGCCGAAGCATCCAGAATTGCCAATGTCGTCCAATGATATAGATGCACATATCTTTACTGCTATCAATTTGACAGGATTCTGCCTCATCGCATCTTGTCCAGGGAGTCAAAATGTACAAGATTTGTGAGGAAGCACTTGTCCAAAGCGATGCTTTTTGGCCTCCGGTCGAATCATATGCCGGAGCATCCAGAATTGCAAATGACGTCCAATGATATAGATGCAAATATCTTTACTGCTATCAATTTGACAGCATTCTGCCTCACCGTATCTTGTCCAGGAGGATCAAGTGTACAAGATTTGTGCGGCAATACTAGACAAAAGCGAAACTCTTTGGACGCAGGTCGAATCATATGCCGAGCATCCAGAATTGCCATTGTGGTCCAATGATATAGATGCAAATATCTTTACTCCTATCAATATGATAGGATTCTGCCTCATCATACCTTGTTCCGAAGGTTCAAATGTACAAGGTTTGTGGGGAAGCACTTGTCCAAAGCGATGCTTTTTGGCCTCCGGTCGAATCATATGCCGGAGCATCCAGAATTGCCAATGACGTCCAATGATATAGATGCAAATATCTTTACTGCTATCCATTTGACAGGATTCTGCCTCATCGTATCTTGTCCAGGGGGTCCAAATGTACAAGATTTGTGCGGTGGCACTTGTCCAAAGCGACTCTCTTTGGCCTCCGGTCGAATCATACGCCGGAGCATCCAGAATTGCCAATGTCGTCCAATGATATAGATGCAAATATCTTCACACCTATCAATTTGACAGGATTCTGCCTCATCGTGTCTTGTTCAGGAGGATCAAGTGCACAAGATTTGTGCGGTAGCACTAGACAAAAGCGAAACTCTTTGAACTCAGTTCGAATCATATGCCGAGCATCCAGAATTGCCAATGTCGTCCGATGATATTGATGCAAATATCTTTACTGCTATCAATTTGACAGGATTCTGCCTCATCATACCTTGTCCAGTAGGTCAAAATGTACAAGATTTGTGCGGTAGCACTAGACAAAAGCGAAACTCTTTGAACTCAGGTCGATCCATATGCCGAAGCATCAAGAATTGCCAATGTCGTGCATTGGTATAGATGCAAATATCTTTACTGCTATCAATTTGACAGGATTCTGCCTCATTGTATCTTGTCCAGGGGGTCCAAATGTACACGATTTGTTGCGGTAGCACTTGTCCAAGGCGACATTCTTTGGACTTATATCGAACCATAAGCCGGACCATCCAGAATTGCCGATGTTGACCAATGATATAGATGCAAATATCTTTACTCCTATTAATTTTACAGGATTCTGCCTCATCGTATCTTGTCCAGGGGGTCCAAATGTACAAGATTTGTGCGGTAGCACGTGTCCAAAGCGACTCTCTTTGGCCTCCGGTCGAATCATATGCCGATCATCCAGAATTGCCAATGTCGTCCAATGATATAGATGCAAATATCTTTACTCCTATCAATGTGATAGGATTCTGCCTCATCATACCTTGTGCAGGAGGTCCAAATGTACAAGATTTGTGCGGTAGCACTTGTCCAAAGCGAAACTGTTTGGACTCAGGTCGATCCATAAGCCGAAGCATCAAGAATTGCCAATGTCGTGCAATGATATAGATGGAAATATCTTTACTCCTATCAATGTGATAGGATTCTGCCTCATCATACCTTGTCCAGTAGGTCAAAATGTACAAGATTTGTGCGGTAGCACTCGACAAAAGCGAAACTCTTTGGACTCAGGTCGATCCATAAGCCGAAGCAATCAGAATTGCCAATGTCGTGCAATGGTATAGATGCAAATATCTTTACTGCTATCAATTTGACAGGATTCTGCCTCATCGTATCTTGTCCAGGAGGTCCAAATGTACCAGATTTGTGGGGTAGCAGTAGTCCAAAGCGTCTCTCTTTGGACTCAGGACGAATCATAAGCCGGTGCATCCATAATTGCCAATGTCGTCCAATGATATAGATGCAAACATCTTCACACCTATCCATTTGACAGGATTCTGCCTCATCGTATCTTGTCCAGGAGGTTCAAATATACAAGATTTGGGCGGCAGCATTTGTCCAACGCGACTCTCTTTGAACTCAGGTCGATTTATATGCCGAAGCATCCAGAATTGCCATATCGTCCAATGATACAGATGCAAATATCTTCACTCCTATCAATTTGACAGGATCCTGGCTCATCGTGTCTTGTCCAGGAGGATCAAGTGTACAAGATTTGTGCGGTAGCACTAGACAAAAGCAAAACTCTTTGGACTCCGGTCGATCCATAAGCCGAAGCATCCAGAATTGCCAATGTCGTTCAATGATATAGATGCAAATATCTTTACTGCTATCAATTTGACAGGATTCTGCCTCATCGCATCTTGTCCAGGGGGTCCAAATGTACAAGATTTGTGTGGTAGCACGTGTCCAAATCGACTCTCTTTGGCCTCCGGTCGAATCATATGCCGGAGCAAACAGAATTGCTAATGTCGTCCAGTGATATAGATCCAAATATCTTCACCCCTATCAATGTGATAGGTTTCTGCCTCATCATACATTGTTCAGGTGGTCCAAATGTACAAGATTTGTGTGGCAGCTCTTGTCCAAAGCGACTCTCTGTGGACTCAGGTCGAACCATAAGTCGGACCATCCAGAATTGCCGATGTCGTCCAATGATATTGATGCAAATATCTTTACTGCTATCAATTTGACAGGATTCTGCCTCATCATACCTTGTCCAGTAGGTCAAAATGTACATGATTTGTGCGGTAGCACTAGACAAAAGCGAAACTCTTTGAACTCAGTTCGAATCATATGTCGAGCATCCAGAATTGCCAACGTCGTCCAATGATATAGATGCAAATATCTTTACTGCTATCAATTTGACAGGATTCTGCCTCATCGCATCTTGTCCAGGGAGTCCAAATGTACAAGATTTGTGGGGTAGCACGTGTCCAAAGCGACTCTCTTTGGCCTCCGGTCGAATCATACGCCGGAGCATCCAGAATTGCCAATGTGGTCCAATGATATAGATGCAAATATCTTCACTCCTATCAATTTGACAGGATTCTGGCTCATCGTGTCTAGTCCAGGAGGATCACGTGTACAAGATTTGTGCGGTAGCACCCGACAAAAGCGAAACTCTTTGGACTCAGGTCGATCCATATGCCGAAGCATCCAGAATTGCCAATGTGGTCCAATGATATAGATGCAAATATCTTTACTGCTATCAATTTGACAGCATTCTGCCTCATCGTATCTTGTCCACGAGGTTCAAATATACAAGATTTGTGCGGTAGCACTTGTTTAAAGCTACTCTCTTTGGTTTCAGGTCGAATCATATGCCGGAGCATCCAGAATTGCCAATGTCGTCCAATGATATTGATGCAAATATCCTTACTCCTAACAATGTAATAGGATTCTGCCTCATCATACCTTGTCCAGTAGGTCAAAATGTACAAGATTTGTGCGGTAGCACTAGACAAAAGCGAAACTCTATGGACTCAGGTCGATCCATAAGCCGAAGCATCCAGAATTGCCAATGTCGTGCAATGGTATAGATGCAAATATCTTTACTGCTATCAATTTGACAGGATTCTGCCTTATCGTATCTTGTCCACGAGGTTCAAATATACAAGATTTGTGCGGTAGCACTTGTTTAAAGCTACTCTCTTTGGTTTCAGGTCGAATCATATGCCGGAGCATCCAGAATTGCAAATGACGTCCAATGATATAGATGCAAATATCTTTACTGCTATCAATTTGACAGCATTCTGCCTCATCGTATCTTGTCCAGGAGGATCAAGTGTACAAGATTTGTGCGGCAATACTAGACAAAAGCGAAACTCTTTGGACGCAGGTCGAATCATATGCCGAGCATCCAGAATTGCCATTGTGGTCCAATGATATAGATGCAAATATCTTTACTCCTATCAATATGATAGGATTCTGCCTCATCATACCTTGTTCCGAAGGTTCAAATGTACAAGGTTTGTGGGGAAGCACTTGTCCAAAGCGATGCTTTTTGGCCTCCGGTCGAATCATATGCCGGAGCATCCAGAATTGCCAATGACGTCCAATGATATAGATGCAAATATCTTTACTGCTATCCATTTGACAGGATTCTGCCTCATCGTATCTTGTCCAGGGGGTCCAAATGTACAAGATTTGTGCGGTGGCACTTGTCCAAAGCGACTCTCTTTGGCCTCCGGTCGAATCATACGCCGGAGCATCCAGAATTGCCAATGTCGTCCAATGATATAGATGCAAATATCTTCACACCTATCAATTTGACAGGATTCTGCCTCATCGTGTCTTGTTCAGGAGGATCAAGTGCACAAGATTTGTGCGGTAGCACTAGACAAAAGCGAAACTCTTTGAACTCAGTTCGAATCATATGCCGAGCATCCAGAATTGCCAATGTCGTCCGATGATATTGATGCAAATATCTTTACTGCTATCAATTTGACAGGATTCTGCCTCATCATACCTTGTCCAGTAGGTCAAAATGTACAAGATTTGTGCGGTAGCACTAGACAAAAGCGAAACTCTTTGAACTCAGGTCGATCCATATGCCGAAGCATCAAGAATTGCCAATGTCGTGCATTGGTATAGATGCAAATATCTTTACTGCTATCAATTTGACAGGATTCTGCCTCATTGTATCTTGTCCAGGGGGTCCAAATGTACACGATTTGTTGCGGTAGCACTTGTCCAAGGCGACATTCTTTGGACTTATATCGAACCATAAGCCGGACCATCCAGAATTGCCGATGTTGACCAATGATATAGATGCAAATATCTTTACTCCTATTAATTTTACAGGATTCTGCCTCATCGTATCTTGTCCAGGGGGTCCAAATGTACAAGATTTGTGCGGTAGCACGTGTCCAAAGCGACTCTCTTTGGCCTCCGGTCGAATCATATGCCGATCATCCAGAATTGCCAATGTCGTCCAATGATATAGATGCAAATATCTTTACTCCTATCAATGTGATAGGATTCTGCCTCATCATACCTTGTGCAGTAGGTCAAAATGTACAAGATTTGTGCGGTAGCACTCGACAAAAGCGAAACTCTTTGGACTCAGGTCGATCCATAAGCCGAAGCAATCAGAATTGCCAATGTCGTGCAATGGTATAGATGCAAATATCTTTACTGCTATCAATTTGACAGGATTCTGCCTCATCGTATCTTGTCCAGGAGGTCCAAATGTACCAGATTTGTGGGGTAGCAGTAGTCCAAAGCGTCTCTCTTTGGACTCAGGACGAATCATAAGCCGGTGCATCCATAATTGCCAATGTCGTCCAATGATATAGATGCAAACATCTTCACACCTATCCATTTGACAGGATTCTGCCTCATCGTATCTTGTCCAGGAGGTTCAAATATACAAGATTTGGGCGGCAGCATTTGTCCAACGCGACTCTCTTTGAACTCAGGTCGATTTATATGCCGAAGCATCCAGAATTGCCATATCGTCCAATGATACAGATGCAAATATCTTCACTCCTATCAATTTGACAGGATCCTGGCTCATCGTGTCTTGTCCAGGAGGATCAAGTGTACAAGATTTGTGCGGTAGCACTAGACAAAAGCAAAACTCTTTGGACTCCGGTCGATCCATAAGCCGAAGCATCCAGAATTGCCAATGTCGTTCAATGATATAGATGCAAATATCTTTACTGCTATCAATTTGACAGGATTCTGCCTCATCGCATCTTGTCCAGGGGGTCCAAATGTACAAGATTTGTGTGGTAGCACGTGTCCAAATCGACTCTCTTTGGCCTCCGGTCGAATCATATGCCGGAGCAAACAGAATTGCTAATGTCGTCCAGTGATATAGATCCAAATATCTTCACCCCTATCAATGTGATAGGTTTCTGCCTCATCATACATTGTTCAGGTGGTCCAAATGTACAAGATTTGTGTGGCAGCTCTTGTCCAAAGCGACTCTCTGTGGACTCAGGTCGAACCATAAGTCGGACCATCCAGAATTGCCGATGTCGTCCAATGATATTGATGCAAATATCTTTACTGCTATCAATTTGACAGGATTCTGCCTCATCATACCTTGTCCAGTAGGTCAAAATGTACATGATTTGTGCGGTAGCACTAGACAAAAGCGAAACTCTTTGAACTCAGTTCGAATCATATGTCGAGCATCCAGAATTGCCAACGTCGTCCAATGATATAGATGCAAATATCTTTACTGCTATCAATTTGACAGGATTCTGCCTCATCGCATCTTGTCCAGGGAGTCCAAATGTACAAGATTTGTGGGGTAGCACGTGTCCAAAGCGACTCTCTTTGGCCTCCGGTCGAATCATACGCCGGAGCATCCAGAATTGCCAATGTGGTCCAATGATATAGATGCAAATATCTTCACTCCTATCAATTTGACAGGATTCTGGCTCATCGTGTCTAGTCCAGGAGGATCACGTGTACAAGATTTGTGCGGTAGCACCCGACAAAAGCGAAACTCTTTGGACTCAGGTCGATCCATATGCCGAAGCATCCAGAATTGCCAATGTGGTCCAATGATATAGATGCAAATATCTTTACTGCTATCAATTTGACAGCATTCTGCCTCATCGTATCTTGTCCACGAGGTTCAAATATACAAGATTTGTGCGGTAGCACTTGTTTAAAGCTACTCTCTTTGGTTTCAGGTCGAATCATATGCCGGAGCATCCAGAATTGCCAATGTCGTCCAATGATATTGATGCAAATATCCTTACTCCTAACAATGTAATAGGATTCTGCCTCATCATACCTTGTCCAGTAGGTCAAAATGTACAAGATTTGTGCGGTAGCACTAGACAAAAGCGAAACTCTATGGACTCAGGTCGATCCATAAGCCGAAGCATCCAGAATTGCCAATGTCGTGCAATGGTATAGATGCAAATATCTTTACTGCTATCAATTTGACAGGATTCTGCCTTATCGTATCTTGTCCAGGGGGTCCAAATGGACACGATTTGATGCGGTAGCACTTGTCCAAAGCTACTCTCTTTGGACTCAGGTCGAATCATATGCCGAGCATCCAGAATTGCCAATGTCGTCCAATGATATAGTTGCAAATATCTTTACTGCTATCACTTTGACAGCATTCTGCCTCATCGTATCTTGTTCCGGGGGGTCCAAATGGACACGATTTGATGCGGTGCCACATGTCCAAAGCGACTCTCTTTGGAATCAGGTCGAATCATATGCCGGAGCATCCAGATGTGCCAATGTCTTCTAGTGATATAGATGCAAATATCATCACTCCTATGAATGTGATAGAATTCTGCCTCATCATACCTTGTACAGGAGGTCCAAATGTACAAGACTTGTTGCGGTAGCACTTGTCCAAAGCGATTCTCTTTGGCCTCCGGTCGAATCATACGCCGGAACATCCAGAATTTCCAATGTGGTCCAATGATATAGATGCAAATATCTTCCCTCCAATCAATTTGACAGGATTCTGCCTCATCATACCTTGTCCAGTAGGTCAAAATGTACAAGATTTGTGCGGTAGCACTAGACAAAAGCGAAACTCTTTGAACTCAGTTCGAATCATATGCCGAGCATCCAGAATTGCCAACGTCGTCCAATGATATAGATGCAAATATCTTTACTGCTATCAATTTGACAGGATTCTGCCTCATCGTGTCTTGTCCAGGAGGATCAAGTGTGCAAGAATTGTGCGGTAGCACTAGACAAAAGCGAAACTCTTTGGACTCAGGTCAATCCATAAGCCGAAGCATCCAGAATTGCCAATGTCGTCCAATGATATAGATGCACATATCTTTACTGCTATCAATTTGACAGGATTCTGCCTCATCGCATCTTGTCCAGGGAGTCAAAATGTACAAGATTTGTGAGGAAGCACTTGTCCAAAGCGATGCTTTTTGGCCTCCGGTCGAATCATATGCCGAGCATCCAGAATTGCCATTGTCGTCCAATGATATAGATGCAAATATCTTTACTCCTATCAATATGATAGGATTCTGCCTCATCATACCTTGTTCCGAAGGTTCAAATGTACAAGGTTTGTGGGGAAGCACTTGTCCAAAGCGATGCTTTTTGGCCTCCGGTCGAATCATATGCCGGAGCATCCAGAATTGCCAATGACGTCCAATGATATAGATGCAAATATCTTTACTGCTATCCATTTGACAGGATTCTGCCTCATCGTATCTTGTCCAGGGGGTCCAAATGTACAAGATTTGTGCGGTGGCACTTGTCCAAAGCGACTCTCTTTGGCCTCCGGTCGAATCATACGCCGGAGCATCCAGAATTGCCAATGTCGTCCAATGATATAGATGCAAATATCTTCACACCTATCAATTTGACAGGATTCTGCCTCATCGTGTCTTGTTCAGGAGGATCAAGTGCACAAGATTTGTGCGGTAGCACTAGACAAAAGCGAAACTCTTTGAACTCAGTTCGAATCATATGCCGAGCATCCAGAATTGCCAATGTCGTCCGATGATATTGATGCAAATATCTTTACTGCTATCAATTTGACAGGATTCTGCCTCATCATACCTTGTCCAGTAGGTCAAAATGTACAAGATTTGTGCGGTAGCACTAGACAAAAGCGAAACTCTTTGAACTCAGGTCGATCCATATGCCGAAGCATCAAGAATTGCCAATGTCGTGCATTGGTATAGATGCAAATATCTTTACTGCTATCAATTTGACAGGATTCTGCCTCATTGTATCTTGTCCAGGGGGTCCAAATGTACACGATTTGTTGCGGTAGCACTTGTCCAAGGCGACATTCTTTGGACTTATATCGAACCATAAGCCGGACCATCCAGAAATGCCGATGTTGACCAATGATATAGATGCAAATATCTTTACTCCTATTAATTTTACAGGATTCTGCCTCATCGTATCTTGTCCAGGGGGTCCAAATGTACAAGATTTGTGCGGTAGCACGTGTCCAAAGCGACTCTCTTTGGCCTCCGGTCGAATCATATGCCGATCATCCAGAATTGCCAATGTCGTCCAATGATATAGATGCAAATATCTTTACTCCTATCAATGTGATAGGATTCTGCCTCATCATACCTTGTGCAGGAGGTCCAAATGTACAAGATTTGTGCGGTAGCACTTGTCCAAAGCGAAACTGTTTGGACTCAGGTCGATCCATAAGCCGAAGCATCAAGAATTGCCAATGTCGTGCAATGATATAGATGGAAATATCTTTACTCCTATCAATGTGATAGGATTCTGCCTCATCATACCTTGTCCAGTAGGTCAAAATGTACAAGATTTGTGCGGTAGCACTCGACAAAAGCGAAACTCTTTGGACTCAGGTCGATCCATAAGCCGAAGCAATCAGAATTGCCAATGTCGTGCAATGGTATAGATGCAAATATCTTTACTGCTATCAATTTGACAGGATTCTGCCTCATCGTATCTTGTCCAGGAGGTTCAAATATACAAGATTTGTGGGGTAGCAGTAGTCCAAAGCGTCTCTCTTTGAACTCAGGTCGATTTATATGCCGAAGCATCCAGAATTGCCATATCGTCCAATGATACAGATGCAAATATCTTCACTCCTATCAATTTGACAGGATCCTGGCTCATCGTGTCTTGTCCAGGAGGATCAAGTGTACAAGATTTGTGCGGTAGCACTAGACAAAAGCAAAACTCTTTGGACTCCGGTCGATCCATAAGCCGAAGCATCCAGAATTGCCAATGTCGTTCAATGATATAGATGCAAATATCTTTACTGCTATCAATTTGACAGGATTCTGCCTCATCGCATCTTGTCCAGGGGGTCCAAATGTACAAGATTTGTGTGGTAGCACGTGTCCAAATCGACTCTCTTTGGCCTCCGGTCGAATCATATGCCGGAGCAAACAGAATTGCTAATGTCGTCCAGTGATATAGATCCAAATATCTTCACCCCTATCAATGTGATAGGTTTCTGCCTCATCATACATTGTTCAGGTGGTCCAAATGTACAAGATTTGTGTGGCAGCTCTTGTCCAAAGCGACTCTCTGTGGACTCAGGTCGAACCATAAGCCGGACCATCCAGAATTGCCGATGTCGTCCAATGATATTGATGCAAATATCTTTACTGCTATCAATTTGACAGGATTCTGCCTCATCATACCTTGTCCAGTAGGTCAAAATGTACATGATTTGTGCGGTAGCACTAGACAAAAGCGAAACTCTTTGAACTCAGTTCGAATCATATGTCGAGCATCCAGAATTGCCAACGTCGTCCAATGATATAGATGCAAATATCTTTACTGCTATCAATTTGACAGGATTCTGCCTCATCGCATCTTGTCCAGGGAGTCCAAATGTACAAGATTTGTGGGGTAGCACGTGTCCAAAGCGACTCTCTTTGGCCTCCGGTCGAATCATACGCCGGAGCATCCAGAATTGCCAATGTGGTCCAATGATATAGATGCAAATATCTTCACTCCTATCAATTTGACAGGATTCTGGCTCATCGTGTCTAGTCCAGGAGGATCACGTGTACAAGATTTGTGCGGTAGCACCCGACAAAAGCGAAACTCTTTGGACTCAGGTCGATCCATATGCCGAAGCATCCAGAATTGCCAATGTGGTCCAATGATATAGATGCAAATATCTTTACTGCTATCAATTTGACAGCATTCTGCCTCATCGTATCTTGTCCACGAGGTTCAAATATACAAGATTTGTGCGGTAGCACTTGTTTAAAGCTACTCTCTTTGGTTTCAGGTCGAATCATATGCCGGAGCATCCAGAATTGCCAATGTCGTCCAATGATATTGATGCAAATATCCTTACTCCTAACAATGTAATAGGATTCTGCCTCATCATACCTTGTCCAGTAGGTCAAAATGTACAAGATTTGTGCGGTAGCACTAGACAAAAGCGAAACTCTTTGGACTCAGGTCGATCCATAAGCCGAAGCATCCAGAATTGCCAATGTCGTGCAATGGTATAGATGCAAATATCTTTACTGCTATCAATTTGACAGGATTCTGCCTTATCGTATCTTGTCCAGGGGGTCCAAATGGACACGATTTGATGCGGTAGCACTTGTCCAAAGCTACTCTCTTTGGACTCAGGTCGAATCATATGCCGAGCATCCAGAATTGCCAATGTCGTCCAATGATATAGTTGCAAATATCTTTACTGCTATCACTTTGACAGCATTCTGCCTCATCGTATCTTGTTCCGGGGGGTCCAAATGGACACGATTTGATGCGGTGCCACATGTCCAAAGCGACTCTCTTTGGAATCAGGTCGAATCATAAACCAGAGCATCCATAATTGCCAATGTCGTCAAATGATATAGATGCAAATATCTTTACTGCTATCAATTTGACAGCATTCTGCCTCATCGTATCTTGTCCAGGGGGTCCAAATGGACACGATTTGATGCGGTAGCACATGTCCAAAGCGACTCTCTTAGGACTCAGGTCGAATCATAAGCCAGAGCATCCAGAATTGCCAATGTCGTCCAATGATATAGATGCAAATATATTTACTCCTATCAATTTGACAGGATTCTGCCTCATCGTATCTTGTCCAGGGGGTCCAAATGTATAAGATTTGTGCGGTGGCACTTGTCCAAAGCGACTCTCTTTGGCCTCCGGTCGAATCATACGCCTGAGCATCCAGAATTGCCAATGTCGTCCAATGATATATATGCAAAAATCTTCACTCCTGCCAATTTGACAGAATTCTGGCTCATCGTGTCTTGTCCAGGAGGATCAAGTGTACAAGATTTGTGCGGCAGTACTAGACAAAAGCGAAACTCTTTGGACTCAGGTCGAATCATAAGCCGGAGCATCCAGAATTGCCAATGTCGTCCAATGATATTGATGCAAATATCTTTACTGCTATCAATTTGACAGGATTCTGCCTCATCATAGCTTGTTCCGAAGGTTCACATGTACAAGGTTTGTGGGGAAGCACTTGTCCAAAGCGATTCTTTTTGGCCTCCGGTCGAATCATATGCCGGAGCATCCAGAATTGCCAATGTCGTCCAATGATATAGATGCAAGTATCTTTACTGCTATCAATTTGACAGGATTCTGCCGCATCGCAACTTATCCAAGGGGTCCAAATGTACCATATTTGGGCGGTAGCACGTGTCCAAAGCGACTCTCTTTGATTCAGGTCGAATCATAAGCCGGAGCATCCAGAATTGCCATTGTCGTCCAATGATGTGCATGCAAATACCTTTACTCCTATCAATTTGACAGGATTCTGCCTCATCGTATCTTGTCCAGGGGGTCCAAATGTATAAGATTTGTGCGGTGGCACTTGTCCAAAGCGACTCTCTTTGGCCTCCGGTCGAATCATACGCCTGAGCATCCAGAATTGCCAATGTCGTCCAATGATATATATGCAAAAATCTTCACTCCTGTCAATTTGACAGAATTCTGGCTCATCGTGTCTTGTCCAGGAGGATCAAGTGTACAAGATTTGTGCGGCAGTACTAGACAAAAGCGAAACTCTTTGGACTCAGGTCGAATCATAAGCCGGAGCATCCAGAATTGCCAATGTCGTCCAATGATATTGATGCAAATATCTTTACTGCTATCAATTTGACAGCATTCTGCCTCATCGTATCTTGTCCAGGGGGTCCAAATGGACACGATTTGATGCGGTAGCACATGTCCAAAGCGATTCTTTTTGGCCTCCGGTCGAATCATATGCCGGAGCATCCAGAATTGCCAATGTCGTCCAATGATATAGATGCAAATAACTTTACTGCTATCAATTTGACAGCATTCTGCCTCATCGTATCTTGTCCAGGGGGTCCAATTGGACAGGATTTGATGCGGTAGCACTTGTCCAAAGCTACTCTCTTTGGACTCAGGTCGAATCATATGCCGAGCATCCAGAATTGCCAATGTCGTCCAATGATATAGATGCAAATAACTTTACTGCTATCAATTTGACAGCATTCTGCCTCATCGTATCTTGTCCAGGGGGTCCAAATGGACAGGATTTGATGCGGTAGCACTTGTCCAAAGCGACTCACTTTGGACTCAGAACGAATCATAAGCCGGGGCATCCGTAATTGCCAATGTCGTCCAATGATATAGATGCAAACATCTTCACACCTATCCATTTGACAGGATTCTGCCTAATCTTATCTTGTCCTGGAGGTTCAAATATACAAGATTTGGGCGGCAGCATTTGTCCAACGCGACTCTGTTTGAACTCAGGTCGAATCATAAGCCGAGCATCCAGAATTGCCAATGTCGTCCAATGATACAGATGCAAATATCCTTACTCCTAACAATGTAATAGGATTCTGCCTCATCGTATCTTGTCCAGGGGGTCCAAATGTACAAGGTTTGTACGGAAGCACTTGTCCAAAGCGATTCTCTTTGGCCTCCGGTCCAATCATATGCCGGAGCATCCTGAATTGCCAATGACGTCCAATGATATAGATGCAAATATCTTCACTCCCATCAATTTGACAGGATTCTGTCTCATCATACCCTGTTCCGGATGTTCAAATGTACAAGGTTTGTGTGGTAGCACATGTCCAAAACGACTCTCTTTGGACTCAGGTCGAATCATAAACCGGAGCATCCAGCATTGCCAATGTCGTCCAATGATATAGATGCAAATACCTTTACTGCTATCAATTTGACAGCATTCTGCCTCATCGTATCTTGTCCAGGGGGTCCAAATGGAGACGATTTGTTGCGGTAACACTTGTCCAAAGCGATTCTCTTTGGACTCAGGTCGAATCATAAGCCTGAGCATCCAGAATTGCCAATGTCGTGCAATGATATAGATGCAAATATGTTTACTGCTATCAATTTGACAGGATTCTGCCTCATCATACCTTGTTCCGAAGGTTCAAATGTACAAGGTTTGTGGGGAAGCACTTGTCCAAAGCGATTCTTTTTGGCCCCCGGTCGAATCATATGCCGGAGCATCCAGAATTGCCAATGACGTCCAATGATATAGATGCAAATATCTTTACTGCTATCAGTTTGACAGCATTCTGCCTCATCGTATCTTGTCCAGGGGGTTCAAATGGAGACGATTTGTTGCGGTAGCACTTGTCCAAAGCGACTCTCCTTGGACTCAGGTCGAATCATAAACCGTAACATCCAGAATTGCCAATGTCGTCCAATGATATAGATACAAATATCTTCACTCCTATCAATTTGACAGGATTCTGCCTCATCGTGTCTTGTCCAGGAGGATCAAGTGTACAAGATTTGTGCGATAGCACCAGACAAAAGCGAAACTCTTTGGACTCAGGTCGATCCATAAACCGAAGCATCCAGAATTGCCAATGTCGTCCAATGATATAGATGCAAGTATCTTTACTGCTATCAATTTGACAGGATTCTGCCGCATCGCAACTTATCCAAGGGGTCCAAATGTACCATATTTGGGCGGTAGCACGTGTCCAAAGCGACTCTCTTTGATTCAGGTCGAATCATAAGCCGGAGCATCCAGAATTGCCATTGTCGTCCAATGATGTGCATGCAAATATCTTTACTCCTATCAATTTGACAGAATTCTGCCACACCGTATCTTGTCTAGGGGGTCCAAATGTACAAGATTTGTGCGGTGGCACTTGTCCAAAGCGACTCTCTTTGGCCTCCGGTCGAATCATACGCCGGAGCATCCAGAATTGCCAATGTCGTCCAATGATATAGATGCAAATAACTTTACTGCTATCAATTTGACAGCATTCTGCCTCATCGTATCTTGTCCAGGAGGTTCAAATATACAAGATTTGTGCGGTAGCACTTGTCCAAAGCTACTCTCTTTGAACTCTGGTCGAATCATAAACCGGAGCATCCAGAATTGCCAATGTCGTCCAATGATATAGATGCAAATATCTTCACTCCTATCATTGTGACAGGATTCTGCCTCATCATATCTTTTCCAGGAGGTCCAAATGCACAAGTTTTGGGCCGCAGAATTTTTCCAAACCGACTCTCTTTGAACTCAGGTCGAATCATAAGCCGAGCATCCAGAATTGCCAATGTGTCCAATGATATAGATGCAAATATCCTTACTCCTAACAATGTAATAGGATTCTGCCTCATCGTATCTTGTCCAGGGGGTCCAAATGTACAAGAGTTTTGCGGTAGCACTTGTCCAAAGCGACTCTCTTTGGACTCAGGTCGAATCATAAGCCGGAGCAACAAGAATTGCGAATGTCGTCCAATGATATAGATGCAAAAATCTTCACTCCTATCAATTTGACAGGATTCTGGCTCATCGTGTCTTGTCCAGGAGGATCAAGTGTACAAGATTTGTGCGGTAGCACTAGACAAAAGAGACTCTCTTTGGACTCAGGTCGAATCATAAGCCGGAGCATCCAGAATTGCCAATGTGGTCCAATGATATAGATGCAAATATCTTCCCTCCAATCAATTTGACAGGATTCTGTTTCTTCATACCCTGTTCCGGAGGTTCAAATGTACATGGTTTGTGTGGTAGCACTTGCCGAAAGCGACTCTCTTTGGCCTCCGGTCGAATCATACGCCGGAGCATCCAGAATTGCCTATGTCTTCTAGTGATATAGATGCAAATATCCGTACTCCTAACAATGTAATAGAATTCTGCCTCATCGTATCTTGTCCAGGGGGTCCAAATGTACAAGAGTTGTGCGGTAGCACTTGTCCAAAGCGACTCTCTTTGGCCTCCGGTCGAATCATACGCCGGAGCATCCAGAATTGCCAATGACGTCCAATGATATAGATGCAAATATCTTTACTCCTAACAATTTTACAGCATTCTGCCTCATCGTGTCTTGTCTACGAGGATCACATGTACAAGATTTGTGCGGTAGCACTTGTCCAAAGCGACTCCCTTCGGATTCAGGTCGAATCATAAGGCGAAGAATCCAAAATTAACGATATTGTCCAATGATATACAGTCAAATATCCTCACTCTTATAAATTTCACAGCATTCTGCCTCATCGTATCTTGTCCAGGAGGTACAAATGTACAAGTTTGTGCGGCAGCACTTGTCCGGGCCGACTCTCTTTGGATTCAGGTCTAATTATATGCCGGATCCCCAGGACTGCCAATGTCGTCCAATGATATAGATGCAAATATCTTCACTCCTATCAGTTTGACAGGATTCTGCCTCATGGTATCTTGTCCAGGAGGTTAAAATGTACAAGATTTGTGGGGTAGCACTTGTCCAGGCCGACTCTCTTTGGGTTCAGGTCTAATTATTTGCCGGATCTCCAGGATTGCCAATGTCGTCCAATAATATAGATGCAAATATGTTTACTCCCATCAATGTGATAGAATTCTGCCTCATCATACCTTGCCCAGGAGGTACAAATGAACAAGATTTGTGCGGTAGCACTTGACAAAAGCGAATCTCTTTGGACTCAGGTTGATCCATATGTCGAAGCATTCAGAATTGCCATAGTCGTCCAATGATATAGATGCAAATATCTTTACTCCTATCAATGTGACAAGGTTCTGCCTCATTATACCTTTTCCAGGAGGTTCAAATGCACAAGAATTTGGCGGCAGCATTTGTCCAAACCGACTCTCTTTTGACTCAGGTCGATCCATATGCCGAAGAAACAAAAATTGCCGATGTAATCCGAGTGATATAGATTCAAATATCTTAACTCCTATCAATTTGCCAGGATTCTGCTTCATCATACCTTGTCCAGAAGGTCCAAATGGACAAGATGTGGGCGGCAGCAGTTGTCCAAAGCGACTCTCTTCGGACTCAGGTCGAATCATAAGCCGAGCATCCAGAATTGCCAATGTCGTCCAATGATATAGATGCAAATATCTTTACTGGTCTCAGGTCGATCCATAAGCGGAAGCATCAGAAATTTCCGATATTAGCCAATGATATAGATGCAAATACCTTTACTCCAAACAATTTGACAAGATTCTGCCTCATCATACCTTGTTCCGGAGGTTCAAGTCTACAATGTTTGTGCGGTAGCACTAGTCCAGACCGACTCTCATTGGATTCAGGTCGAATCATAAGCCGGATCCCAGGATTGCCAATGTCGCCCAATGATATACATGCAAATATCTTTACTCCTATCAATGTGACAAGGTTCTACCTCATCATACCTTTTCCAGGAGGTCTAAATTCACAAGAATTTGGCGGCAGCATTTGTCCAAACCGACTCTCTTTGGACTCAGGTCGATCCATATGCCGAAGTAACAAAAATTGCCGATGTTACCCGAATGATATAGATGCAGATATCTTAACTCCTATCAATTTACCAGGATTCTGCCTCATCATACCTTGTCCAGAAGGTCCAAATGGACAAGATGTGGGCGGCAGCATTTGTGCAAAGCGACTCTCTTTGGACTCAGGTCGAATCATAAACCGAGCATCCAGAATTGCCAATGTCGTCCAATGATATAGATGCATATATCTTTACTCCTATCAATGTGATAGGAATCTGCCTCATCAAACCTTGTCCAGGTGGTCCAAATGTGCAAGATATATGCGGTAGCACTTGTTCAAAGCGACTCGCTTTGGCCTCCGGTCGAATCATATGTCGGAGCATTCAGAATTACCGATACTGGCCAATGGTATAGATACAAATATCTTTACTTCTATCAATTTGACAGGTTTCTGCCTCATCGTGTCATGTCCAGGAGGATCAAATGTACAAGATTTGTGCGGCAGCACTTGACAAAAGTGAATCTCTTTGGACTCAGGTTGGTCCATATGCCGAAGCATCCAGAATTGCCAATGACGTCCAATGATATAGATGCAAATATCTTCACTCCTATCAATTTGAGAGAATTCTGCCTCATCATATCTTGTCCAGGAGGTCCATTTGTACAATATTTGTGGGGTAGCACTTGACAAAAGCGAATCTGTGTGGACTCAGGTCGATCCATATGCCGAAGTGTCCAGAATTGCCAATGTCGTCCAATGTTTTAGATGCAAATATCTTCGCTCCTATCAATTTGACAGGATGCTGCCTCATGGTAACTTGTCCAGGAGATCCAAATGTACGCGATTTGTGCGGTAGCACTTGTCCAAAGCGACTCCCTTTGGATTCAGGTCGAATCATAAGCCGGATCCCAGGATTGCCAATGTCGTCCAATGACATAGACGTAAATATCTTCGCTCCTATCAATTTGACAGGATGCTGCCTCATGGTAACTTGTCCAGGAGATCCAAACGTACACAATTTGTGCGGTAGCACTTGTCCAAAGCGACTCCCTTTGGATTCAGGTCGAATCATAAGCCGGATCCCAGGATTGCCAATGTCGTCCAATGATGTAGACGCAATTACTTCACTCCTATTAATGTGACAGGATTCTGCCTCATCGCATCTTAACCAGGGCGTCCAAATGTACAAGATTTGTGCGGTAGTACTTGACAAAAGTGAATCTCTTTGGACTCAGGTTGGTCCATATGCCGAAGCATCCAGAATTGCCAATGACGTCCATTGATTTAGATTCAAATATCTTTACTCCTATCAACGTGATAGGATTCTGCCTCATCAAACCTTGTCCAGGTGGTTCATATGTACAAGATTTGTGCGGCAGCACTTGACAAAAGCGAATCTCTTTGGACTCAGGTCGATCCATATGCCGAAGCATCCAGAACTGGCCAATGTCGTCCAATGATATAGATGCAAATATCTTTACTCCTATCAATGTGACAGGATTCTGCCTCATCAAACCTTGTCCAGGTGGTTCAGATGTACAAGATTTGTGCGGCAGCACTTGACAAAAGCGAATCTCTTTGGACTCAGGTTGGTCCATATGCCGAAGCATCTAGAATTGCCAATGATGTCCATTGATTTAGATGCAAATATCTTTACTCCTATCAATTTGCCAGGATTCCCCCTCATCGAATCTTGTCCAGGGGGTCCAAATGTACAACATTTGTGCGGTAGCAATTGGCCAGGCCGACTCTCTTTGGATTCAGGTCTAATTATAAGCCGGATCCCCAGGATTGCCAATGTCGTCCAATGATATAGATGCAAATACCTTTACTCCAAACAATTTGACAGGATTCTGTCATCATACGTTGTTCCAGAAGTGCAACTCTACAAGGTTCGTGCGGCAGCACTTGTCCAAAGGGACTCTCTTTGGACTCAGGTCGAATCATAAGCCGTGCATCCAGAATTGCCAATGTCGTCCAATGATATAGATGCAAATATCTTTACTCCTATCAACGTGATAGGATTCTGCCTCATCAAACCTTGTCCAGGTGGTTCAGATGTACAAGATTTGTGCGGCAGCACTTGACAAAAGCGAATCTCTTTGGACTCAGGTCGAATCATATACCGAGCATCCAGAATTGCCAATGTCGTCCAATGATATAGATGCATATATCTTTACTCCTATCAATGTGATAGGACTCTGCCTCATCAAACCTTGTCCAGGTGGTCCAAATGTGCAAGATATATGCGGTAGCACTTGTCCAAAGCGACTCGCTTTGGCCTCCGGTCGAATCATATGTCGGAGCATTCAGAATTGTCGATACTGTCCAATGGTATAGATACAAATATCTTTACTTCTATCAATTTGACAGGATTCTGCCTCATCGTGTCATGTCCAGGAGGATCAAATGTACAAGATTTGTGCGGTAGCACTTGTCCAAAGCGACTCTTTATGGACTCAGGTCGATCCATATGCCGGAGCATCCAGAATTGCCAATGTCGTCCAATGTTATAGATGCAAATATCTTCGCTCCTATCAATTTGACAGGATGCTGCCTCATGGTAACCTGGCCAGGAGATCCAAATGTACACGATTTGTGCGGTAGCACTTGTCCAAAGCGACTCCCTTTGGATTCAGGTCGAATCATGAGCCGGATCCCAGGATTGCCAATGTCGTCCAATGATATAGACGCAAATATCTTCACTCCTATCAATTTGACAGGATGCTGCCTCATGGTAACTTGTCCAGGAGATCCAAATGTACACAATTTGTGCCGTAGCACTTGTCCAAAGCGGATCCCTTTGGATTCAGGTCGAATCATAAGCCGGATCCCAGGATTGCCAATTTCGTCCAATGATATAGATGCAAATATCTTTACTCCTATCAATTTGGCAGGACACTGCCTCATCGTATCTTGTCCAGCAGGTTCAGATGTACAAAATTTGTGCGGGTGCACTTGTCCAAAGCGACTCTTTTTGGACACAGGTCGATTCATAAGCAGGAGCATCCAGAATTGCTAATGTCGTCCAGTGATATAGATGCAAATATCTTTACTCCTATCAATGTGATAGGATTCTGCCTCATCATACCTTGTGCAGGAGGTCCACATGTACAAGATTTGTGCGATAGCACTTGTCCAAAGCGAAACTCTTTGAACTCAGGTCGATCCATAAGCCGAAGCATCAAGAATGTGCCAATGTCGTGCAATGGTATAGATGCAAATATCTTTACTACTATCAATTTGACAGGATTCTGCCTCATCGTATATTGTCCAGGGGGTCCAAATGTACACGATTTGTTGCGGTAGCGCTTGTGCAAAGCGACATTCTTGGACTTATGTCGAACCATAAGCCGGACCATCCAGAATTGCCGTTGTTGACCAATGATATACAGACAAATATCCTCACTGCTATCAATTTTACAGCATTCTGTCTCATCATATCTTGTCGAGGAGGTACAAATGTACAAGATTTGTGCGGTAGCACTTGTACAGGCCGACTCTATTCGTATTCAGGTCGAATCATAAGCCGGATACCCAGTATTGCCAATGTCGTCCTATGATATAGATGCAAATATCTTTACTCCTATCAATGTGACAGGATTCTGCCTCATCATACCTTGTCCAGGAGGTTCAAAGGCACTGGATTTGTGCAGTAGCACTTGACAAAGCGAATCTCTTTGGACCCAGGTCGATACATAAACCGAAGCATCCAGAATTTCCAACGTCGTCCAATGATATAGATGCAAATATCTTTACTCCTATCAATTTGACAGGATTCTGCCTCATGGTACCTTGTCCAGGAGGTTCAAATGTACAAGATTTGTGCGGTAGCACTTGTCCAAAGCGACTCTCTTTGGATTCAGGTCTAATTATAAGACGGATACCCAGCATTGCCAATGCCGTCCAATGATATAGGTGCAAATATCTTCACTCCTATTAATTTGACAGGATTCTGCCTCATCATACCTTTTCCAGGAGGTCCAAATGTATAAGTTTTTTAGCGGCAGCATTTGTCCAAACCGACTCTCTTTGGACTCAGGTCGATTCATATGCCGAAGCATCCAGAATTGCCATATCGTCCAATGATACAGATGCAAATATCTTCACTCCTATCAATTTGACAGGATTCTGTCTCATCATACCCTGTTCCGGATGTTCAAATGTACAAGGTTTGGGTGGTAGCAATTCTGCAGAGCGACTCTCTTTGGATTCAGGTCGAATCATAAGCCGGAGCATCCAGAATTGCCAATGTCGTCCAATGATATAGATGCAAATATCTTTACTCCTATCAATTTGACAGGATTCTGCCTCATCGTATATTGTCCAGGGGGTCCAAATGTACAAGATTTGTGCCGTAGAACTTGTCCAAAGCGACTCTCTTTGGCCTCCGGTGGAATCATACGCCGGAGCATCCAGAATTTCCAATGTCGTCCAATGATGTAGATGCAAATATCTTTACTGCTATCAATTTGACAGGATTCTGCCTCATCGTGTCCAGGGGGTCCAAATGTACAAGATTTGTGCGGTAGAACGTGTCCAAAGCGACTATCTTTGGCCTCCGGTCGAATCATACGCCGTAGCATCCAGAATTGCTAATGTCGTCCAGTGATATAGATGCAAATATCTTTACTCCTATCAATGTGATAGGATTCTGCCTCATCATACCTTGTGCAGGAGGTCCACATGTACAAGATTTGTGCGATAGCACTTGTCCAAAGCGAAACTCTTTGGACTCAGGTCGATCCATAAGCCGAAGCATCAAGAATGTGCCAATGTCGTGCAATGGTATAGATGCAAATATCTTTACTACTATCAATTTGACAGGATTCTGCCTCATCGTATATTGTCCAGGGGGTCCAAATGTACACGATTTGTTGCGGTAGCGCTTGTGCAAAGCGACATTCTTGGACTTATGTCGAACCATAAGCCGGACCATCCAGAATTGCCGTTGTTGACCAATGATATAGATGCAAATATCTTTACTCCTATTAATTGACAGGATTCTGCCTCATCGTATCTTGTCCATGGGGTGCAAATGTACAAGATTTGTTGCGGTAGCACTTGTCCAAAGCGACTCTCCTTGGACTCAGGTCGAATCATAAGCCTGAGCATCCAGAATTGCCAATGCCGTCTAATGATATAGATGCAAATATCTTCACTCCTATCAATGTGACAGGATGCTGCCTCATCATACCTTTTCCAGGAGGTCCAAATGGACAAGTTTTGGGCAGCAGCATTTGCCCAAACCGACTCTCTTTGGATTCAGGTCGAATCATAAACCGGAGCATCCAGAATTGCCAATGTTGTCCAAGGATATAGATGCAAATATCTTTACTCCTATCAATTTGACAGGATTCTGCCTGATCGTATATTGTCCAGGGGGTCCAAATGTAAAAGACTTGCGCGGTAGCACTTGACAAAAGCCAATTTCTTTGACTCAGGTCGAATCATATGCCGAGCATCCAGAATTGCCAATGTCGTCCAATGATGTAGATGCAAATATCTTTACTCCTATCAATTTGACAGGATTCTGCCTCATCGTATCTTGTCCAGGAGGTTCAAATGTACAAGATTTGTGCGGCAGCACTTGTCCACAGCGACATTCTTTGGACTTAGGTCGAACCATAAGCCGGACCATCCAGAATTGCCGATGTTGACCAATGATATAGATGCAAATATCTTTACTCCTATCAATGTGATAGGATTCTGCCTCATCATACCTTGTTCCGGAGGTTCAAATGTACAAGATTTGTGCGTTAGCACTTCACAAAAACGAATCTCTTTGGACTCACGTCGATCCATAAACCGAAGCATCAAGAATTGCCAATGTCGTGCAATGGTATAGATGGAAATATCTTTACTGCTATCAATTTGACAGGATTCTGCCTCATCGTATCTTCTCCAGGGGGTCCAAATGTACACGATTTGTTGCGGTAGCACTTGTCCAAAGCGACCTTCTTTGGACTTATGTCGAACCATAAGCCGGACCATCCAGAATTGCCGATGTTGACCAATGATATAGATGCAAATATCTTTACTCCTATTAATTTGACAGGATTCTGCCTCATCTTATCTTGTCCAGGGGGTCCAAATGTACAAAATTTGTTGCGGTAGCACTTGTCCAAAGCGACTCTCCTTGGACTCAGGTCGAATCATAAGCCTGAGCATCCAGAATTGCCAATGCCGTCTAATGATATAGATGCAAATATCTTTACTCCTATCAATGTGACAGGGTTCTGCCTCATCATACCTTTTCCAGGAGGTCCAAATGCACAAGTTTTGGGCGGCAGCATTTGCCCAAACAGACTCTCTTTGGATTCAAGTCGAATCATAAATCGGAGCATCCAGAATTGCCAATGTCGTCCAATGATATAGATGCAAATATCTTTACTCCTATCAATTTGACAGGATTCTGCCTCATCGTATATTGTCCAGGGGGTCCAAATGTACAAGACTTGTGCGGTAGCACTTGACAAAAGCCAATCTCTTTGGTTTAAGTCGAATCATATGCCGAGCATCCAGAATTGCCAATGTCGTCCAATGATATAGATCTAAATACCTTCACTCCTATCAATGTGATACGATTCAGCCTCATCATATCTTGTACAGGACGTCCACACATACAAGATTTGTGCGGTAGCACTTGTCCAAAGCGAAACTCTTTGGACTCAAGTCGATCCATAAGCCGGAGCACCCAGAATTGCCAATGTCGTCCAATGATATAGATGCAAATATCGTTAC
This sequence comes from Priocnemis perturbator, assembly GCA_963942575.1. Classification (NCBI taxonomy): domain Eukaryota; kingdom Metazoa; phylum Arthropoda; class Insecta; order Hymenoptera; family Pompilidae; genus Priocnemis; species Priocnemis perturbator. Next base: position 256,267 of record CAWWDK010000335.1, on the reverse strand, counting down.
TCATATCAATGTGGTAGGATTCTGCCTCATCATGCCTTGTACAGCAGGTCCAAATGGACAAGATTTGGGCGGAAGCATTTGTCCAAAGCGACTCTCTTTGAACTCAGGTCGAATCATAAGCCGGTGCATCCAGAATTGCCAATGTCGTCCAATGATATAGATTCAAATATCTTTACTCCTATCAATTTGACAGGATTCTGCCCCATCGTATCTTCTCCAGGAGGTTCAAATGTACAAGATTTGTGGCGTAGCACTTGACAAAAGCCAATCTCTTTGCACTCAGGTCGATTCATATGCCGAGCATCCAGAATTGCCAAAAGCCAATCTCTTTGGACTCAGGTCGAATCATATGCCGAGCATCCAGGAATGCCAATGTCGTCCAATGATATAAATGCAAATATCTTTACTCCTATCAATATGATAGCATTCTGCCTCATCATACCTTGTTCCGGAGGTACAAATGTACAAGATTTGTGTGGGAGCCCTTGTCCAAAGCGACTCTCTTTGGACACAGGTCGAATCATAAGCCGGGGCATCCAGAATTGCCAATGACGTCCATTGATATAGATGCAAATATCTTTCCTCCTATCAATTTGACAGGATTCTCCCTCATCTTATCTTGTCCATGAGGTTCAAATGTACAAGATTTGTGCGGTAGCACTTGACAAAAGCCAAACTCTTTGGACTCAGGTCGAATCATATGCCGAGCATCTAGAATTGCCAATGTCGTCCAATGATATATGCAAATATCTTTACTCCTATCAATTTGACAGGATTCTGCTTCATCGTATCTTGTACAGGAGGTCCAAATGTACACGATTTGTGCGGTGGCACTTGTCCAAAGCGACTCTCTTTGGACTCAGGTCGAATCATAAACCGGAGCATCCAGAATTACCAATGTCGTCCAATGATATAGATGCAAACATCTCCACACCTATCAATTTGACAGGATTCTGTCTCATCATACCTTGTACAGGAGGTCCACACATACAAGATTTGTGCGGTAGCACTTGTCCGAAGCGACTCTCTTTGAACTCAGGTCGAATCATATACCGAACTTCCAGAATTGCCAATGTCGTCCAATGATATAAATGCAAATATCTTTACTCCTATCAATGGGATAGGATTATGCCTCATCATACCTTGTACAGGACGTCCACACATACAAGATTTGTGCGGTAGCATTTGTCCAAAGCGACTCTCCTTGGACTCAGGTCGAATCATAAGCCGGTGCATCCAGAATTGCCAGTGTCGTCCAATGATATAGATGCAAATATCTTCACTCCTATCATTGTGACAGGATTCTGCCTCATTATACCTTTTCCAGGAGGTCCAAATGCACAAGTTTTGTGCCACAGCATTTGACCAAAGCGGCTCTCGTTGGACTCAGGTCGATCCATATGCCGAAGTAACAAAAATTGCCGATCTTATCGGAATGACATATATGCAAATATCTTCACTCCTATCAATTTGACAGAATTCTGGCTCATCGTGTCTTGTCCAGGAGGATCAAGTGTACAAGATTTGTGCGGTGGGACTAGACAAAAGCGAAACCCTTTGGACTCAGGTCGATCCATAAGCCGAAGCATCCAGAATTGCCAATGTCGTCCAATGATATAGATGCACATATCTTTACTCCTATCAACTTCACAGGATTCTGCCTGATCGTATATTGTCCAGGGGGTCCAAATGTACGAGATTTGTGCGGTAGCACTTGACAAAACCCAATCACTTTGACTCAGGTCGAATCATAAGCCTGAGAATCCAGAATTGCCAATGCCGTCTAATGATATAGATGCAAATATCTTCACTCCTATCAATGTGACAGGATTCTGCCTCATCATACCTTTCCAGGAGGTCCAAATGCACAAGTTTTGGGTGGTAGCACTTGTCCAAACCGACTCTGTTTGGATTCAGGTCGAATCATAAGCCGGATCCCCAGGATTGCCAATGTCGTCCAATGATATAGATGCAAATATCTTTACTCCTATCAATTTGACCGGATTCTACCTCATCCCATCTTATCCAGGAGGATCAAATGTACAAGAGTTGGGTGGCAGCATTTGCCCAAACCGACTCTCTGTGGATTCAGGTCGAATCATAAACTGGAGCATCCAGAATTGCCAATGTCGTCCAATGATATAGATGCAAATATATTTACTCCTATCAATTTGACAGGATTCTGCTTCATCCTATATTGTCCCGGGGGTCCAAATGTACAAGACTTGTGCGGTAGTACTTGACAAAAGCCAATCACTTTGACTCAGATCGAATGATATGCCGAGCATCCAGAATTGCCAATGTCGTCCAATGATATAGATGCAAATATTTTTACTCCTATCAATGTGATATGATTCTGCCTCATCATACCTTGTTGCGGAGGTTGAAATGTACACGATTTGTGCGGTAGCCCTTGTCCAAAGCGACTCTCTTTGGACTCAGGTCGATCCATAAGCCGAAGAATCAAGAATTGCCAATGTCGTGCAATGGTATAGATCCAAATATCTTTACTGCTATCAATTTGACAGGATTCTGCCTCATCGTATCTTGTCCAGGGGGTCCAAATGTACACGATTCGTTGCGGTAGCACTTGTCCAAAGCGGCATTCTTTGGACTTATGTCGAACCATATGCCGGACCATCCAGAATTGCCGTTGTTGACCAATGATATAGATGCAAATATCTTTACTCCTATTAATTTCACAGGATTCTGCCTGATCGTATCTTGTCCAGGGGGTCCAAATGTGTAAGATTTGTTGCGGTAGCACTTGTCCAAAGCGACTCTCTTTGGCCTCCGGTCGAATCAAACGCCGGAGCATCCAGAATTGCCAATGTCGTCCAGTGACTAGATGCAAATATCTTCACTCCTCTCAATGTGATAGGGTTCTGCCTCATCATATCTTGTCCAGGAGGATCAAGTGTACAAGATTTGTGCGGTAGGACTAGACAAAAGCGAAACCCTTTGGACTCAGGTCAATCCATAAGCCGAAGCATCCAGAATTGCCAATGTCGTGCAATGGTATAGATGGAAATATCTTTGCTGCTATCAATTTGACAGGATTCTGCCTCATCGTATCTTCTCCAGGGGGTCCAAATGTACACGATTTGTTGCGGTAGCACTTGTCGAAGGCGACATTCTTTGGACTTATGTCGAACCATAAGCCGGACCATCTATAATTGCCGATGTCGTCCAATGATGTAGATGCAAATATCTTTACTCCTATCAATTTGACAGGATTCTGCCTCATCGTATCTTGTCCAGGGGGTCCAAATGTACACGATTTGTTGCGGTAGCACTTGTCGAAGGCGACATTCTTTGGACTTATGTCGAACCATAAGCCGGACCATCTATAATTGCCGATGTTGACCAATGATATAGATGCAAATATCTTTACTCCTATCAATGTGATAGGATTCTGCCTCATCATACATTGTGCAGGAGGTCCAAATGTACAAGATTTGTGCGTTAGCACTTCACAAAAACGAATCTCTTTGGACTCACGTCGATCCATAAACCGAAGCATCAAGAATTGCCAATGTCGTGCAATGGTATAGATGGAAATATCTTTGCTGCTATCAATTTGACAGGATTCTGCCTCATCGTATCTTCTCCAGGGGGTCCAAATGTACACGATTTGTTGCGGTAGCACTTGTCCAAAGCGACCTTCTTTGGACTTATGTCGAACCATAAGCCGGACCATCCAGAATTGCCGATGTTGACCAATGATATAGATGCAAATATCTTTACTCCTATTAATTTGACAGGATTCTGCCTCATCTTATCTTGTCCAGGGGGTCCAAATGTACAAAATTTGTTGCGGTAGCACTTGTCCAAAGCGACTCTCCTTGGACTCAGGTCGAATCATAAGCCTGAGCATCCAGAATTGCCAATGCCGTCTAATGATATAGATGCAAATATCTTCACTCCTATCAATGTGACAGGGTTCTGCCTCATCATACCTTTTCCAGGAGGTCCAAATGCACAAGTTTTGGGCGGCAGCATTTGCCCAAACCGACTCTCTTTGGATTCAAGTCGAATCATAAATCGGAGCATCCAGAATTGCCAATGTCGTCCAATGATATAGATGCAAATATCTTTACTCCTATCAATTTGACAGGATTCTGCCTCATCGTATATTGTCCAGGGGGTTCAAATGTACAAGATTTGTGGCGTAGCACTTGACAAAAGCCAATCTCTTTGGACTCAGGTCGATTCATATGCCGAGCATCCAGAATTGCCAAAAGCCAAACTCTTTGGACTCAGGTCGAATCATATGCCGAGCATCCAGGAATGCCAATGTCGTCCAATGATATAAATGCAAATATCTTTACTCCTATCAATATGATAGCATTCTGCCTCATCATAACTTGTTCCGGAGGTACAAATGTACAAGATTTGTGTGGGAGCCCTTGTCCAAAGCGACTCTCTTTGGACACAGGTCGAATCATAAGCCGGGGCATCCAGAATTGCCAATGACGTCCATTGATATAGATGCAAATATCTTTCCTCCTATCAATTTGACAGGATTCTGCCTCATCTTATCTTGTCCAGGAGGTTCAAATGTACAAGATTTGTGGCGTAGCACTTGACAAAAGCCAATCTCTTTGGACTCAGGTCGATTCATATGCCGAGCATCCAGAATTGCCAAAAGCCAAACTCTTTGGACTCAGGTCGAATCATATGCCAGAGCATCCAGAACTGCCAATGTCGTCCAGTGATATAGATTCAAATATCTTTACTCCTATCAATGTGATAGGATTCTGCCTCATCATACCTTGGTCCGGAGGTACAAATGTACAAGATTTGTGCGGGAGCCCTTTGTCAAAGCTTTGGACTCAGGTCGAATCATAAGCCGGGGCATCCAGAATTGCCAATGACGTCCATTGATATAGATGCAAATATCTTTCCTCCTATCAATTTGACAGGATTCTGCCTCATCCTATCTTGTCGAGGAGGTTCAAATGTACAAGATTTGTGCGGTAGCACGTGTCCAAAGCGACTCTCTTTGGCCTCCGGTCGAATCATACGCCGGAGCATCCAGAATTGCTAATGTCGTCCAGTGATATAGATGCAAATGTCTTTACTCCTATCAATGTGATAGGATTCTGCCTCATCATACCTTGTTCCGGAGGTTCAAATGTACAGGATTTGTGCTGCAGTACTTGTCCAGAGCGACCCTCTTGGGATTCAGGTCGAATCATATGCCGGAGCATCCAGAATTGCCAATGTCGTCCAATTATATAGATGCAAATATCTCTGCTCCTATCAATTTGCCAGGATTCTGCCTCATCGTATCTTTTCCAGGGGGTTCAAATGTACAAGATTTGTGCGGTAGCCCTTGTCCAAAGCGACTCTCTTTGGACACAGGTCGAATCATAAGCCGGGGCATCCAGAATTGCCAATGACGTCCATTGATATAGATGCAAATATCTTTCCTCCTATCAATTTGACAGGATTCTGCCTCATCTTATCTTGTCCAGGAGGTTCAAATGTACAAGATTTGTGGCGTAGCACTTGACAAAAGCCAATCTCTTTGGACTCAGGTCGATTCATATGCCGAGCATCCAGAATTGCCAAAAGCCAAACTCTTTGGACTCAGGTCGAATCATATGCCAGAGCATCCAGAACTGCCAATGTCGTCCAGTGATATAGATTCAAATATCTTTACTCCTATCAATGTGATAGGATTCTGCCTCATCATACCTTGGTCCGGAGGTACAAATGTACAAGATTTGTGCGGGAGCCCTTTGTCAAAGCTTTGGACTCAGGTCGAATCATAAGCCGGGGCATCCAGAATTGCCAATGACGTCCATTGATATAGATGCAAATATCTTTCCTCCTATCAATTTGACAGGATTCTGCCTCATCCTATCTTGTCGAGGAGGTTCAAATGTACAAGATTTGTGCGGTAGCACGTGTCCAAAGCGACTCTCTTTGGCCTCCGGTCGAATCATACGCCGGAGCATCCAGAATTGCTAATGTCGTCCAGTGATATAGATGCAAATGTCTTTACTCCTATCAATGTGATAGGATTCTGCCTCATCATACCTTGTTCCGGAGGTTCAAATGTACAGGATTTGTGCTGCAGTACTTGTCCAGAGCGACCCTCTTGGGATTCAGGTCGAATCATATGCCGGAGCATCCAGAATTGCCAATGTCGTCCAATTATATAGATGCAAATATCTCTGCTCCTATCAATTTGCCAGGATTCTGCCTCATCGTATCTTTTCCAGGGGGTTCAAATGTACAAGATTTGTGCGGTAGCACTTGTCCAAAGCGACTCTCTTTGGACTCAGGTCGAATAATAAACCGGAGCATCCAGAATTGCCAATGTCGTCCAATTATATAGATGCAAATATCATCACTCCTATCAATTTGACAGGATTCTGCCTCATCATATCTTATCCAGGAGGTTCAAATGTAAAAGATTTGTGGGGTAGCATTTGACGAAAGTGAATCTCTTTGGAGTCAGGTCGAATCATATGCCCAGCGTCCAGAATTGCCAATGTCGTCCAATTATATAGATGCAAATATCTCTGCTCCTATCAATTTGCCAGGATTCTGCCTCATCGTATCTTTTCCAGGGGGTTCAAATGTACAAGATTTGTGCGGTAGCACTTGTCCAAAGCGACTCTCTTTGGACTCAGGTCGAATCATATGCCGAGCATCCAGGAATGCCAATGTCGTCTAATGATATAGATACAAATATCTTTACTCCTATCAATATGATAGGATTCTGCCTCATCATACCTTGTTCCGGAGGTACAAATGTACAAGATTTGTGCGGGAGCCCTTTGTCAAAGCTTTGGACTCAGGTCGAATCATAAGCCGGTGCATCCAGAATTGCCAATGACGTCCATTGATATAGATGCAAATATCTTTCCTCCTATCAATTTGACAGGATTCTGCCTCATCATACCTTGTTCCGGAGGTTCAAATGTACAGGATTTGTGCTGCAGTACTTGTCCAGAGCGACTCTCTTGGGATTCAGGTCGAATCATATGCCGGAGCATCCAGAATTGCCAATGATGTCCATTGATATAGATGCAAATATCTTCACTCCTATCAATTTGACAGGATTCTTTCTCATCATACCTTGTACAGGAGGTCCACACATACAAGATTTGTGCGGTAGCACTTGTCCAAAGCGACTCTCTTTGGACTCAGGTCGAATCATAAGCCTGAGCATCCAGGATTGCCAATGTCGTCCAATGATATAGATGCAAATATCTTAACTCCTATCAATTTGACAGGATTCTGCCCCATCGTATCTTCTCCAGGAGGTTCAAATGTACAAGATTTTTGTGGTAGCACTTGACAAAAGCCAATGTCTTTGGACTCAGGTCGATTCATATGCCGAGCATCCAGAATTGCCAAAAGCCAATCTCTTTGGACTCAGGTCGAATCATATGCCGAGCATCCAGGAATGCCAATGTCGTCCAATGATATAAATGCAAATATCTTTACTCCTATCAATATGATAGCATTCTGCCTCATCATACCTTGTTCCGGAGGTACAAATGTACAAGATTTGTGCGGGAGCCCTTGTCCAAAGCGACTCTCTTTGGACTCAGGTCGAATCATAAGCCGGGGCATCCAGAATTGCCAATGACGTCCATTGATATAGATGCAAATATCTTTCCTCCTATCAATTTGACAGGATTCTGCCTCATCTTATCTTGTCCAGGAGGTTCACATATACAAGATTTGTGCGGCAGCCCTTGTCCAAAGCGACATTCTTTGGACTTAGGTCGACCCATAAGCCGGACCATCCAGAACTGCCGATGTTGACCAATGATATAGATGCAAATATCTTTACTCCTATCAATGTGATAGGATTCTGCCTCATCATACCTAGTACAGGAGGTCCAAATGTACATGATTTGTGCGGTAGCATTTGTCCAAAGCGACTCTCTTTGGACTCAGATCGAATCATAAGCCGGAGCATCCAGAATTGCCAATGTCGTCCAATGATATAGATGCAAATATCTTTACTCCTATCAATTTGACGGGATTCTGTCTCAGCATACCCTGTCCCGGAGGTTCACATGTACAAGATTTGTGCGGCAGCCCTTGTCCAAAGCGACATTCTTTGGACTAGGTCGACCCATAAGCCGGACCATCCAGAACTGCCGATGTTGACCAATGATATAGATGCAAATATCTTTACTCCTATCAATGTGATAGGATTCTACCTCATCATACCTTGTACAGGAGGTCCAAATGTACATGATTTGTGGGGTAGCATTTGTCCAAAGCGACTCTCTTTGGACTCAGATCGAATCATAAGCCGGAGCATCCAGAATTGCCAATGTCGTCCAATGATATAGATACAAATATCTTTACTCATATCAATGTGGTAGGATTCTGCCTCATCATGCCTTGTACAGGAGGTCCAAATGGACAAGATTTGGGCGGCAGCATTTGTGCAAAGCGACTCTCTTTGAACTCAGGTCGAATCATATGCCGAGCATCCAGAATTGCCAATGTCGTCCAATGATATAGATGCAAATATCTTTAGTGCTATCAATATGACAGGATTCTGCCTCATCATACCTTGTTCCGGAGGATCAAATGTACAGGATTTGTGCTGCAGTACTTGTCCAGAGCGACTCTCTTGGGATTCAGGTCGAATAATATGCCGGAGCATCCAGAATTGCCAATGATGTCCATTGATATAGATGCAAATATCTTCACTCCTATCAATTTGACAGGATTCTGCCTCATCATATCTTGTCCAGGAGGTCCAGATGGACACGATTTGGGCGGCAGCATTTGTCTGAAGCGACTCTCTTTGAGCTCAGGTCGAATCATATGCCGAGCATCCAGAATTGCCAATGTCGTCCAATGATATAGATGCAAATATCTACACTCCTATCAATGTGACAGGATTCTGCCTCATCATACCTTTTCCAGGACGTCCAAATGCACAAGTTTTGGGTGGCATTATTTGCCGAAACCGACTCTCTTTTATTCAGGTCGAATCATAAGCCGGAGCATCCAGAATTGCCATTGTCGTCCAATGATGTAGATGCAAATATCTTTACTCCTATCAATTTGACGGGATTCTGTCTCAGCATACCCTGTCCCGGAGGTTCACATGTACAAGATTTGTGTGGCAGCCCTTGTCCAAAGCGACATTCTTTGGACTTAGGTCGACCCATAAGCCGGACCATCCAGAACTGCCGATGTTGACCAATGATATAGATGCAAATATCTTTACTCCTATCAATGTGATACGATTCTGCCCCATCATACCTTGTACAGGAGGTCCAAATGTACATGATTTGTGCGGTAGCACTTGTCCAAAGCGACTCTCTTTGGACTCAGATCGAATCATAAGCCGGAGCATCCAGAATTGCCAATGTCGTCCAATGATATAGATGCAAATATCTTTACTCATATCAATGTGGTAGGATTCTGCCTCATCATGCCTTGTACAGAAGGTCCAAATGGACAGGATTTGGGCGGCAGCATTTGTGCAAAGCGACTCTCTTTGAACTCAGGTCGAATCATATGCCGAGCATCCAGAATTGCCAATGTCGTCCAATGATATAGATGCAAATATCTACACTCCTATCAATGTGACAGGATTCTGCCTCATCATACCTTTTCCAGGACGTCCAAATGCACAAGTTTTGAGTGGCATTATTTGCCGAAACCGACTCTCTTTGGACTCAGGTCGAATCATATGCCGAGCATCCAGGAATGCCAATGTCGTCCAATGATATAGATACAAATATCTTTACTCCTATCAATATGATAGGATTCTGCCTCATCATACCTTGTTCCGGAGGTACAAATGTACAAGATTTGTGCGGGAGCCCTTTGTCAAAGCTTTGGACTCAGGTCGAATCATAAGCCGGTGCATCCAGAATTGCCAATGACGTCCATTGATATAGATGCAAATATTTTTCCTCCTATCAATTTGACAGGATTCTACCTCATCCTATCTTGTCCAGAAGGTTCAAATGTACAAGATTTGTGCGGTAGCACTTCACAAAAGCCAATCTCTTTGGACTCAGGTCGAATCATATGCCGAGCATCCAGGAATGCCAATGTCGCCCAATTATATAGATGCAATCATCTTCACTCCTATCAATGTGATAGGATTCTGCCTCATCATAACTTGTTCCTAGGTTCAAATGTACAAGATTTGTGCGGTTTTACTTGTCCAAAGCGACCGTCTTTGGATTCAGGTCGAATCAAAAGCCGAGGCATCCAGAATTGCCAATGCCGTCCAATGATATAGATGCAAATATCTTTAGTGCTATCAATATGACAGGATTCTGCCTCATCATACCTTGTTCCGGAGGTTCAAATGTACAGGATTTTTGCTGCAGTACTTCTCCAGAGCGACTCTCTTGGGATTCAGGTCGAATCATATGCCGGAGCATCCAGAATTGCCAATGATGTCCATTAATATAGATGCAAATATCTTCACTCCTATCAATTTGACAGGATTCTGCCTCATCATATCTTGTCCAGGAGGTCCAGATGGACACGATTTGGGCGGCAGCATTTGGCCGAAGCGACTCTCTTTGAACTCAGGTCGAATCATAAGCCGAGCATCCAGGATTGCCAATGTCGCCCAATTATATAGATGCATCATCTTCACTCCTATCAATGTGACAGGATTCTACCTCATCATAACTTGTTCCTAGGTTCAAATGTACAAGATTTGTGCGGTTTTACTTGTCCAAAGCGACCGTCTTTGGATTCAGGTCGAATCATATGCCGAGCATCCAGGAATGCCAATGTCGTCCAATGATATAGATACAAATATCTTTACTGATATCAATGTGGTAGGATTCTGCCTCATCATGCCTTGTACAGGAGGTCCAAATGGACCAGATTTGGGCGGCAGCATTTGTGCAAAGCGACTCTCTTTGAACTCAGGTCGAATCATATGCCGAGCATCCAGAATTGCCAATGTCGTCCAATGATATAGATGCAAATATCTACACTCCTATCAATGTGACAGGATACTGCCTCATCATACCTTTTCCAGGACGTCCAAATGCACAAGTTTTGGGTGGCATTATTTGCCGAAACCGACTCTCTTTGGACTCAGGTCGAATCATATGCCGAGCATCCAGGAATGCCAATGTCGTCCAATGATATAGATACAAATATCTTTACTCCTATCAATATGATAGGATTCTGCCTCATCATACCTTGTTCCGGAGGTACAAATGTACAAGATTTGTGCGGGAGCCCTTTGTCAAAGCTTTGGACTCAGGTCGAATCATAAGCCGGTGCATCCAGAATTGCCAATGACGTCCATTGATATAGATGCAAATATCTTAACTCCTATCAATTTGACAGGATTCTGCCTCATCGTATCTTGTCCATGAGGTTCAAATGTACAAGATTTGTGCGGTAGCACTTGACAAAAGCCAAACTCTTTGGACTCAGGTCGAATCATATGCCGAGCATCCAGAATTGCCAATGTCGTCCAATGATATATGCAATATCTTTACTCCTATCAATTTGACAGGATTCTGCTTCATCGTATCTTGTACAGGAGGTCCAAATGTACACGATTTGTGCGGTAGCACTTGTCCAAAGCGACTCTCTTTGGACTCAGGTCGAATCATAAGCCTGAGCATCCAGAATTGCCAAAGACGTCAAATGATATAGATGCAAATATCTTCACTGTTATCAATTTGACAGGATTCAGGCTCATCGTATCTTGTTCAGAAGGTTCAGATGTACAAGATTTGTGCGGCAGCACTTGTCCAAAGCGACTCTCTTTGGACTCAGGTCGATGCATATGCCGAAGTAACAAAAATTGCAGATCTTATCGGAATGATATAGATGCAAATATCTTCACTCCTATCAATTTGACAGGATTCTGGCTCATCGTGTCTTGTCCAGGAGGATCAAGTGTACAAGATTTTTGCGGTAGCACTAGACAAAAGCGAAACTCTTTGGACTCAGGTCGATCCATATGCCGAAGCATCCAGAATTGCCAATGTCGTGCAATGAAATAGATGCAAATATCTTTACTGCTATCAATTTGACAGGATTCTGCCTTATCGTATCTTGTCCAGGGGGTCCAAATGTACAAGATTTGTGCGGTAGCACGTGTCCAAAGCGACTCTCTTTGGACTCAGGTCGATGCATATGCCGAAGTAACGAAAATTGCAGATCTTATCGGAATGATATAGATGCAAATATCTTAACTCCTATCAATTTGACAGGATTCTGCCCCATCGTATCTTCTCCAGGAGGTTCAAATGTACAAGATTTGTGGGGTAGCACTTGACAAAAGCCAATCTCTTTGGACTCAGGTCGATTCATATGCCGAGCATCCAGAATTGACAAAAGCCAATCTCTTTGGACTCAGGTCGAATCATATGCCGAGCATCCAGGAATGCCAATGTCGTCCAATAATATAAATGCAAATATCTTTACTCCTATCAATATGATAGCATTCTGCCTCATCCTACCTTGTTCCGGAGGTACAAATGTACAAGATTTGTGCGGTTGCACTTGTCCAAAGCGACTCTCTTTGGACTCAGGTCGAATAATAAACCGGAGCATCCAGAATTGCCAATGTCGTCCAATTATATAGATGCTAATATCATCACTCCTATCAATTTGACAGGATTCTGCCGCATCATATCTTATCCAGGAGGTTCAAATGTACAAGATTTGTGGGGTTTTATTTGACAAAAGCGAATCTCTTTGGATTCAGGTCGAATCATATGCCCAGCGTCCAGAATTGCCAATGTCGTCCAATTATATAGATGCAAATATCTCTGCTCCTATCAATTTGCCAGGATTCTGCCTCGTCGTATCTTGTCCAGGGGGTTCAAATGTACAATATTTGTGCGGTAGCACTGGTCCAAAGCGACTCTCTTTGGACTCAGGTCGAATCATAAGCCTGAGCATCCAGAATTGCCAAAGACGTCCAATGATATAGATGCAAATATCTTCACTGTTATCAATTTGACAGGATTCTGGCTCATCGTATCTTGTTCAGGAGGTTCAGGTGTACAAGATTTGTGCGGTAGTACTTGTCCAAAGCGACTCTCTTTGGACTCAGGTCGATCCATATGCCGAAGTAACAAAAATTGCAGATCTTATCGGAATGATATAGATGCAAATATCTTAACTCCTATCAATTTGACAGGATTCTGCCTCACCATATCTTGTACAGGAGGTCCAAATGTACACGATTTGTGCGGTAGCACTTGTCCAAAGCGACTCTCTTTGGACTCAGGTCGAATCATAAGCCGGAGCATCCAGAATTGCCAATGTCGTCCAATGATATATATGCAAATATCTTTACTCCTATCAATTTGACAGGATTCTGCCCCATCGTATCTTCTCCAGGAGGTTCAAATGTACAAGATTTGTGGGGTAGCACTTGACAAAAGCCAATCTCTTTGGACTCAGGTCGATTCATATGCCGAGCATCCAGAATTGCCAAAAGCCAATCTCTTTGGACTCAGGTCGAATCATATGCCGAGCGTCCAGGAATGCCAATGTCGTCCAATGATATAAATGCAAATATCTTTACTCCTATCAATATGATAGCATTCTGCCTCTTCATACGTTGTTCCGGAGGTACAAATGTACAAGATTTGTGCGGGAGCCCTTGTCCAAAGCGACTCCCTTTGGACTCAGGTCGAATCATAAGCCGGGGCATCCAGAATTGCCAATGACGCCCATTGATATAGATGCAAATATCTTTCCTCCTATCAATTTGACAGGATTCTGCCTCATCTTATCTTGGCCAGGAGGACCAAATGGACAAGATTTGGGCGGCAGCATTTGTCCAAAGCGACTCTCTTTGAACTCAGGTCGAATCATATGCCGAGCATACAGAATTGCCAATGTCGTCCAATGATATAGATGCAAATATCTACACTCCTATCAATGTGACAGGATTCTGCCTCATCATACCTTTTCCAGGACGTCCAAATGCACAAGTTTTGGGTGGCATTATTTGCCGAAACTGACTCTCTTTGATTCAGGTCGAATCATAAGCCGGAGCATCCAGAATTGCCAATGTCGTCCAAAGATGTAGATGCAAATATCTTTACTCCTATCAATGTGATAGGATTCTGCCTCATCATACCTTGTACAGGAGGTCCAAATGGACATGATTTGTGCGGTAGCACTTGTCCAAAGCGACTCTCTTTGGACTCAGGTCGAATCATAAGCCGGAGCATCCAGAATTGCCAATGTCGTCCAATGATATAGATGCAAATATCTTTACTCACATCAATGTGGTAGGATTGTGTTTCATCATACCCTGTTCCGTAGGTTCAAATGTACATGGTTTGTGTGGTAGCACTTGCCGAAAGCGACTCTCTTTGGATTCAGGTCGAATCATATACCGGAGCATCCAAAATTGCCAATGTCGTCCAATGATATAGATGCAAACATCTTGACTCCTATCAATTTGACGTGATTCTGCCTCATCATATCTTGTCCAGGAGGTCCAAATGGACAAGATTTGGGCGGCAGCATTTGTCCAAAGCGACTCTCTTCGAACTCAGGTCGAATCATACGCTGGAGCATCCAGAATTGCCAATGTGGTCCAATGATATAGATGCAAATATCCTCACTCCTATCAATTTGACGGGATTCTGTCTCAGCATACCCTGTCCCGGAGGTTCACATGTACAAGATTTGTGCGGGAGCCCTTGTCCAAAGCGACTCTCTTTGGACTCAGGTCGAATCATAAGCCGGGGCATCCAGAATTTCCAAAGTCGTCCAATGATATAAACGCAAATATCTTTACTCCTATCAATGTAATTCGATTCTGCCTCATCATACCTTGTACAGGAGGTCCAAATGAACATGATTTGTGCGGTAGCACTTGTCCAAAGCGACTCTCTTTGGACTCAGGTCGAATCATAAGCCGGAGCATCCAGAATTGCCAATGTCGCCCAATGATAAGATGCAAATATCTTTACTCATATCAATGTGGTAGGATTCTGCCTCATCATGCCTTGTACAGGAGGTCCAAATGTAGAAGATTTGTGCGGTAGCACTTCTCCAAAGCGATTCTCTTTGGACTCAGGTCGAATCATAAGCCGGAGCATCCAGAATTGTCAATGTCGTCCAATGATATAGATGCAAATATCTTTACTCATATCAAAGTGGTAGGATTCTGCCTCATCATGCCTTGTACAGGAGGTCCAAATGTAGAAGATTTGTGCGGTAGCACTTGTCCAAAACGACTCTCTTTGGACTCAGGTCGAATGATCTGCTGAGCATCCACAATTGCCAAAGTCGTCCAATGATATATATGCAAATATCTTTACTCCTATCAATGTAATAGGATTGTGCCTCATCGTATCTTGTCCAGGAGGTTCAAATGTACGAGATTTGTGCGGTCGCACTTATGCAAAGCGATTCTCTTTGGACTCAGGTCGAATCATACGCCGGAGCATCCAGAATTGCTAATGTCGTCCAGTGATATAGATGCAAATATCTTTACTCCTATCAATGTGATAGGATTCTGCCTCATCATACCTTGTTCCGGAGGTTCAAATGTACAGGATTTGTGCTGCAGTACTTATCCAGAGAGACTCTCTTGGGATTCAGGTCGAATCATATGCCGGAGCATCCAGAATTGACAATGATGTCCATTGATATAGATACAAATATCTTTACTCCTATCTATTTGACAGGATTCTGCCTCATCATATCTTGTCCAGGAGGTTCAAATGTACAAGATTTGTGCGGTAGCACTTGTCCAAAGCGACTCTCTTTGGACTCAGGTCGAATAATAAACCGGAGCATCCAGAATTGCCAATGTCGTCCAATTATATAGATGCAAATATCATCACTCCTATCAATTTGACAGGATTCTGCCTCATCATATCTTATCCAGGAGGTTCAAATATAAAAGATTTGTGGGGTAGCATTTGACAAAAGCGAATCTCTTTGGATTCAGGTCGAATCATATGCCCAGCGTCCAGAATTGCCAATGTCGTCCAATTATATAGATGCAAATATCTTTACTCCTATCAATGTGATAGGATTCTGCCTTATCATACCTTGTACAGGAGGTCCAAATGTACATGATTTGTGCGGTAGCACTTGTCCAAAGCGACTCTCTTTGGACTCACATCGAATCATAAGCCGGAGCATCCAGAATTGCCAATGTCGTCCAATGATATATATGCAAATATCTTTACTCATATCAATGTGGTAGGATTCTGCCTCATCATGCCTTGTACAGGAGGTCCAAATGGACAAGATTTGGGCGGCAGCATTTGTGCAAAGCGACTCTCTTTGAACTCAGGTCGAATCATATGCCGAGCATCCTGAATTGCCAATGTCGTCCAATGATATAGATGCAAATATCTACACTCCTATCAATGTGACAGGATTCTGCCTCATCATACCTTTTCCAGGACGTCCAAATGCACAAGTTTTGGGTGGCATTATTTGCCGAAACCGACTCTCTTTGATTCAGGTCGAATCATAAGCCGGAGCATCCAGAATTGCCATTGTCGTCCAATGATGTAGATGCAAATATCTTTACTCCTATCAATTTGACAGGATTCTGCCTCATCGTACATTGTCCAGGGGGTTCAAATGTACAAGATTTGTGCGGTGGCACTTGTCCAAAGCGACTCTCTTTGGCCTCCGGTCGAATCATACGCCGGAGCATCCAGAATTGCCAATGTGGTCCAATGATATAAATGCAAATATCTTCACTCCAATCAATTTGACAGGATTCTGTTTCATCATACCCTGTTCCGTAGGTTCAAATGTACATGGTTTGTGTGGTAGCACTTGCCGAAAGCGACTCTCTTTGGATTCAGGTCGAATCATAAACCGGAGGATCCAGAATTGCCAATGTCGTCCAATGATATAGATGCAAACATCTTCACTCCTATCAATTTGACGTGATTCTGCCTCATCATACCTGGTCCAGGAGGTCCAAATGTACAAGATTTGGGCGGCAGCATTTGTCCGAAGCGACTCTCTTTGAACTCAGGTCGAATCATAAGCCGAGCATCCAGAATTGCCAATGTCGTCCAATGATATAGATGCAAATATCTTTACTCCTATCAATGTAATAGGATTCTGCCTCATCATACCTGGTCCAGGTGGTCCAAATGTACAAGATTTGTGCGGTTGCACTTGTCCAAAGCGACTCTCTTTGGACTCAGGTCGAATAATAAACCGGAGCATCCAGAATTGCCAATGTCGTCCAATTATATAGATGCAAATATCATCACTCCTATCAATTTGACAGGATTCTGCCGCATCATATCTTATCCAGGAGGTTCAAATGTACAAGATTTGTGGGGTTTTATTTGACAAAAGCGAATCTCTTTGGATTCAGGTCGAATCATATGCCCAGCGTCCAGAATTGCCAATGTCGTCCAATTATATAGATGCAAATATCTCTGCTCCTATCAATTTGCCAGGATTCTGCCTCGTCTTATCTTATCCAGGGGGTTCAAATGTACAATATTTGTGCGGTAGCACTGGTCCAAAGCGACTCTCTTTGGACTCAGGTCGAATCATAAGCCTGAGCATCCAGAATTGCCAAAGACGTCCAATGATATAGATGCAAATATCTTCACTGTTATCAATTTGACAGGATTCTGGCTCATCGTATCTTGTTCAGGAGGTTCAGGTGTACAAGATTTGTGCGGTAGTACTTGTCCAAAGCGACTCTCTTTGGACTCAGGTCGATCCATATGCCGAAGTAACAAAAATTGCAGATCTTATCGGAATGATATAGATGCAAATATCTTAACTCCTATCAATTTGACAGGATTCTGCCTCACCATATCTTGTACAGGAGGTCCAAATGTACACGATTTGTGCGGTAGCACTTGTCCAAAGCGACTCTCTTTGGACTCAGGTCGAATCATAAGCCGGAGCATCCAGAATTGCCAATGTCGTCCAATGATATATATGCAAATATCTTTACTCCTATCAATTTGACAGGATTCTGCCCCATCGTATCTTCTCCAGGAGGTTCAAATGTACAAGATTTGTGGGGTAGCACTTGACAAAAGCCAATCTCTTTGGACTCAGGTCGATTCATATGCCGAGCATCCAGAATTGCCAAAAGCCAATCTCTTTGGACTCAGGTCGAATCATATGCCGAGCGTCCAGGAATGCCAATGTCGTCCAATGATATAAATGCAAATATCTTTACTCCTATCAATATGATAGCATTCTGCCTCTTCATACGTTGTTCCGGAGGTACAAATGTACAAGATTTGTGCGGGAGCCCTTGTCCAAAGCGACTCCCTTTGGACTCAGGTCGAATCATAAGCCGGGGCATCCAGAATTACCAATGACGCCCATTGATATAGATGCAAATATCTTTCTTCCTATCAATTTGACAGGATTCTGCCTCATCTTATCTTGGCCAGGAGGACCAAATGGACAAGATTTGGGCGGCAGCATTTGTCCAAAGCGACTCTCTTTGAACTCAGGTCGAATCATATGCCGAGCATCCAGAATTGCCAATGTCGTCCAATGATATAGATGCAAATATCTACACTCCTATCAATGTGACAGGATTCTGCCTCATCATACCTTTTCCAGGACGTCCAAATGCACAAGTTTTGGGTGGCATTATTTGCCGAAACTGACTCTCTTTGATTCAGGTCGAATCATAAGCCGGAGCATCCAGAATTGCCAATGTCGTCCAATGATGATGTGGAAATTTCTTTGGCGTAACGCTCGGTCTATATTGGAGAATGAAGTTACTAATTGTCCGACGTTTCGGTCAGTATATCTGACCCTTCTCAAGGACTATGCAAATCTATATATACGGAAAGAAGATAAAGAATTAAAATATGTACTAATAATTAGGGATCAATAAATTAAGGAAAAAAGCGACATGCGTCTTATATTTGAAGTAAATGATAAAAAAATGAAAATAAGTTAAATTGTTAAGGAAACTATACCGTAAAAGAAAAAGAAAAATCAAAAAATGAATCGTGTATATAAAGGAAGACAGTGCACGCTACTTACATGAGGTGTATTTCTAAGAGGTTTACTAAAGACTGTGCAGATTGAAACAAGTCTCGGTCACACAAGGAGATGAAGGACAAAAAGGACAGAAAGGAGAAGCATTCGAACTTATTTACATTGCCGCTCTTATTAACGGTTTGAACATAAAGAGAGCTCTCGGAAGTTCAAACACTTAGGCGTAAGATGGCGCTTAGCTCACCCAACACGATCCAATATGGAGTCGTACTGGGGCCAAATAACACAGCGAGATGCCCATCATAGACAGTGAGGTTATGGAACTGTCAAACAGTTTAGAGAACAGCTGGTGTTGTTTACAAATTGGTAAATTATTAAGAATGTTACAAGAACATATAAGCCAAAGCACCGAAGACTAATTATTGCAGGTAAAAAATGATGAGTAGTACTCTGCAATACTAGGTTTTTCGTATCTGAGATTTACACTATTCTGGTGTTTTATAATCTCAAACGTCTCTAGGTGCAATCTACGATGGTAATTGTTCTCAATATGCAAAATAGATGTCTCGTCAAAATTGAAAAAGTGATCGTTATCAACTATGTGTTTAGTTAGTGCTGTGAATTGTTCTTCCGGCCCATACTTATTTCGTTTATGTTCATAGATACGAGCTTTGATGTTACGAGATGTTTGACCAATGTAACAAGAATCGCAATGCGCGCAGGGGATATGGTATACAACGCCGGTCAGTCGGTCTTTGGGAACAGGGTCCTTGATGGGTGGAAACAAGGAGCGTGTGGAATTGGGAATTGAGTAAATTTTGTGCATATTGTACTTCCTGAATACGCGTTTCAGATTGTCGGAAACGTTTGGTACAAATGGTAAGACTACGGTGTTAAATACGTTAATCGGTCCCCTAATATTTAGTCTTAATTCTTTTTCAGCTTCCGCAGCCACAGGATGGTAATAGTCATGTGTGCGCTGCTTGATAAGCCTATTAACGAATTGAGAAGGGTAGTTATTCTCCGATAAGGTATGTCTGATCAGATCTAAATTCTTTTGTCTAAAAGAAAGGTCTGATAGTTTTAATGCACGATCAATTAAACCAATAACCAGCCCCGTTTTATGACTGACTGGATGTGCAGAATTAAAGTTAATATATCTGCCAGACCATGTATCTTTATGATACCAATCCGTGATGATGCCAGTGTCCTTTCTGATTAAGGTAGTATCCAAAAAATTTATTTTACCTTCCGATTCGATTTCATGTGTGAACTTTAACCTAATGTCGTCCAATGATGTAGATGCAAATATCTTTACTCCTATCAATTTGACGGGATTCTGTCTCAGCATACCCTGTCCCGGAGGTTCACATGTACAAGATTTGTGCGGCAGCCCTTGTCCAAAGCGACATTTTTTGGACTCAGGTCGATCCATAAGCCGAAGCATTCAGAATTGCCAATGTCGTGGAATGATATAGATGCAAATATCTTTACTGCTATTAATTTGACAGGATTCTGCCTCATCGTATCTTGTCCAGGGGGTCCAAATGTACAAGATTTGTGCGGTAGCATGTGTCCAAAACGACTCTCTTTGGCCTCCGGTCGAATCATACGCCGGAGCATCCAGAATTGCTAATGTCGTCCAGTGATATAGATGCAAATATCTTTACTCCTATAAATGTGATAGGATTCTGCCTCATCATACCTTGTTCCGGAGGTTCAAATGTACAGGATTTGTGCTGCAGTACTTGTCTAGAGCGATTCTCTTGGGATTCAGGTCGAATCATATGCCGGAGCATCCAGAATTGCCAATGATGTCCATTGATATAGATGCAAAAATCTTTACTCCTATCAATTTGACAGGATTCTGCCTCATCATATCTTGTCCAGGAGGTTCAAATGTACAAGATTTGTGCGGTAGCACTTGTCCAAAGCTACTCTCTTTGGACTCAGGTCGAATAATGAACCGGAGCATCCAGTATTGCCAATGTCGTCCAATTATATAGATGCAAATATCATCACGCCTATCAATTTGACAGGATTCTGCCTCATCATATCTTATCCAGGAGGTTCAAATGTAAAAGATTTGTGGGGTAGCATTTGACAAAAGCGATATCTCTTTGGATTCAGGTCGAATCATATGCCCAGCCTCCAGAATTGCCAATGTCGTCCAATTATATAGATGCAAATATCTTTCCTCCTATCAATTTGACAGGATTCTGGCTCATCGTGTCTTGTCCAGGGGGTCCAAATGTACAAGATTTGTTGCGGTAGCACTTGTCCAAAGCGACTCTCCTTGGACTCAGGTCGAATCATATGCCGAAGCATCCAGAATTGCCAATGTCGTGCAATGAAATAGATGCAAATATCTTTACTGCTATCAATATGACAGGATTCTGCCTTATCGTACCTTGTCCAGGGGGTCCAAATGTACAAGATTTGTGCGGTAGCACTTGTCCAAAACGACTCTCTTTGGACTCAGGTCGAATAATAAACCGGAGCATCCAGAATTGCCAATGTCGTCCAATTATATAGATGCAAATATCTTTACTCCTATCAAAGTGATAGGATTCTGCCTCACCATATCTTGTACAGGAGGTCCAAATGTACACGATTTTTGCGGTAGCACTTGTCCAAAGCGACTCTCTTTGAATTCAGGTCGAATCATAAGCCGAGCATCCAGAATTTCCAATGTCGTCCAATGATATAGATGCAAATATCTCTACTCCTATCAATGTGATTCGATTCAGCTTCATCATACCTTGTACAGGAGGTCCAAATGTACACGATTTGTGCGGTAGCACTTGTCCAAAGCGACTCTCTTTGGACTCAGGTCGAATTATAAGCCGGAGCATCCAGAATTGCCAATGTCGTCCAATGATATAGATGCAAATATCTTGACTGATATTAATGTGGTAGGATTCTGCCTCATCATACCTTGTACAGGAGGTCCACACATACAAGATTTGTGCGGTAGCACTTGTACAAAGCGACTCTCTTTGGACTCAGGTCGAATCATATGCCGGGGCATCCAGGATTGCCAATGTCGTCCAATGATATAGATGCAAATATCTTAACTCCTATCAATTTGACAGGACTCTGCCTCATCGTATCTTGTCCATGAGGTTCAAATGTACAAGATTTGTGCGGTAGCACTTGACAAAAGCCAAACTCTTTGGCCTCCGGTCGAATCATATGCCGGAGCATCCAGAATTGCCAATGTCGTCCAATGATATAGATGCAAATATCTTCACTGCTATCAATATGACAGGATTCTGCCTCATCATACCTTGTTCCGGAGGTTCAAATGTACAGGATTTGTGCTGCAGTATTTGTCCAGAGCGACTCTCTTGGGATTCAGGTCGAATCATATGCCGGAGCAACCAGAATTGCCAAATGACGTCCATTGATATAGATGCAAATATCTTTCCTCCTATCAATTTGACAGGATTCTGCCTCATCATATCTTGTCCACGAGGTTCAAATGTACAAGATTTGTGCGATAGCACTTGTCCAAAGCGACTCTCTTTGTACTCAGGTCGAATCATAAGCCGGAGCATCCAGAATTGCCAATGTCGTCCAATGATATAGATACAAATATCTTCACTCCAATCAATTTGACAGGATTCTGGCTCATCGTGTCTTGTCCAGGAGGATCAAGTGTACAAGATTTGTACGGTAGCACTAGCCAAAAGCGAAACTCTTTGGACTCAGGTCGATCCATAAGCCGAAGCAACCAGAATTGCCAATGCCGTCTAATGATATAGATGCAAATATCTTCACTCCTATCAATTTAACGGGATTCTGGCTCATCGTATCTTGTCCAGGGGGTCCAAATGTACAAGATTCGTTGCGGTAGCACTTGTCCAAAGCGACTCTCCTTGGACTCAGGTCGAATCATAAGCCTGAGAATCCAGAATTGCCAATGCCGTCTAATGATATAGATGCAAATATCTTCACTCCTATCAATTTGACAGGATTCTGGCTCATCGTGTCTTGTCCAGGAGGATCAAGTGTACAAGATTTGTGCGGTAGCACTTGTCCAAAGCGAAACTCTTTGGACTCAGGTCGATCCATATGCCGAAGCATCCAGAATTGCCAATGTCGTGCAATGAAATAGATGCAAATATCTTTACTGCTATCAATATGACAGGATTCTGCCTCATCGTATCTTGTCCAGGGGGTTCAAATGTACAATATTTGTGCGGTAGCACTTGTCCAAAGCGCCTCTCTTTGGACTCAGGTCGAATCATAAGCCGAAGCATCCAGAATTGCCAATGTCGTGCAATGAAATAGATGCAAATATCTTTACTGCTATCAATATGACAGGATTCTGCCTCATCATACCTTGTTACGAAGGTTCAAATGTACAGGATTTGCGCTGCAGTACTTGTCCAGAGCGACTCTCTTGGGATTCAGGTCGAATCATATGCCCAGCGTCCAGAATTGCCAATGTCGTCCAATTATATAGATGCAAATATCTCTGCTCCTATCAATTTGCCAGGATGCTGCCTCATCGTATCTTGTCCAGGGGGTTCAAATGTACAAGATTTGTGCGGTAGCAATTGACAAAAGCCAATCTCTGTGGACTCAGGTCGATTGATATGCCGAGCATCCAGAATTGCCAATGTCGTCCAATGATATAGATGCAAATATCTTTACTCCTATCAATGTGATAGGATTCTGCCTCACCATATCTTGTACAGGAGGTCCAAATGTACACGATTTTTGCGGCAGCACTTGTCCAAAGCGACTCTCTTTGAACTCAGGTCGAATCATAAGCCGAGCATCCAGAATTTCCAATGTCGTCCAATGATATAGATGCAAATATCTTTACTGATATCAATGTGGTAGGATTCTGCCTCATCATAAGTTGTACAGGAGGTCCACACATACAAGATTTGTGTGGTAGCACTTGTCCAAAGCGACTATCTTTGGACTCAGGTCGAATCATATGCCGGGGCATCCAGGATTGCCAATGTCGTCCAATGATATAGATGCAAATATCTTAACTCAAATCAATTTTACAGGATTCTGCCTCATCGTATCTTGTCCATGAGGTTCAAATGTACAAGATTTGTGCGGTAGCACTTGACAAAAGCCAAACTCTTTGGACTCAGGTCGAATCATAAGCCGAGCATCCTGAATTTCCAATGTCGTCCAATGATATAGATGCAAATATCTCTACTCCTATCAATGTGATTCGATTCAGCCTCATCATACCTTGTACAGGAGGTCCAAATGTACACGATTTGTGCGGTAGCACTTGTCCAAAGCGACTCTCTTTGGACTCAGGTCGAATCATAAGCCGGAGCATCCAGAATTGCCAATGTCGTCCAATGATATAGATGCAAATATCTTTACTGATATCAATGTGGTAGGATTCTGCCTCATCATACCTTGTACAGGAGGTCCACACATACAAGATTTGTGCGGTAGCACTTGTCCAAAGCGACTCTCTTTGGACTCAGGTCGAATCATATGCCGGGGCATCCAGGATTGCCAATGTCGTCCAATGATATAGATGCAAATATCTTAACTCAAATCAATTTGACAGGATTCTGCCTCATCGTATCTTGTCCATGAGGTTCAAATGTACAAGATTTGTGCGGTAGCACTTGACAAAAGCCAAACTCTTTGGCCTCCGGTCGAATCATATGCCGGAGCATCCAGAATTGCCAATGTCGTCCAATGATATAGATGCAAATATCCTCACTCCTATCAATTTGGCAGGATTCTGCCTCATCCTATCTTGTCCAGGAAGATCAAATGTACAATATTTGTGCGGTAGCACTTGTCCAGGCCGACTCTCTTTGGACTCAGGTCGAATCATATACCGGAGCATCCAGAATTGCCAATGTCGTCCAATGATATAGATGCAAACATCTCCACACCTATAAATTTGACAGGATTCTGGCTCATCGTGTCTTGTCCAGGAGGATCAAGTGTACAAGATTTGTGCGGTAGCACTAGCCAAAAGCGAAACTCTTTGGACTCAGGTCGATCCATAAGCCGAAGCAACCAGAATTGCCAATGCCGTCTAATGATATAGATGCAAATATCTTCACTCCTATCATTTTAACGGGATTCTGGCTCATCGTATCTTGTCCAGGGGGTCCAAATGTACAAGATTTGTTGCGTTAGCACTTGTCCAAAGCGACTCTCCTTGGACTCAGGTCGAATCATAAGCCTGAGCATCCAGAATTGCCAATGCCGTCTAATGATATAGATGCAATCATCTTCACTCCTATCAACGTGATATGATTCTGCCTCATCATATCTTGTCCAAGAGATTCAAATGTACAAGATTTGTGCGGTAGCACTTGACAAAAGCGAATCGCTTTGGACTCAGGTCGATCCATAAGCCGAAGCATCCAGAATTGCCAATGTCGTCCAATGATATATATGCAAATATCTTTACTCCTATCAATTTGCCAGGATTCTGCCTCATCGTATCTTGCCCAACAAGTCCAAATTTACAAGATTTGTGCGGTAGCACATTTCCAAAACGACACTCTTTGGTATGAGGTCGAATCATAAGCCGGCGCATCCAGGATTGCCAATGTCGTCCAATGATATAGATGCAAATATCCCCACTCCTATCAATTTTACAGCATTCTGCCGCATCTTATCTTGTCCAGGAGGTTCAAATCTACAAGATTTGTGCGGTAGCACTTGGCCAGGCCGACTCTCTTTGGATTCAGGTCTAATTATAAGTCGGATCCCCAGGATTGCCAATGTCGTCCAATGATATAGATGCAAATATCTTTACTCCTATCAATTTGCCAGGATTCTGTCTCATCGTATCTTAACCAGGGGGTCCAAATGTACAAGATTTGTGCGGTAGCTCTTGACAAAAGCGAATCTCTTTGGAACCAGGTCGATCCATAAGCAGAAGCATCCAGAATTGCCAATGTCGTCCAATGATATAGATGCAAATATCTTTACTCCTATCGATTTGCCAGGATTCTGCCTCATCATATCTTGTCCAGGGGGTCCAAATGTACAAGATTTTTGCGGTAGCACTTGTCCAAAGCGACTCTCTTTGGCCTCCGGTCTAATCATATGCCGGAGCATCCAGAATTGCCAATGTCGTCCAAAGATATAGATGCAAATATCTTCACTCCTATCAATTTGACAGGATTCTGCCTCATGGTATCTTGCCCAGGAGGTTCCAATGTATAAGATTTGTGCGGTAGCACTTGTCCAAAGCGACTCCCTTTGGATTCAGCTCTAATTATATGCTGGATCTCCAGGATTGCCAATATCATCCAATGATATAGATGCAAATATTTGTACTCCCATCAATGTGACAGGATTCTGCCTCACCATACCTTACCCAGGAGGTCCTAATGTACAAGTTTTTTAGCGGCAGCATTTGTCCAACGCGACTCTCTTTGGCCTCCGGTCGAATCAAATGTCGCAGCATCCAGAATTGCCAATGTCGTCCAATGATATAGATGCAATTATCTGGCCTCCAATCAATTTGCCAGGATTCTGCCCCATCAAACCTTGTCAGGAGGTCCAAATGGACAAGATGTGGGCAGTAGCACGTGTCCTGGCCGACTCTCTTTGGATTCAGGTCTAATTATAAGACGGATTCCCAGGATTGCCAATGTCGTCCAATGATATAGATGCAAATATCTTTACTCCTATCAATTTGCCAGGATTCTGTCTCATGGTATCTTGTCCAGGAGATTCAAATGTACACGATTTGTGCGGTAGCACTTGTCCAAAGCGTCTCCCTTTGGATTCAGGTCGAATCATATGGCGAAGAATCCAAAATTGACGATAATGTCCAATGATATAGAGGCAAATATCCTCACTGCTATCAATTTTGCAGCATTCTGCCTCATCGTATCTTGTGCAGGAGGTACAAATATACGAGATGTGTGTGATAGCACTTGTCCACGCCGACTCTCTTTGGATTCAGGTCTAATTATAAGCCGGATCCCCAGGATTGCCAATGTCGTCCAATGATATAGATGCAAATATCTTTACTCCTGACGCTTTGCCAGGATTCTGCCTCATCATATCTTGTCCAGGGGGTCCAAATGTACAAGATTTTTGCGGTAGCACTTGTCCAAAGCGACTCGCTTTGGCCTCCGGTCTAATCATATGCCGGAGCATCCAGAATAGCTAATGTCGTCCAAAGATATAGAAGCAAATATCTTCACTCCTATCAATCTGCCAGGATTCTGCCTCATGGTATCTTTCCCAGGAGGTTCCAATGTATAAGATTTGTGCGGTAGCACTTGTCCAAAGCGACTCCCTTTGGATTCAGGTCTAATTATAAGTCGGATCCCCAGGATTGCCAATGTCGTCCAATGATATAGATGCAAATATCTTTACTCCTGACGCTTTGCCAGGATTCTGCCTCATCATATCTTGTCCAGGGGGTCCAAATGTACAAGATTTTTGCGGTAGCACTTGTCCAAAGCGACTCGCTTTGGCCTCCGGTCTAATCATAAGCCGAGCATCCTGAATTGGCCAATGTAGTCCAATGATATATATGCAAATATCTTCACCCCTAACAATTTGACAGGATTCTGCCTCATCGTATCTTGCCCAACAAGTCCAAATGTACAAGATTTGTGCGGTAGCACATTTCCAAAACGACTCTCTTTGGTCTGAGGTCGAATCATAAGCCGGAGCATCCAGGTTTGCCAATGTCGTCCAATGATATAGATGCAAATATCTTTACTCCTATCAATTTTACAGCATTCTGCCTAATCGTATCCTGTCCAGGAGGTACAAATGTACGAGATGTGTGTGATAGCACTTGTCCAGGCCGACTCTCTTTGGATTCAGGTCTAATTATAAGCCGAAGTATCCAGAATTGCCAATGTCGTCCAATGATATAGATGCAAATATCCTGACTCCTATCAATTTTACAGCATTCTGCATCATCATACCTTGTCCAGGATGACCAAATGGACAAGATTTGGGCGGCAGCATTTGTCCAAAGCGACTCTCTTTGTACTCAGGTTGAATCATAAGCCGAGCATCAGAAATTTCCGATATTATCCAAGGATATGGATGCAAATACCTTTACTCCAAACAGTTTGACATGATTCTGTCATCATACGTTGTTCCAGAAGTGCAAATCTGCAAGGTTTGTGTGGTAGCACTTATCCAGCCCGACTCTCTTTGGATTCAGGTCTAATTATAAGTCGGATCCCCAGGATTGCCAATGTCGTCCAATGATATAGATGCAAATATCTTTACTCCTGACGCTTTGCCAGGATTCTGCCTCATCATATCTTGTCCAGGGGGTCCAAATGTACAAGATTTTTGCGGTAGCACTTGTCCAAAGCTTCTCGCTTTGGCCTCCGGTCTAATCATATGCCGGAGCATCCAGAATTGCCAATGTCGTCCAAAGATAAGGAAGCAAATATCTTCACTCCTATCAATTTGACAGGATTCTGCCTCATGGTATCTTGCCCAGGAGGTTCCAATGTATAAGATTTGTGCGGTAGCACTTGTCCAAAGCGACTCCCTTTGGATTCAGGTCTAATTATAAGCTGGATCCCCAGGATTGCCAATATCATCTAATGATATAGATGCAAATATTTTTACTCCCATCAATGTGACAGGATTCTGCCTCATCAAACCTTGTCAGGAGGTCCAAATGGACAAGATGTGTGTGATAGCACTTGTCCAGATCGACTATTTTTGGATTCAGGTCGAATCATAAGCCGGATCCCCAGGATTGCCAATGTCGTCCAATGATATAGATGCAAATATCTTCACTCCTATCAATTTGCTAGGATTCTGCCTCATCAAATCTAGTCCAGGAGGTTCAAATGTATAATTTTTGTGGGGTAGCACTTGACAAAAGCGAATCTCTTTGGCCTCCGGTCGAATCATATCCTGGAGCATCCAGAATTGCCAATGTCGTCCAATGGTATAGATGCAAATATCTTTACTCCTATCAATTGTACAGGATTCTGCCACATCGTATCTTGTCCAGGATGTTCAAATGTACAAGCTGTGTGCGGTAGCACTTGTCCAGATCGACTCTCTTTGGATTCAGGTCGAATCGTAAGCCGGATCCCCAGTATTGCCAATGTCGTCCAATGATATAGATGCAAATATCTTTACTCCTGTCAATTTGACAGGATTCTGCTTCGTCGTATCGTGTCCAAGGGGTCCAAATGTACAAGATTTTTGCGGTAGCACTAGTACAAAGTGACTCGCTTTGGCTTCCGGTCGAATCATATGTCGGAGCTTTCAGAATTGCCAATGTCGTCCAATAATATAGATGCAGATATCTTCACTCCTATCAATTTGACAGGATTCTGTCTCATCGTATCTTGTCCAGGAGGTACAAATATAAAGGATTTGTGCGGTAGCACTTGACAAAAGCGAATCTCTTTGGAACCAGGTCGATCCATAAGCAGAAGCATCCAGAATTGCCAATGTCGTCCAATGATATAGAGGCAAATATCCTGACGCCTATCAATTTGTCAGGATTCTGCCTCATCGTATCATGCCCAACAAGTCCAAATGTGCAAGATTTGTGCCGTAGCACATTTCCAAAACGACTCTCTTTGGTCTGAGGTCGAATCATAAGCCGGAGCATCCAGGATTGCCAGTGTCGTCCAATGATATAGATGCAAATATCCCCACTCCTATAAATTTTACAGCATTCTGCCGGATCTTATCTTGTCCAGGAGGTTCAAATGTACAAGATTTGTGCGGTAGCACTTGGCCAGGCCGACTCTCTTTGGATTCAGGTCTAATTATATGCCGGATCCTCAGGATTGCCAATGTCGTCCAATGATATAGATGCAAATATCTATACTCCCATTAATCTGACAGGATTCTGCCTCACCATACCTTATCCAGGAGGTCCTAATGTACAAGTTTTTTAGCGGCAGCATTTGCCCAACGCGACTCTGTTTGGACTCAGGTCGAATCATAAGCCGATCATCCAGAATTGCCAATGTCGTCCAATGATATAGATGCAAATATCTTCACTCCTATCAATTTGCCAGGATTCTGCCTCATCAAACCTTGTCAGGAGGTCCAAATGGACAAGATGTGTGTGATAGCACTTGTCCAGATCGACTATCTTTGGATTCAGGTCGAATCATAAGCCGGATCCCCAGGATTGCCAATGTCGTCCAATAATATACATGCAAACATCTTCACTGCCATCAATTTGACAGGATTCTGTCTCACCGTATCTTGTCCAGGAGGTTTAAATATACAAGATTTGTGCGGTAGCACATTTCCAAAACGACTCTCTTTGGTCTGAGGTCGAATCATAAGCCGGAGCATCCAGAATTGCCACTGTCGTCCAATGATATAGATGCAAATATCTTCACTCCTATCAATTTGCCAGGATTCTGCCTCATCAAACCTTGTCAGGAGGTCCAAATGGACAAGATGTGTGTGATAGCACTTGTCCAGATCGACTATCTTTGGATTCAGGTCGAATCATAAGCCGGATCCCCAGGATTGCCAATGTCGTCCAATAATATACATGCAAACATCTTCACTCCTATCAATTTGACAGGATTCTGTCTCATCGTATCTTGTCCAGGAGGGACAAATATAAAAGATTTGTGCGGTAGCACTTGACAAAAGCGAATCTCTTTGGAACCAGGTCGATTCATATGCAGAAGCATCCAGAATTGCCAATGTCGTCCAATGATATAGAGGCAAATATCCTGACGCCTATCAATTTGACAGCATTCTGCCTCATCGTATCTTGTCCAGGAGGTTCAAATGTACAAGATTTGTGCGGTAGCACTTGTCCAGGCCGACTCTCTTTGGATTCAAGTCTAATTATAAGACAGATCCCCAGGATTGCCAATGCCGTCCAATGATATAGGTGCAAATATCTTCACTCCTATCAATTTGATAGGATTGTGCCTCATCGTATCTTGTCCAGGAGGTTCAAATGTACAAGATTTGTGCGGTCGCACTTGTCCAAAGCGACTCTCTCTGGACTCAGGTCCTATCAAATGCCGAGCATCCAGAATTGCCAATGTCGTGCAATGAAATAGATGCAAATATCTTTACTGCTATCAATTTGACAGGATTCTGCCTTATCGTATCTTGTCCAGGGGGTCCAAATGTACAAGATTTGAGCGGTAGCACGTGTCCAAAGCGACTCTCTTTGAACTCAGGTCGAATCGTAAACCGGAACATCCAGCATTGCCAATGCCGTCAAATTATATAGATGCAAATATCTTTACTTCTATTAATGTGATAGGATTCTGCCTTATCATACCTTGTCCAGGAGGTCCAAATGTACAAGATTTGTGCGGTAGCACTAGACAAAAGCGAAACTCTTTGAACTCAGGTCGAATCATATGCCGAGCATCCAGGATTGCCAATGTCGTCCAATGATATAGATGCAAATATCTTCACTCCTATCAATTTGACAGGATCCTGTCTCAACTTATCTTGTCCAGGGGGTCCAAATGTACAAGATTCGTGCGGTAGCACTTGTCAAGGGGAC
The DNA here is from genome assembly GCA_963942575.1 of Priocnemis perturbator. NCBI lineage: Eukaryota > Metazoa > Arthropoda > Insecta > Hymenoptera > Pompilidae > Priocnemis > Priocnemis perturbator. Next base: position 224,856 of record CAWWDK010000335.1, on the reverse strand, counting down.
TCCCTTTGGATTCAGTTCGAATCATAATGCGAAGGATCCAAAACTTCCGATATTGTCCAATCATAGAGAGGCAAATATCCTCACTACTATCAATTTTATAGCATTCTGCCTCATCGTATCTTGACCAGGATGTTCAAATGTACAAGATTTGTACGGTAGCACTTTTCTAAAGCGACTCTGTTTGGCCTCCGTTCGAATCATATGTCGGAGCTCCCAGAATTGCCAATGTCGTCCAATGATATAGATGCTAATATCTTTACTCCTGTCAATTCGACAGGATTCTGCCTCATCGTATCTTGTCCAGGGGGCCCAAATGTAGAAGATTTGTGCAGTAGCACTTGTCCAGGCCGACTCTCTTTTGATTCAGGTCTAATTATAAGACGGATCCCCAGGATTGCCAATGTCGTCCAATGATATTGGTGCAAATATCTTCACTCTTATCAATGTGACAGAATGCTACCTTATCATACCTTGTCCAGGAGATTAAAATGTACAAGATTTGTGCGGTAGCACTCGAAAAAAGCGAATCTCTTTGGACTCAGGTCGAAACATATGCCGAAGCATCCAAAAATGCCAATGTCGTCCAATGATATAGATGCAAATATCTATACTCCTATCAACGTGATAGGATTCTGCCTCATCATACCTTGCCCAGAAGGTCCATATGTACAAGATTTTTGGGATAGCACGTGATAAAAGAGAATCCCTTTGGACTCAGGTCGATCCATATGCCGAAGCATCCAAAGTTGCCAATGTCGTCCAATGATATAGATGCAAATATCTTTACTCCTATCAATGTGATAGGATTCTGCCTCATCATACCTGTACAGGACGTCCACACATACAAGATTTGTGCGGTAGCACTTGTCCAAAGAGACTCTCTTTGGACACAGGTCGAATCATAAGCCGGTGCATCCAGAATTGCCAATGTCGTCCAATGATATAGATGCACATAAGTTCATTCCTATCATTGTGACAGGATTCTGCCTCATTATACCTTTTCCAGGAGGTCCAAATGCACAAGTTTTGTGCCGCAGCATTTGTCCAAACCGACTCTCGCTGGACTCAGGTCGATCCATATGCCGAAGTAACAAAAATTGCCGATCTTATCGGAATGATATATTTGCAAATATCTTCACTCCTATCAATTTGACAGGATTCTGCCTCATCGTATCTTATCCAGGTGGTCCAAATGTACAAGATTTGTGCGGTAGCACTAGACAAAAGCGAAACTCTTTGGACTCAGGTCGAATCATAAGACGGTGCATTCAGAATTGCCAATGTCGTCCAATGATATAGATGCAAATATCTTTACTGCTATCTTTTTGACAGGATTCTGCCTCATCATACCTTGTCTAGCAGGTCCAAATGTACAAGTTTTTTAGCGGCAGCATTTGTCCAACGCGACTCTGTTTGGACTCAGGTCGAATCATAAGCCGAGCATCCAGAATTGCCAATGTCGTCCAATGATATAGATGCAAATATCTTTATTCCTATCAATTGACTGGATTCTGCCTCATCGTACCTTATCAAGGGGGATCAAATGTACAACATTTGTGCGGTAGCACTTTTCGAAAGCGACTCCCTTTGGTTGTAGGTCCAATCATAAGGCAAAGAACCCAAAATTGCCGATATTGTCCAATGATATAGAGGCAAATATCCTCACTCCTATCAATTGTACAGCCTTCTGCCTCATCTTATCTTGTCCAGGAGTTCCAAATGTACACTATTTGTGGGTTAGCACTTGACAAAAGCAAATCTCTTTGGACTCATTTCGATCCATATGCCGAAGTATCCAGAATTGCCAATGTCGTCCAATGTTATAGATGCAAATATCTTTACTCCTATCAATGTGACAGGATTCTGGCTCATTGTATCCTGTCCAGGAGGTTCAAGTGTATAAGATTTGTGCGGTAGCAATTGCCCAGGCCGACTCTCTTTGGATTCAGGTCTAATTATAAGCCGGATCCCCATGATTGCCAATGTCGTCCAATGATATAGATGCAAATATCCTTACTCCAATCAATTTTACAGTATTCTGCCGAATGTTATCTTGTCCAGGAGGTTCAAATGTACAAGATTTGTGCGGTAGCACTTGACAAAAGCGAATCTCTTTGGACTCAGGTCGATCCATAAGCTGAAGCATCCAGAATTGCCCATGTCGTCCAATTATATAGATGCAATTATCTTTGCTCCTATGAATTTGATAATGTCATTGGACGACATTAGCAATCCTGGGGATCCGTCTTATAATTAGACCTGAATCCAAAGAGAGTCGGCGTGGACAAGTGCTACCGCACAAACCGTGTACATTTGAACCTCCTGGACAAGATACGATGAGGCAGAATGCTGTCAAATTGATAGGAGTAAAGATATTTGCCTCTATATCATTGGACGACATTGGCAATTCTGGATGCTGCGGCTTATGGATCGCCCTGAGTCTAAAGAGGTTCTCTTTGGACAAGTGCTACCGCACAAATCTTGTACATTTGAACCTCCTGGAGAAGATAAGATGCGGTAGAATCCTTTCAAATTGATAGGAGTGAAGATATTTGTATCTATATCATTGGACGACATTGGCAATTCTGGATGCTCGGCTTATGATTCGACCTGAGTCCAAACAGAGTCGCGTTGGACAAATGCTGCCGCTAAAAAACTTGTACATTAGGATCTCCTGGATAAGGTATGGTGAGGCAGAATCCTGTCAGATTGATGGGAGTATAGATATATGCATCTATAACATTGGACGACATTGGCAATCCTGAGGATCCGGCTTATAATTAGACCTGAATCCAAAGAGAGTCGGCCTGGCCAAGTGCTACCGCACAAATCTTGTACATTTGAACCTCTTGGACAAGATAAGATACGGCTGAATGCTGTAAAATTGATAGGAGTGGGGATATATGCATCTATATCATTGGACGACATTGGCAATTCTGGATGCTCGGCTTATGATCCGACCTGAGTCCAAACAGAGTCGCGTTGGACAAATGCTGCCGCTAAAAAACTTGTACATTAGGATCTCCTGGATAAGGTATGGTGAGGCAGAATCCTGTCAGATTGATGGGAGTATCGATATATGCATCTATATCATTGGACGACATTGGCAATTCTGGATGCTTCGGCTAATTTATCGACCTGAGTCCAAAGAGTTTCGCTTTGGACAAGTGCTACCGCACACATCTTGTACATTTGGACCTCCGGAACACGGTATGCTGAGATAGAATCCCGTCAAATTGATAGGAGTAAATATATTTGCATCTACATCATTGGACAACGTTGGCAATTCTGGATGCTCCGGCTTATGGTTCGACATAAGTCCAAAGAATGTCTCTTTGGACAAGTGCTACCGCAACAAATCGCGTACATTTGGACCCCCTGGACAAGACACGATGAGGCAGAATCCTGTCAAATTGATAGCAGTAAAGATATTTGCATCTATATGATTGCACGGCATTGGCAATTCTGGATGCTCGGCATATGATTCGACCTGAGTTCAAAGAGTTTCGCTTTTGTCTAGTGCTACCGCACAAATCTTGTACACTTGATCCTCCTGGACAAGACACGATGAGGCAGAATCCTATCACATTGATAGGAGTAAAGATATTAGCATCTATATCATTGGACGACATCGGCAGTTCTGGATGGTCCGGCATGTGATTCGACCTGAGTCCAAAGAGAGTCGCTTTGGACAAGGGCTACCGCACAAATCTTGTACATTTGAACCTCCGGAACAAGGTATGATGAGGCAGAATCCTATCAAATTGATAGGAGTAAAGATATTTGCATCTATATCATTGGTCAACATCGGCAGTTCTGGATGGTCCGGCTTATGGTTCGACCTAACTCCAAAGAATGTCGCTTTGGACAAGTGCTACCCACAAATCTTGTACATTTGAACCTCGTGGACAAGATACGATGAGGCAGAATCCTGTCAAATTGATAGCAGTAAAGATATTTGCATCTATATCATTGCACGACAATGGCAATTCTGGATGCTTCGGCTCATGAATCGACCTGAGTCCAAAGAGTTTCGCTTTGGACAAGTGCTACCGCACAAATCTTGTACATTTGAACCTCCGGAACAAGGTATGATGAGGCAGAATCCTATCACATTTATAGGAGTAAAGATATTTGCATCTATATCATTGGTCAACATCGGCAGTTCTGGATGGTCCGGCTTATAGTTCGACCTAACTCCAAAGAATGTCGCTTTGGACAAGTGCTACCCACAAATCTTGTACATTTGAACCTCGTGGACAAGATACGATGAGGCAGAATCCTGTCAAATTGATAGCAGTAAAGATATTTGCATCTATATCATTGCACGACAATGGCAATTCTGGATGCTTCGGCTCATGAATCGACCTGAGTCCAAAGAGTTTCGCTTTGGACAAGTGCTACCGCACAAATCTTGTACATTTGAACCTCCGGAACAAGGTATGATGAGGCAGAATCCTATCACATTTATAGGAGTAAAGATATTAGCATCTATATCATTGGACGACATCGGCAGTTCTGGATGGTCCGGCATGTGATTCTATCTGAGTCCAAAGAGAGTCGCTTTGGACAAGGGCTACCGCACAAATCTTGTACATTTGAACCTCCGGAACAAGGTATGATGAGGCAGAATCCTATCACATTGATAGGAGTAAAGATATTTGCATCTATATCATTGGTCAACATCGGCAGTTCTGGATGGTCTGGCTTATGGTTCGACCTAACTCCAAAGAATGTCGCTTTGGACAAGTGCTACTCACAAATCTTATACATTTGAACCTCGTGGACAAGATACGATGAGGCAGAATCCTGTCAAATTGATAGCAGTAAAGATATTTGCATCTATATCATTGCACGACAATGGCAATTCTGGATGCTTCGGCTCATGAATCGACCTGAGTCCAAAGAGTTTCACTTTGGACAAGTGCTACCGCAACAAATCGTGTACATTTGGACACCCTGGACAAGATACGATGAGACAGAATCCTGTCAAATTGATAGGAGTAAAGATATTTGCATCTATATCATTGGTCAACATCGGCAGTTCTGGATGGTCCGGCTTATGGTTCGACCTAAGTCCAAAGAATGTCGCTTTGGACAAGTGCTACCGCACAAATCTCGTACATTTGAACTTCGTGGACAAGATACGATGAGGCAGAATCCTGTCAAATTGATTGCAGTAAAGATATTTGCATCTATACCATTGCACGACATTGGCAATTCTTGATGCTTCGGCTTATGGATCGACCTGAGTCCAAAGAGATTCGTTTTTGTGAACTGCTAACGAACAAATCTTGTACATTTGGACCTCCTGCACAAGGTATGATGAGGCAGAATCCTGTCACATTGATAGGAGTAAAGATATTTGCATCTATATCATTGGACGACATTGGCAATTCTGGATGCTCGGCATATGATTCGACCTGAGTTCAAAGAGTTTCGCTTTTGTCTAGTGCTACCGCACAAATCTTGTACGCTTGATCCTCCTGGACAAGACACGATGAGGCAGAATCCTATCACATTGATAGGAGTAAAGATATTTGCATCTATATCATTGCACGACATTGGCAATTCTGGATGCCCCGGCTTATGATTCGACCTGAGTCCAAAGAGAGTCGCTTTGGACAAGGGCTACCACACAAATCTTGTACATTTGAACCTCCGGAACAAGGTATGATGAGGCAGAATCCTATCACATTGATAGGAGTAAAGATATTTGCATCTATATCATTGGTCAACATCGGCAGTTCTGGATGGTCCGGCTTATAGTTCGACCTAACTCCAAAGAATGTCGCTTTGGACAAGTGCTACCCACAAATCTTGTACATTTGAACCTCGTGGACAAGATACGATGAGGCAGAATCCTGTCAAATTGATAGCAGTAAAGATATTTGCATCTATATCATTGCACGACATTGGCAATTCTGGATGCTTCGGCTTATGGATCGACCTGAGTACAAAGAGTTTCGCTTTGGACAAGTGCTACCGCAACAAATCGTGTACATTTGGACACCCTGGACAAGATACGATGAGACAGAATCCTGTCAAATTGATAGCAGTAATGATATTTGCATCTATACCATTGCACGACATTGGCAATTCTGGATGCCCCGGCTTATGATTCGACCTGAGTCCAAAGAGAGTCGCTTTGGACAAGGGCTACCACACAAATCTTGTACATTTGAACCTCCGGAACAAGGTATGATGAGGCAGAATCCTATCACATTGATAGGAGTAAAGATATTTGCATCTATATCATTGGTCAACATCGGCAGTTCTGGATGGTCCGGCTTCTGGTTCGACCTAAGTCCAAAGAATGTCGCTTTGGACAAGTGCTACCGCACAAATCTCGTACATTTGAACCTCGTGGACAAGATACGATGAGGCAGAATCCTGTCAAATTGATACAAGTAAAGATATTTGCATCTATATGATTGCACGGCATTGGCAATTCTGGATGCTCGGCATATGATTCGACCTGAGTTCAAAGAGTTTCGCTTTTGTCTAGTGCTACCGCACAAATCTTGTACACTTGATCCTCCTGGACAAGACACGATGAGGCAGAATCCTATCACATTGATAGGAGTAAAGATATTAGCATCTATATCATTGGACGACATCGGCAGTTCTGGATGGTCCGGCATGTGATTCGACCTGAGTCCAAAGAGAGTCGCTTTGGACAAGGGCTACCGCACAAATCTTGTACATTTGAACCTCCGGAACAAGGTATGATGAGGCAGAATCCTATCAAATTGATAGGAGTAAAGATATTTGCATCTATATCATTGGTCAACATCGGCAGTTCTGGATGGTCCGGCTTATGGTTCGACCTAACTCCAAAGAATGTCGCTTTGGACAAGTGCTACCCACAAATCTTGTACATTTGAACCTCGTGGACAAGATACGATGAGGCAGAATCCTGTCAAATTGATAGCAGTAAAGATATTTGCATCTATATCATTGCACGACAATGGCAATTCTGGATGCTTCGGCTCATGAATCGACCTGAGTCCAAAGAGTTTCGCTTTGGACAAGTGCTACCGCACAAATCTTGTACATTTGAACCTCCGGAACAAGGTATGATGAGGCAGAATCCTATCACATTTATAGGAGTAAAGATATTTGCATCTATATCATTGGTCAACATCGGCAGTTCTGGATGGTCCGGCTTATAGTTCGACCTAACTCCAAAGAATGTCGCTTTGGACAAGTGCTACCCACAAATCTTGTACATTTGAACCTCGTGGACAAGATACGATGAGGCAGAATCCTGTCAAATTGATAGCAGTAAAGATATTTGCATCTATATCATTGCACGACAATGGCAATTCTGGATGCTTCGGCTCATGAATCGACCTGAGTCCAAAGAGTTTCGCTTTGGACAAGTGCTACCGCACAAATCTTGTACATTTGAACCTCCGGAACAAGGTATGATGAGGCAGAATCCTATCACATTTATAGGAGTAAAGATATTAGCATCTATATCATTGGACGACATCGGCAGTTCTGGATGGTCCGGCATGTGATTCTATCTGAGTCCAAAGAGAGTCGCTTTGGACAAGGGCTACCGCACAAATCTTGTACATTTGAACCTCCGGAACAAGGTATGATGAGGCAGAATCCTATCACATTGATAGGAGTAAAGATATTTGCATCTATATCATTGGTCAACATCGGCAGTTCTGGATGGTCTGGCTTATGGTTCGACCTAACTCCAAAGAATGTCGCTTTGGACAAGTGCTACTCACAAATCTTATACATTTGAACCTCGTGGACAAGATACGATGAGGCAGAATCCTGTCAAATTGATAGCAGTAAAGATATTTGCATCTATATCATTGCACGACAATGGCAATTCTGGATGCTTCGGCTCATGAATCGACCTGAGTCCAAAGAGTTTCACTTTGGACAAGTGCTACCGCAACAAATCGTGTACATTTGGACACCCTGGACAAGATACGATGAGACAGAATCCTGTCAAATTGATAGGAGTAAAGATATTTGCATCTATATCATTGGTCAACATCGGCAGTTCTGGATGGTCCGGCTTATGGTTCGACCTAAGTCCAAAGAATGTCGCTTTGGACAAGTGCTACCGCACAAATCTCGTACATTTGAACTTCGTGGACAAGATACGATGAGGCAGAATCCTGTCAAATTGATTGCAGTAAAGATATTTGCATCTATACCATTGCACGACATTGGCAATTCTTGATGCTTCGGCTTATGGATCGACCTGAGTCCAAAGAGATTCGTTTTTGTGAACTGCTAACGAACAAATCTTGTACATTTGGACCTCCTGCACAAGGTATGATGAGGCAGAATCCTGTCACATTGATAGGAGTAAAGATATTTGCATCTATATCATTGGACGACATTGGCAATTCTGGATGCTCGGCATATGATTCGACCTGAGTTCAAAGAGTTTCGCTTTTGTCTAGTGCTACCGCACAAATCTTGTACGCTTGATCCTCCTGGACAAGACACGATGAGGCAGAATCCTATCACATTGATAGGAGTAAAGATATTTGCATCTATATCATTGCACGACATTGGCAATTCTGGATGCCCCGGCTTATGATTCGACCTGAGTCCAAAGAGAGTCGCTTTGGACAAGGGCTACCACACAAATCTTGTACATTTGAACCTCCGGAACAAGGTATGATGAGGCAGAATCCTATCACATTGATAGGAGTAAAGATATTTGCATCTATATCATTGGTCAACATCGGCAGTTCTGGATGGTCCGGCATATGGTTCGACCTAAGTTCAAAGAATGTCGCTTTGGACAGGTGCCACCGCACAAATCTCGTACATTTGAACCTCGTGGACAAGATACGATCAGGCAGAATCCTGTCAAATTGATAGCAGTAAAGATATTTGCATCTATATGATTGCACGGCATTGGCAATTCTGGATGCTCGGCATATGATTCGACCTGAGTTCAAAGAGTTTCGCTTTTGTCTAGTGCTACCGCACAAATCTTGTACACTTGATCCTCCTGGACAAGACACGATGAGGCAGAATCCTATCACATTGATAGGAGTAAAGATATTAGCATCTATATCATTGGTCAACATCGGCAGTTCTGGATGGTCCGGCTTATGGTTCGACCTAACTCCAAAGAATGTCGCTTTGGACAAGTGCTACCCACAAATCTTGTACATTTGAACCTCGTGGACAAGATACGATGAGGCAGAATCCTGTCAAATTGATAGCAGTAAAGATATTTGCATCTATATCATTGCACGACAATGGCAATTCTGGATGCTCGGCATATGATTCGACCTGAGTCCAAAGAGAGTCGCTTTGGACAAGGGCTACCGCACAAATCTTGTACATTTGAACCTCCGGAACAAGGTATGATGAGGCAGAATCCTATCACATTGATAGGAGTAAAGATATTTGCATCTATATCATTGGTCAACATCGGCAGTTCTGGATGGTTCGGCTTATGGTTCGACCTAACTCCAAAGAATGTCGCTTTGGACAAGTGCTACCCACAAATCTTGTACATTTGAACCTCGTGGACAAGATACGATGAGGCAGAATCCTGTCAAATTGATAGCAGTAAAGATATTTGCATCTATATCATTGCACGACAATGGCAATTCTGGATGCTTCGGCTCATGAATCGACCTGAGTCCAAAGAGTTTCGCTTTGGACAAGTGCTACCGCAACAAATCGTGTACATTTGGACACCCTGGACAAGATACGATGAGACAGAATCCTGTCAAATTGATAGGAGTAAAGATATTTGCATCTATATCATTGGTCAACATCGGCAGTTCTGGATGGTCCGGCTTATGGTTCGACCTAAGTCCAAAGAATGTCGCTTTGGACAAGTGCTACCGCACAAATCTCGTACATCTGAACTTCGTGGACAAGATACGATGAGGCAGAATCCTGTCAAATTGATAGCAGTAAAGATATTTGCATCTATATGATTGCACGACATTGAAAATTCTTGATGCTTCGGCTTATGGATCGACCTGAGTCCAAGGAGTTTCGCTTTTGTGAAGTGCTAACGCACAAATCTTGTACATTTGGACCTCCTGCACAAGGTATGATGAGGCAGAATCCTGTCAAATTGATAGCAGTAAAGATATTTGCATCTATATCATTGGACGACATTGGCAATTCTGGATGCCCCGGCTTATGATTCGACCTGAGTCCAAAGAGAGTCGCTTTGGACAAGGGCTACCGCACAAATCTTGTACATTTGAACCTCCGGAACAAGGTATGATGAGGTAGAAACCTATCACATTGATAGGAGTAAAGATATTTGCATCTATATCATTGGTCAACATCGGCAGTTCTGGATGGTCCGGCTTATGGTTCGACCTAACTCCAAAGAATGTCGTTTTGGACAAGTGCTACCCACAAATCTTGTATATTTGAACCTCGTGGACAAGATACGATGAAGCAGAATCCTGTCAAATTGATAGGAGTAAAGATATTTGCATCTATATCATTGGTCAACATCGGCAATTCTGAATGGTCCGGCTTATGTTCGACCTAAGTCCAAACAATGTCGTTTTGGACAACTGCTACCACACAAATCTTGTACATTTGAACCTCGTGGACAAGATACGATGCGGCAGAATCCTGTCAAATTGATAGGAATGATGATGTTTGCATCTATATCATTGGACGACATTGGCAATTCTGGAAGATCGGCATATGATTCGACCTGAGTCAAAGAGATTGGCTTTTGTCAAGTGCTACCGCACAAGTCTTGTACATTTGGACCCCCTGGACACTATACGATGAGCCAGAATCCTGTCAAATTGATAGGAGTAAAGATATTTGCATCTATATCATCGGACGACATTGGCAATTCTGGATGCTCCGGTTTCTGATTCGACCTGAATCCAAGAGAGTCGGTTTGGGCAAATGCTGCCGCCCAAAACTTGTGCATTTGGACCTCCTGGAAAAGGTATGATGAGTCAGAATCCTGGCAAATTGATAGGAGCAAAGATATTTGAATCTATATAATTGGACGACATTGGCAATTCTGGATGCTCCGGCTTATGATTCGACCTGAATACAAAGAGAGTCGGTTTGGGCAAATGCTGCCGCCCAAAACTTGTGCATTTGGACCTACTGGAAAAGGTAGGATAAGGCAGAATCCTGTCACATTGATTGGAGTAAATATATTTGCATCTATATCATTGGTCAACAATGGCAATTCTGGATGGTCCGGCTTATGGTTCGACATAAGTCCAAAGAATGTCGCTTTGGAAAAGTGCTACCGCAACAAATCGCGTACATTTGGACCCCCTGGACAAGACACGATGAGGCAGAATCCTGTCAAATTGATTGCAGTAAAGATATTTGCATCTATACCATTGCACGACATTGGCAATTCTTGATGCTTCGGCTTATGGATCGACCTTAGTCCAAAGTGTTTCGCTTTGGACAAGTGCTACCGCACAAATCTTGTACATTTGGACCTCCTGTACAAGGTATGATGTGGCAGAATCCTATCACATTGATTGCAGTAAAGATATTTGCATCTATACCATTGCACGACATTGGCAATTCTTGATGGTCCGGCTTATGGTTCGACATAAGTCCAAAGAATGTCGCTTTGGACAAGTGCTACAGCAACAAATCGCGAACATTTGGACCCCCTGGATAAGACACGATGAGGCAGAATCCTGTCAAATTGATTGCAGTAAAGATATTTGCATCTATACCACTGCACGACATTGGCAATTCTTGATGCTTCGGCTTATGGATCGCCCTGAGTCCGAAGAGATTCGTTTTTGTGAAGTGCTAACGCACAAATCTTGTACATTTGGACCTCCTGCACAAGGTATGATGAGGCAGAATCCTGTCACATTGTTAGGAGTAAAGATATTTGCATCTATATCATTGGACGACATTGGCAATTCTGGATGCTCGGCATATGATTCGACCTGAGTTCAAAGAGTTTCGCTTTTGTCTAGTGCTACCGCACAATTCTTGTACACTTGATCCTCCTGGACAAGACACGATGAGGCAGAATCCTATCACATTGATAGGAGTAAAGATATTTGCATCTATATCATTGCACGACATTGGTAATTCTGGATGCTCGGCTTATCATTCGACCTGAGTTCAAAGAGAGTCGCTTTGGACAAATGCTGCCGCAGAAATCTTGTACATTTGGACCTCCTGGACCAGGCAGGATGAGGCAGAATCCTATTACATTGATAGGAGTAAAGATATTCGCATATATATCATTGGATGACTTTGGCAATTGTGGATGCTCAGCATATCATTCGACCTGCGTCCAAAGAGAGTCGTTTTGGACAAATTCTGCCGTCCAAACTTTGTCCATTTGGACCCCCTGGACACGATGCGATGAGGCTGAATCCTGTCAAATTGATAGCAGTAAAGATATTTGCATCTATACCATTGCACGACATTGGCAATTCTTAATGCTTCGGCTTATGGATCGACCTGAGTCCAAAGAGATTCGTTTTTGTGAAGTGCTAACGCACAAATCTTGTACATTTGGACCTCCTGCACTAGGTATGATGAGGCAGAATCCTGTCACATTGATAGGAGTAAAGATATTTGCATCTATATCATTGGACGACATTGGCAATTCTGGATGTCCCGTCTTATCATTCGACCTGAGTCCAAAGAGAGTCGCTTTGGACAAGGGCTACCGCACAAATCTTGTACATTTGAACCTCCGGAACAAGGTATGATGAGGCAGAATCCTATCACATTGATAGGAGTAAAGATATTTGCAACTATATCATTGGTCAACATCGGCAATTCTGGATGGTCCGGCTTATGGTTCGACATAAGTCCAAAGAATGTCGCTTTGGACAAGTGCTACCGCAACAAATCGTGTACATTTGGACCCCCTGGACAAGATACGATGAGACAGAATCCTGTCAAATTGATAGCAGTAATGATATTTGCATCTATACCATTGCACGACATTGGCAATTCTTGATGCTTCGGCTTATGGATCGACCTGAGTCCAAAGTGTTTCGCTTTGGACAAGTGCTACCGCACAAATCTTGTACATTTGGACCTCCGGAACACGGTATGCTGAGATAGAATCCCGTCAAATTGATAGGAGTAAAGATATTTGCATCTATACCATTGCACGACATTGGCAATTCTGGATGCTCCGGCGTATGATTCGACCGGAGGCCAAAGAGAGTCGCATTGTATAAGTGCTACCGCACAAGTATTGTACATTTGGACCCCCTGGACAATATACGATGAGGCAGAATCCTGTCAATTTGATGGGAGTAAAGATATTTGCATCTATATCATTGGACGACATTGGCAATTCTGGATGCTCCGGCTTATGATTCGACCTGAATACAAAGAGAGTCGGTTTGGGCAAATGCTGCCGCCCAAAACTTGTGCATTTGGACCTCCTGGAAAAGGTAGGATGAGGCAGAATCCTGTCACATTGATAGGAGTAAATATATTTGCATCTATATCATTGGTCAACAACGGCAATTCTGGATGGTCCGGCTTATGGTTCGACATAAGTCCAAAGAATGTCGCTTTGGACAAGTGCTAACGCACAAATCTTGTACATTTGGACCTCCTGCACAAGGTATGATGAGGCAGAATCCTGTCACATTGATAGGAGTAAAGATATTTGCATCTATATCATTGGACGTCATTATCAATTCTGGATGTCCCGTCTTATGATTCGACCTGAGTCCAAAGAGAGTCGCTTTGGACAAGGGCTACCGCACAAATCTTGTACATTTGAACCTCCGGAACAAGGTATGATGAGGCAGAATCCTATCACATTGATAGGAGTAAAGATATTTGCATCTATATCATTGGTCAACATCGGCAGTTCTGGATGGTCCGGTTTATGGTTCGACCTTACTCCAAAGAATGTCGCTTTGGACAAGTGCTACCCACAAATCTTGTACATTTGAACCTCGTGGACAAGATACGATGAGGCAGAATCCTGTCAAATTTATAGGAGTAAAGATATTTGCATCTATATCATTGGTCAACATTGGCAATTCTGAATGGTCCAGCTTATGTTCGACCTAAGTCCAAACAATGTCGTTTTGGACAAGTGCTACCGCACAAATCTTGTACATTTGAACCTCGTGGACAAGATACGATGCGGCAGAATCCTGTCAAATTGATAGGAGTGATGATGTTTGCATCTATATCATTGGACGACATTGGCAATTCTGGAAGATCGGCATATGATTCGACCTGAGTTCAAAGAGAGTCGCTTTGGACAAATACTGCCGCCCAAATCTTGTCCATTTGGACCTCCTGTACAAGGCATGATGAGGCAGAATCCTATCACATTGATAGGAGTAAAGATATTTGCATCTATATCATTGGTCAACATCGGCAGTTCTGGATGGTCCGGCTTATGGTTCGACCTAACTCCAAAGAATGTCACTTTGGACAAGTGCTACCCACAAATCTTGTACATTTGAACCTCGTGGTCAAGATACGATGAGGCAGAATCATGTCAAATTGATAGGAGTAAAGATATTTGCATCTATATCATTGGTCAACATCGGCAGTTCTGGATGGTCCGGCTTATGGTTCGACATAAGTCCAAAGAATGTCGCTTTGGACAAGTGCTACCGGAACAAATCGTGTACATTTGGACCCCCTGGACAAGATACGATGGGGCAGAATCCTTTCAAATTGATAGCAGTAAAGATATTTGGATCTATACCATTGCTCCACATTGGCAATTCTTGATGCTTCGGCCTATGGATCGACCTGAGTCCAAAGAGAGTCGCTTTGGACAAGGGCTACCGCACAAGTCTTGTACCTTTGGACCCCCTGGACAATATACGATGAGCCAGAATCCTGTCAAATTGATAGCAGTAAAGATATTTGCATCTATATCATTGGACGACATTGGCAATTCTGGATGCCCCGGCTAATGATTCGACCTGAGTCCAAAGAGAGTCGCTTTGGACAAGGGCTACCGCACAAATCTTGTACATTTGAACCTCCGGACAAGGTATGATGAGGCATAATCTTATCAAATTGATAGGAGTAAAGATATTTGCATCTATATCATTGGTCAACATCGGCAATTCTGGATGGTCCGGCTTATGGTTCGACATAAGTCCAAAGAATGTCGCTTTGGACAAGTGCTACCGCAACAAATCGTGTACATTTGGACCCCCTGGACAAGATACGATGAGACAGAATCCTGTCAAATTGATAGCAGTAATGATATTTGCATCTATACCATTGCACGACATTGGCAATTCTTGATGCTTCGGCTTATGGATCGACCTGAGTCCAAAGTGTTTCGCTTTGGACAAGTGCTACCGCACAAATCTTGTACATTTGGACCTCCGGAACACGGTATGCTGAGATAGAATCCCGTCAAATTGATAGGAGTAAAGTCATTGCATCTATACCATTACACGACATTGGCAATTCTGGATGCTCCGGCGTATGATTCGACCGGAGGCCAAAGAGAGTCGCATTGTATAAGTGCTACCGCACAAGTATTGTACATTTGGACCCCCTGGACAATATACGATGAGGCAGAATCCTGTCAATTTGATGGGAGTAAAGATATTTGCATCTATATCA
Organism: Priocnemis perturbator; assembly: GCA_963942575.1. Taxonomy (NCBI): domain Eukaryota; kingdom Metazoa; phylum Arthropoda; class Insecta; order Hymenoptera; family Pompilidae; genus Priocnemis; species Priocnemis perturbator. Next base: position 209,286 of record CAWWDK010000335.1, on the reverse strand, counting down.
TTGGACGACATTGGCAATTCTGGATGCTCCGGCTTATGATTCGACCTGAATACAAAGAGAGTCGGTTTGGGCAAATGCTGCCGCCCAAAACTTGTGCATTTGGACCTCCTGGAAAAGGTAGGATGAGGCAGAATCCTGTCACATTGATAGGAGTAAATATATTTGCATCTATATCATTGGTCAACAACGGCAATTCTGGATGGTCCGGCTTATGGTTCGACATAAGTCCAAAGAATGTCGCTTTGGACAAGTGCTAACGCACAAATCTTGTACATTTGGACCTCCTGCACAAGGTATGATGAGGCAGAATCCTGTCACATTGATAGGAGTAAAGATATTTGCATCTATATCATTGGACGTCATTGGCAATTCTGGATGTCCCGTCTTATGATTCGACCTGAGTCCAAAGAGAGTCGCTTTGGACAAGGGCTACCGCACAAATCTTGTACATTTGAACCTCCGGAACAAGGTATGATGAGGCAGAATCCTATCACATTGATAGGAGTAAAGATATTTGCATCTATATCATTGGTCAACATCGGCAGTTCTGGATGGTCCGGCTTATGGTTCGACCTAAGTCCAAAGAATGTCGCTTTGGACAAGTGCTACCGCACAAATCTTGTACATTTGAACCTCGTGGACAAGATACGATGAGGCAGAATCCTGTCATATTGATAGCAGTAAAGATATTTGCATCTATATGATTGCACGACATTGAAAATTCTTGATGCTTCGGCTTATGGATCGACCTGAGTCCAAGGAGTTTCGCTTTTGTGAAGTGCTAACGCACAAATCTTGTACATTTGGACCTCCTGCACAAGGTGTGATGAGGCAGAATCCTATCACATTGATAGGAGTAAAGATATTTGCATCTATATCACTGGACGACATTTACAATTCTGGATGCTCCGGCTTATGATTCGACCTGAATACAAAGAGAGTCGGTTTGGGCAAATGCTGCCGCCCAAAACTTGTACATTTGGACCCTCTGGACAAGATACGATGAGGCAGAATCCTGTCAAATTGATAGGAGTAAAGATATTTGCATCTATATCATTGGTCAACATCGGCAATTCTGGATGCCCCGGCTTATGATTCGACCTGAGTCCAAAGAGAGTCGCTTTGGACAAGGGCTACCGCACAAATCTTGTACATTTGAACCTCCGGAACAAGGTATGATGAGGCAGAATCCTATCACATTGATAGGAGTAAAGATATTTGCATCTATATCATTGGTCAACATCGGCAGTTCTGGATGGTCCGGCTTATGGTTCGACCTTACTCCAAAGAATGTCGCTTTGGACAAGTACTACCCACAACTCTTGTACATTTGAACCTCGTGGACAAGATACGATGAGGCAGAATCCTGTCAAATTTATAGGAGTAAATATATTTGCATCTATATCATTGGTCAACAACGGCAATTTTGGATGGTCCGGCTTATGGTTCGACATAAGTCCAAAGAATGTCGCTTTGGACAAGTGCTAACGCACAAATCTTGTACATTTGGACCTCCTGCACAAGGTATGATGAGGCAGAATCCTGTCACATTGATAGGAGTAAAGATATTTGCATCTATATCATTGGACGTCATTGGCAATTCTGGATGTCCCGTCTTATGATTCGACCTGAGTCCAAAGAGAGTCGCTTTGGACAAGGGCTACCGCACAAATCTTGTACATTTGAACCTCCGGAACAAGGTATGATGAGGCAGAATCCTATCACATTGATAGGAGTAAAGATATTTGCAACTATATCATTGGTCAACATCGGCAATTCTGGATGGTCCGGCTTATGGTTCGACATAAGTCCAAAGAATGTCGCTTTGGACAAGTGCTACCGCAACAAATCGTGTACATTTGGACCCCCTGGACAAGATACGATGACGCAGAATCCTTTCAAATTGATAGCAGTAAAGATATTTGGATCTATATCATTGGACGACATTGGCAATTCTGGATGCCCCGGCTTATGATTCGACCTGAGTCCAAAGAGAGTCGCTTTGGACAAGGGCTACCGCACAAATCTTGTACATTTGAACCTCCGGAACAAGGTATGATGAGGCATAATCCTATCACATTGATAGGAGTAAAGATATTTGGATCTATACCATTGCTCGACATTGGCAATTCTTGATGCTTCGGCCTATGGATCGACCTGAGTCCAAAGAGAGTCGCTTTGGACAAGGGCTACCGCACAAGCCTTGTACCTTTGGACCCCCTGGACAATATACGATGAGCCAGAATCCTGTCATATTGATAGCAGTAAAGATATTACATCTATATCATTGGTCGACATTGGCAATTCTGGATGCCCCGGCTTATGATTCGACCTGAGTCCAAAGAGAGTCGCTTAGGACAAGGGCTACCGCACCAATCTTGTACATTTGAACCTCCGGACAAGGTATGATGAGGCATAATCCTATCACATTGATAGGAGTAAAGATATTTGCATCTATATCATTGGTCAACATCGGCAGTTCTGGATGGTCCGGCTTATGGTTCGACCTAAGTCCAAAGAATGTCGCTTTGGACAAGTGCTACCGCACAAATCTTGTACATTTGAACCTCGTGGACAAGATACGATGAGGCAGAATCCTGTCATATTGATAGCAGTAAAGATATTTGCATCTATATGATTGCACGACATTGAAAATTATTGATGCTTCGGCTTATGGATCGACCTGAGTCCAAGGAGTTTCGCTTTTGTGAAGTGCTAACGCACAAATCTTGTACATTTGGACCTCCTGCACAAGGTATGATGAGGCAGAATCCTATCACATTGATAGGAGTAAAGATATTTGCATCTATATCACTGGACGACATTGGCAATTCTGGATGCTCCGGCATATGATTCGACCGGAGGCCAAAGAGAGTCGCTTTGGACAGGTGCTACCGCACAAATCTTGTACATTTTGACCCCCTGGATAAGATACGATGAGGCAGAATCCTGTCAAATTGATAGCAGTAAAGATATTTGCATCTATATCATTGGACGACATTGGCAATTCTGGATGCCCCGGCTTATGATTCGACCTGAGTCCAAAGAGAGTCGCTTTGGACAAGGGCTACCGCACAAATCTTGTACATTTGAACCTCCGGAACAAGGTATGATGAGGCAGAATCCTATCACATTGATAGGAGTAAAGATATTTGCATCTATATCATTGGTCAACATCGGCAGTTCTGGATGGTCCGGCTTATGGATCGACCTGAGTCCAAAGAGATTCGTTTTTGTGAAGTGCTAACGCACAAATCTTGTCCATTTGGACCTCCTGGACAAGATATGATGAGGCAGATTCCTGTCAAATTGATAGGAGTGAAGATATTTGCATCTATATCATTGGACGACATTGGCAATTCTGGATGCCCCGGCATATGATTCGACCTGAGTCCAAAGAGAGTCGCTTTGGACAAGGGCTACCGCACAAATCTTGTACATTTGAACCTCCGGAACAAGGTATGATGAGGCAGAATCCTGTCAAATTGATAGGAATAAAGATATTTGCATCTATATCATTGGACGACATTGGCAATTCTGGATGCCCCGGCTTATGATCCGACCGGAGGCCAAAGAGAGTCGCTTTGGACACGTGCTACCGCACAAATCTTGTACATTTGGACCCCCTGGACGAGATAAGATGAGGCAGAATCCTGTCAAATTGATAGCAGTAAAGATATTTGCATCTATATCATTGCACGACATTGGCAATTCTGGATGCTTCGGCTTATGGATCGACCTGAGTCCAAATTGTTTCGCTTTGGACAAGTGCTACCGCACAAATCTTGTACATTTGGACCTCCTGTACAAGGTATGATGTGGCAGAATCCTATCACATTGATTGCAGTAAAGATATTTGCATCTATACCATTGCACGACATTGGCAATTCTTGATGCTTCGGCTTATGGATCGACCTGAGTCCAAAAAGATTCGTTTTTGTGAAGTGCTAACGCACAAATCTTGTACATTTGGACCTCCTGCACAAGGTATGATGAGGCAGAATCCTGTCACATTGATAGGAGTAAAGATATTTGCATCTATATCATTGGACGACATTGGCAATTCTGGATGCTCGGCATATGATTCGACCTGAGTTCAAAGAGTTTCGCTTTTGTCTAGTGCTACCGCACAAATCTTGTACACTTGATCCTCCTGGACATGACACGATAAGGCAGAATCCTATCACATTGATAGGAGTAAAGATATTTGCATCTATATCATTGGACGACATTGGCAATTCTGGATGTTCCGGCTTATGATTCGACCTGAATCCAAAGAGAGTCGGTTTGGGCAAATGGTGCCGCCCAAAACATGTGCATTTGAACCTCCTGGAAAAGGTATGATGAGGCAGAATCCTGTCACTTTGATAGGTATGAAGATATTTGCATCTATATCATTAGACGGCATTGGCAATTCTGGATGCTCAGGCTTATGATTCGACCTGAGTCCAAGGAGGGTCGCTTTGGACAAGTGCTAACGCAACATATCTTGTACATTTGGACCTCTTGTAAAAGGTATGATGAGGCAGAATCCTATCACATTCATAGGAGTGTTGATATTTGCATCTGTATCATTGGACGTCATGGCAATTCTGGATGCTTCGGCATATGAATCGACCTGAGTCAAAGAGATTGGCTTTTGTCAAGTGCTACCGCACAAGTCTTGTACATTTGGACCTCCTGCACAAGGTATGATGAGGCAAAATCCTGTCACATTGATAGGAGTAAAGATATTTGCATCTATATCATTGGACGACATTGGCAATTCTGGATGCCCCTGCTTATGATTCGACCTGAGTCCAAAGAGAGTCGCTTTGGACAAGGGCTACGGCACATATCTTGTACATTTGAACCTCCGGAACAAGGTATGATGAGGCAGAGTCCTATCACATTTATAGGAGTAAAGATATTTGCATCTATATCATTGGTCAACATCGGCAGTTCTGGATGGTCCGGCTTATGGTTCGACCTAACTCCAAAGAATGTCGCTTTGGACAAGTGCTATCCACAAATCTTGTACACTTGAACCTCGTGGACAAGATACGATGAGGCAGAATCCTGTCAAATTGACAGGAGTAAAGATATTTGCATCTATATCATTGGACGACATTGGCAATTCTGGATGCCCCGGCTTATGATTCGACCGGAGGCCAAAGAGAGTCGCTTTGGACACGTGCTACCGCACAAATCTTGTACATTTGGACCCCCTGGACGAGATACGATGAGGCAGAATCCTGTCAAATTGATAGCAGTAAAGATATTTGCATCTATATCATTGCACGACATTGGCAATTCTGGATGCTTCGGCTTATGGATCGACCTGATTCCAAAGAGTTTCGCTTTGGACATGTGCTACCGCAACAAATCGTGTACATTTGGACACCCTGGACAAGATACGATGAGACAGAATCCTGTCAAATTGATAGCAGTAATGATATTTGCATCTATACCATTGCACGACATTGGCAATTCTTGATGGTCCGGCTTATGGTTCGACATAAGTCCAAAGAATGTCGCTTTGGACATGTGCTACCGCACAAATCTTGTACATTTGAACCTCGTGGACAAGATACGATGAGGCAGAATCCTGTCATATTGATAGCAGTAAAGATATTTGCATCTATATGATTGCACGACATTGAAAATTCCCAATGCTTCGGCTTATGGATCGACCTAAGTCCAAGGAGTTTCGCTTTTGTGAAGTGCTAACGCACAAATCTTGTACATTTGGACCTCCTGCACAAGGTATGATGAGGCAGAATCCTATCACATTGACAGGAGTAAAGATATTTGCATCTATATCATTGGACGACATTGGCAATTCTGGATGCTCGGCATATGAATCGACCTGAGTCCAAAGAGATTGGCTTTTGTCAAGTGCTACCGCATAATCCTTGTACATTTGAACCTCCTGGAGAAGATAAGATGAGGCAGAATCCTGTCAAATTGATAGGAGTTAAGATATTTGCATCTATACCATTCCGATAAGATCGGCAATATTTGTTATTTCGGCATATGGATCGACCTGAGTACAAAGAGAGTCGCTTTGGACAAGTGCTACCGCACAAATCGTGTAAATTTGGCCCCCTGGACAAGATACGATGAGGCAGAGTCCTGTCAAATTGATAGCAGTAAAGATATTTGCATCTATATCATTGCACGACATTGGCAATTCTGGATGCTTCGGCATATGGATCGACCTGAGTCCAAAGAGTTTCGCTTTTGTCTAGAGCTACCGCACAAATCGTGTACACTTGATCCTCCTGGACAAGACACGATGAGCCAGAATCCTGTCAAATTGATTGGAGTGAAGATATTTGCATCTATATCATTGCACGACATTGGTAATTCTGGATGCTCGGCTTATCATTCGACCTGAGTTCAAAGAGAGTCGCTTTGGACAAATGCTGCCGCACAAATCTTGTACATTTGGACCTCCTGGACCAGGCAGGATGAGGCAGAATCCTATTACAGTGATAGGAGTAAAGATATTCGCATATATATCATTGGATGACTTTGGCAATTGTGGATGCTCAGCATATCATTCGACCTGCGTCCAAAGAGAGCCGTTTTGGACAAATTCTGCCGTCCAAACCTTGTCCATTTGGACCCCCTGGACACGATGCGATGAGGCTGAATCCTGTCAAATTGATAGCAGTAAAGATATTTGCATCTATACCATTGCACGACATTGGCAATTCTTGATGCTTCGGCTTATGGATCGACCTGAGTCCAAAGAGTTTCGCTTTGGACAAGTGCTACCGCACAAATCTTGTATGTGTGGACCTCCTGTACAAGGTATGATGAGGCAGAATCCTGTCAAATTGATAGGAGTGAAGATATTTGCATCTATACCATTGCACGACATTGCCAATTCTTGATGCTTCAGCTTATGGTTCGACCTGAGTCCAAAGAGATTCGTTTTTGTGAAGTGCTAACGCACAAATCTTGTACATTTGGACCTCCTGCACAAGGTATGATGAGGCAGAATCCTGTCACATTGATAGGAGTAAAGATATTTGCATCTATATCATTGGACGACATTGGCAGTTCTGGATGTCCCGTCTTATGTTTCGACCTGAGTCCAAAGAGAGTCGATTTGGACAAGGGCTACCGCACAAATCTTTTATATTTGAACCTCCGGAACAAGGTATGATGAGGCAGAATCCTATCACATTGATAGGAGTAAAGATATTTGCATCTATATCATTGGTCAACATCGGCAGTTCTGGATGGTCCGGCTTATGGTTCGACCTAACTCCAAAGAATGTCACTTTGGACAAGTGCTACCCACAAATCTTGTACATTTGAACCTCGTGGTCAAGATACCATGAGGCAGAATCATGTCAAATTGATAGGAGTAAAGCTATTTGCAACTATATCATTGGTCAACATCGGCAATTCTGGATGGTCCGGCTTATGGTTCGACATAAGTCCAAAGAATGTCGCTTTGGACAAGTGCTACCGCAACAAATCGTGTACATTTGGACCCCCTGGACAAGATACGATGAGGCAGAATCCTTTCAAATTGATAGCAGTAAAGATATTTGGATCTATATCATTGGACGACATTGGCAATTCTGGATGCCCCGGCTTATGATTCGACCTGAGTCCAAAGAGAGTCGCTTTGGACAAGGGCTACCGCACAAATCTTGTACATTTGAAACTCCGGAACAAGGTATGATGAGGCATAATCCTATCACATTGATAGGAGTAAAGATATTTGCATCTATATCATTGGTCAACATCGGCAGTTCTGGATGGTCCGGCTTATGGTTCGACCTAACTCCAAAGAATGTCACTTTGGACAAGTGCTACCCACAAATCTTGTACATTTGAACCTCGTGGTCAAGATACGATGAGGCAGAATCATGTCAAATTGATAGGAGTAAAGATATTTGCAACTATATCATTGGTCAACATCGGCAATTGTGGATGGTCCGGCTTATGGTTCGACATAAGTCCAAAGAATGTCGCTTTGGACAAGTGCTACCGCAACAAATCGTGTACATTTTGACCCCCTGGACAAGATACGATGAGGCAGAATCCTGTCACATTGATAGGAGTAAAGATATTTGCATCTATATCATTGGACGACATTGGCAATTCTGGATGTCCCGTCTTATGATTCGACCTGAGTCCAAAGAGAGTCGCTTTGGACAAGGGCTACCGCACAAATCTTGTACATTTGAACCTCCGGAACAAGGTATGATGAGGCAGAATCCTATCACATTGATAGGAGTAAAGATATTTGCATCTATATCATTGGTCAACATCGGCAGTTCTGGATGGTCCGGCTTATGGTTCGACCTAAGTCCAAAGAGAGTCGTTTTGCACAAGGGCTACCACACAAACCTTGTACATTTGAACATCCGGAACAGGGTATGATGAGACAGAATCTTTTCAAATTGATAGGATTGAAGATATTTGCATCTATATCATTGGACGACATTGGCAATTCTGGATGCCCCGGCTTATGATTCGACCTGAGTCCAAAGAGAGTCGCTTTGGACAAGGGCTACCGCACAAATCTTGTACATTTGAACCTCCGGAACAAGGTATGACGAGGCATAATCCTATCACATTGATGGGACTAAAGATATTTGCATCTATATCATTGGTCAACATCGGCAGTTCTGGATGGTCCGGCTTATGGTTCGACCTAAGTCCAAAGAATGTCGCTTTGGACAAGTGCTACCGCACAAATGTTGTACATTTGAACCTCGTGGACAAGATACGATGAGGCAGAATCCTGTCAAATTGATAGGAGTGAAGATATTTGCATCTATACCATTGCACGACATTGGCAATTCTTGATGCTTCGGCTTATGGATCGACCTGAGTCCAAAGAGATTCGTTTTTGTGAAGTGCTAACGCACAAATCTTGTACATTTGGACCTCCTGCACAAGGTATGATGAGGCAGAATCCTGTCACATTGATAGGAGTAAAGATATTTGCATCTATATCACTGGGCGACATTAGCAATTCTGGATGCTCCGGCATATGATTCGATCTAAGTTCAAAGAGAGTCGCTTTGGACATGTGCTGCCGCCCAAATCTTGTCCATTTGGACCACCTGGACAAGATATGATGAGGCAGAATCCTTTCAGATTGATAGGAGTAAAGATATTTGCATCTACATCACTGGGCGACATTGGCAATTCTGGATGCTCCGGTATATGATTTGACCGGAGGCCAAAGAGAGTCGCTTTGGACACGTGCTACCGCACAAATCGTGTAAATTTGGACCTCCTGCACAAGGTATGATGAGGCAGAATCCTGTCACATTGATAGGAGTAAAGATATTTGCATCTATATCATTGGACGACATTGGCAATTCTGGATGTCCCGTCTTATGATTCGACCTGAGTCCAAAGAGAGTCGCTTTGGACAAGGGCTACCGCACAAATCTTGTACATTTGAACCTCCGGAACAAGGTATGATGAGGCAGAATCCTATCACATTGATAGGAGTAAAGATAATTGCATCTATATCATTGGTCAACATCGGCAGTTCTGGATGGTCCGGCTTATGGTTCGACCTAACTCCAAAGAATGTCACTTTGGACAAGTGCTACCCACAAATCTTGTACATTTGAACCTCGTGGTCAAGATACGATGAGGCAGAATCATGTCAAATTGTTAGGAGTAAAGATATTTGCAACTATATCATTGGTCAACATCGGCAATTCTGGATGGTCCGGCTTATGGTTCGACATAAGTCCAAAGAATGTCGCTTTGGACAAGTGCTACCCACAAATCTTGTACATTTGAACCTCGTAGACAAGATACGATGAGGCAGAAACCTGTCAAATTTATAGGAGTAAAGATATTTGCATCTATATCATTGGTCAACATCGGCAATTCTGAATGGTCCATATTATGTTCGACCTAAGTCCAAACAATGTCGTTTTGGACAAGTGCTACCGCACAAATCTTGTACATTTGAACCTCCTGTACAAGGTAGAATGAGGCAGAATCCTGTCAAATTGATAGGAGTGAAGATATTTGCATCTATACCATTGCACGACATTGGCAATTCTTGATGCTTCGGCTTATGGATCGACCTGAGTCCAAAGAGATTCGTTTTTGTGAAGTGCTAACGCACAAATCTTGTACATTTGGACCTCCTGCACAAGGTATGATGAGGCAGAATCCTGTCACATTGATAGGAGTAAAGATATTTGCATCTATATCACTGGGCGACATTAGCAATTCTGGATGCTCCGGCATATGATTCGACCTAAGTTCAAAGAGAGTCGCTTTGGACAAATGCTGCCGCCCAAATCTTGTCCATTTGGACCACCTGGACAAGATATGATGAGGCAGAATCCTTTCAGATTGATAGGAGTAAAGATATTTGCATCTACATCACTGGGCGACATTGGCAATTCTGGATGCTCCGGTATATGATTTGACCGGAGGCCAAAGAGAGTCGCTTTGGACACGTGCTACCGCACAAATCGTGTAAATTTGGACCTCCTGCACAAGGTATGATGAGGCAGAATCCTGTCACATTGATAGGAGTAAAGATATTTGCATCTATATCATTGGACGACATTGGCAATTCTGGATGTCCCGTCTTATGATTCGACCTGAGTCCAAAGAGAGTCGCTTTGGACAAGGGCTACCGCACAAATCTTCTCCATTTGAACCTCCGGAACAAGGTATGATGAGGCAGAATCCTATCACATTGATAGGAGTAAAGATAATTGCATCTATATCATTGGTCAACATCGGCAGTTGTGGATGGTCCGGCTTATGGTTCGACCTAACTCCAAAGAATGTCACTTTGGACAAGTGCTACCCACAAATCTTGTACATTTGAACCTCGTGGTCAAGATACGATGAGGCAGAATCATGTCAAATTGTTAGGAGTAAAGATATTTGCAACTATATCATTGGTCAACATCGGCAATTCTGGATGGTGCGGCTTATGGTTCGACATAAGTCCAAAGAATGTCGCTTTGGACAAGTGCTACCGCAACAAATCGTGTACATTTGGACCCCCTGGACAAGATACGATGATGCAGAATCCTTTCAAATTGATAGCAGTAAAGATATTTGGATCTATATCATTGGACGACATTGGCAATTCTGGATGCCCCGGCTTATGATTCGACCTGAGTCCAAAGAGAGTCGCTTTGGACAAGGGCTACCGCACAAATCTTGTACATTTGAACCTCCGGAACAAGGTATGATGAGGCATAATCCTATCACATTGATAGGAGTAAAGATATTTGCATCTATATCATTGGTCAACATCGGCAGTTCTGGATGGTCCGGCTTATGGTTCGACCTAAGTCCAAAGAATGTCGCTTTGGACAAGTGCTACCGCACAAATCTTGTACATTTGAACCTCGTGGACAAGATACGATGAGGCAGAATCCTGTCATATTGATAGCAGTAAAGATATTTGCATCTATATGATTGCACGACATTGAAAATTCTTGATGCTTCGGCTTATGGATCGACCTGAGTCCAAGGAGTTTCGCTTTTGTGAAGTGCTAACGCACAAATCTTGTCCATTTGGACCTCCTGCACAAGGTATGATGAGGCAGAATCCTATCACATTGATAGGAGTAAAGATATTTGCATCTATATCACTGGACGACATTGGCAATTCTGGATGCTCCGGCATTTGATTCGACCGGAGGCCAAAGAGAGTCGCTTTGGACAGGTGCTACCGCACAAATCTTGTACATTTGGACCCCCTGGATAAGATACGATGAGGCAGAATCCTGTCAAATTGATAGCAGTAAAGATATTTGCATCTATATTATTGGACGACATTGGCAATTCTGGATGCCCCGGCTTATGATTCGACCTGAGTCCAAAGAGAGTCGCTTTGGACAAGGGCTACCGCACAAATCTTGTACATTTGGACCCCCTGGATAAGATACGATGAGGCAGAATCCTGTCAAATTGATAGCAGTAAAGATATTTGCATCTATATCATTGGACGACATCGGCAATTCGGGATGGTCCGGCTTATGGTTCGACATAAGTCCAAAGAATGTCGCTTTGGACAAGTGCTACCGCAACAAATCTTGTACATTTGAACCTCGTGGACAAGATACGATGCGGCAGAATCCTGTCAAATTGATAGGAGTGATGATGTTTGCATCTATATCATTGGACGACATTGGCAATACTGGAAGATCGGCATATGATTCGACCTGAGTTCAAAGAGAGTCGCTTTGGACAAATACTGCCGCCCAAATCTTGTCCATTTGGACCTCCTGTACAAGGCATGATGAGGCAGAATCCTATCACATTGATAGGAGTAAAGATATTTGCATCTATATCATTGGTCAACATCGGCAGTTCTGGATGGTCCGGCTTATGGTTCGACCTAACTCCAAAGAATGTCACTTTGGACAAGTGCTACCCACAAATCTTGTACATTTGAACCTCGTGGTCAAGATACGATGAGGCAGAATCTTGTCAAATTGATAGGAGTAAAGATATTTGCATCTATATCATTGGTCAACATCGGCAATTCTGGATGGTCCGGCTTATGGTTCCACATAAGTCCAAAGAATGTCGCTTTGGACAAGTGCTACCGCAACAAATCGTGTACATTTGGACCCCCTGGACAAGATACGATGAGGCAGAATCCTTTCAAATTGATAGCAGTAAAGATATTTGGATCTATACCATTGCTCGACATTGGCAATTCTTGATGCTTCGGCCTATGGATCGACCTGAGTCCAAAGAGAGTCGCTTTGGACAAGGGCTACCGCACAAGCCTTGTACCTTTGGACCCCCTGGACAATATACGATGAGCCAGAATCCTGTCAAATTGATAGCAGTAAAGATATTTGCATCTATATCATTGGACGACATTGGCAATTCTGGATGCCCCGGCTTATGGTTCGACCTGAGTCCAAAGAGAGTCGCTTCGGACAAGGGCTACCGCACAAATCTTGTACATTTGAACCTCCGGACAAGGTATGATGGGGCATAATCCTATCACATTGATAGGAGTAAGGATATTTGCATCTATATCATTGGTCAACATCGGCAATTCTGGATGGTCCGGCTTATGGTTCGACATAAGTCCAAAGAATGTCGCTTTGGACAAGTGCTACCGCAACAAATCGTGTACATTTGGACCCCCTGGACAAGATACGATGAGACAGAATCCTGTCAAATTGATGGCAGTAATGATATTTGCATCTATACCATTGCACGACATTGGCAATTCTTGATGCTTCGGCTTATGGATCGACCTGAGTCCAAAGTGTTTCGCTTTGGACAAGTGCTACCGCACAAATCTTGTACATTTGGACCTCCGGAACACGGTATGCTGAGATAGAATCCCGTCAAATTGATAGGAGTAAAGATATTTGCATCTATACCATTGCACGACATTGGCAATTCTGGATGCTCCGGCGTATGATTCGACCGGAGGCCAAAGAGAGTCGCATTGTATAAGTGCTACCGCACAAGTATTGTACATTTGGACCCCCTGGACAATATACGATGAGGCAGAATCCTGTCAATTTGATGGGAGTAAAGATATTTGCATCTATATCACTGGGCGACATTAGCAATTCTGGATGCTCCGGCATATGATTCGACCTAATTTCAAAGAGAGTCGCTTTGGACAAATGCTGCCGCCCAAATCTTGTCCATTTGGACCACCTGGACAAGATATGATGAGGCAGAATCCTTTCAGATTGATAGGAGTAAAGATATTTGCATCTACATCACTGGGCGACATTGGCAATTCTGGATGCTCCGGCATATGATTCGATCGGAGGCCAAAGAGAGTCGCTTTGGACACCTGCTACCGCACAAATCGTGTAAATTTGGACCCCCTGGACAAGATACGATGAGGCAGAGTCCTGTCAAATTGATAGCAGTAAAGATATTTGCATCTATATCACTGGGCGACATTGGTAATTCTGGATGCTCCGGCATATGATTCGACCTAAGTTCAAAGAGAGTCGCTTTGGACAAATGCTGCCACCCAAATCTTGTACATTTGGACCCCCTGGACAAGATACGATGATGCAGAATCCTTTCAAATTGATAGCAGTAAAGATATTTGGATCTATATCATTGGACGACATTGGCAATTCTGGATGCCCCGGCTTATGATTCGACCTGAGTCCAAAGAGAGTCGCTTTGGACAAGGGCTACCGCACAAATCTTGTACATTTGAACCTCCGGAACAAGGTATGATGAGGCATAATCCTATCACATTGATAGGAGTAAAGATATTTGCATCTATATCATTGGTCAACATCGGCAGTTCTGGATGGTCCGGCTTATGGTTCGACCTAAGTCCAAAGAATGTCGCTTTGGACAAGTGCTACCGCACAAATCTTGTACATTTGAACCTCGTGGACAAGATACGATGAGGCAGAATCCTGTCATATTGATAGCAGTAAAGATATTTGCATCTATATGATTGCACGACATTGAAAATTCTTGATGCTTCGGCTTATGGATCGACCTGAGTCCAAGGAGTTTCGCTTTTGTGAAGTGCTAACGCACAAATCTTGTCCATTTGGACCTCCTGCACAAGGTATGATGAGGCAGAATCCTATCACATTGATAGGAGTAAAGATATTTGCATCTATATCACTGGACGACATTGGCAATTCTGGATGCTCCGGCATTTGATTCGACCGGAGGCCAAAGAGAGTCGCTTTGGACAGGTGCTACCGCACAAATCTTGTACATTTGGACCCCCTGGATAAGATACGATGAGGCAGAATCCTGTCAAATTGATAGCAGTAAAGATATTTGCATCTATATTATTGGACGACATTGGCAATTCTGGATGCCCCGGCTTATGATTCGACCTGAGTCCAAAGAGAGTCGCTTTGGACAAGGGCTACCGCACAAATCTTGTACATTTGGACCCCCTGGATAAGATACGATGAGGCAGAATCCTGTCAAATTGATAGCAGTAAAGATATTTGCATCTATATCATTGGACGACATCGGCAATTCGGGATGGTCCGGCTTATGGTTCGACATAAGTCCAAAGAATGTCGCTTTGGACAAGTGCTACCGCAACAAATCTTGTACATTTGAACCTCGTGGACAAGATACGATGCGGCAGAATCCTGTCAAATTGATAGGAGTGATGATGTTTGCATCTATATCATTGGACGACATTGGCAATACTGGAAGATCGGCATATGATTCGACCTGAGTTCAAAGAGAGTCGCTTTGGACAAATACTGCCGCCCAAATCTTGTCCATTTGGACCTCCTGTACAAGGCATGATGAGGCAGAATCCTATCACATTGATAGGAGTAAAGATATTTGCATCTATATCATTGGTCAACATCGGCAGTTCTGGATGGTCCGGCTTATGGTTCGACCTAACTCCAAAGAATGTCACTTTGGACAAGTGCTACCCACAAATCTTGTACATTTGAACCTCGTGGTCAAGATACGATGAGGCAGAATCTTGTCAAATTGATAGGAGTAAAGATATTTGCATCTATATCATTGGTCAACATCGGCAATTCTGGATGGTCCGGCTTATGGTTCCACATAAGTCCAAAGAATGTCGCTTTGGACAAGTGCTACCGCAACAAATCGTGTACATTTGGACCCCCTGGACAAGATACGATGAGGCAGAATCCTTTCAAATTGATAGCAGTAAAGATATTTGGATCTATACCATTGCTCGACATTGGCAATTCTTGATGCTTCGGCCTATGGATCGACCTGAGTCCAAAGAGAGTCGCTTTGGACAAGTGCTACCGCACAAATCTTGTACATTTGAACCTCCGGACAAGGTATGATGGGGCATAATCCTATCACATTGATAGGAGTAAGGATATTTGCATCTATATCATTGGTCAACATCGGCAATTCTGGATGGTCCGGCTTATGGTTCGACATAAGTCCAAAGAATGTCGCTTTGGACAAGTGCTACCGCAACAAATCGTGTACATTTGGACCCCCTGGACAAGATACGATGAGACAGAATCCTGTCAAATTGATGGCAGTAATGATATTTGCATCTATACCATTGCACGACATTGGCAATTCTTGATGCTTCGGCTTATGGATCGACCTGAGTCCAAAGTGTTTCGCTTTGGACAAGTGCTACCGCACAAATCTTGTACATTTGGACCTCCGGAACACGGTATGCTGAGATAGAATCCCGTCAAATTGATAGGAGTAAAGATATTTGCATCTATACCATTGCACGACATTGGCAATTCTGGATGCTCCGGCGTATGATTCGACCGGAGGCCAAAGAGAGTCGCATTGTATAAGTGCTACCGCACAAGTATTGTACATTTGGACCCCCTGGACAATATACGATGAGGCAGAATCCTGTCAATTTGATGGGAGTAAAGATATTTGCATCTATATCACTGGGCGACATTAGCAATTCTGGATGCTCCGGCATATGATTCGACCTAATTTCAAAGAGAGTCGCTTTGGACAAATGCTGCCGCCCAAATCTTGTCCATTTGGACCACCTGGACAAGATATGATGAGGCAGAATCCTTTCAGATTGATAGGAGTAAAGATATTTGCATCTACATCACTGGGCGACATTGGCAATTCTGGATGCTCCGGCATATGATTCGATCGGAGACCAAAGAGAGTCGCTTTGGACACCTGCTACCGCACAAATCGTGTAAATTTGGACCCCCTGGACAAGATACGATGAGGCAGAGTCCTGTCAAATTGATAGCAGTAAAGATATTTGCATCTATATCACTGGGCGACATTGGTAATTCTGGATGCTCCGGCATATGATTCGACCTAAGTTCAAAGAGAGTCGCTTTGGACAAATGCTGCCACCCAAATCTTGTCCATTTGGATCCCCTGGACAATATACGATGAGGCAGAATCCTGTCAATTTGATGGGAGTAAAGATATTTGCATCTATATCATTGGACGACATTGGCAATTCTGGATGCTCCGGCTTATGATTCGACCTGAGTCCAAAGAGAGTCGCTTTGGACAAATGCTGCCACCCAAATCTTGTCCATTTGGATCCCCTGGACAATATACGATGAGGCAGAATCCTGTCAATTTGATGGGAGTAAAGATATTTGCATCTATATCATTGGACGACATTGGCAATTCTGGATGCTCCGGCTTATGATTCGACCTGAATACAAAGAGAGTCGGTTTGGGCAAATGCTGCCGCCCAAAACTTGTACATTTGGACCCCCTGGACAAGATACGATGAGGCAGAATCCTGTCAAATTGATAGGAGTAAAGATATTTGCATCTATATCATTGGTCAACATTGGCAATTCTGGATGGTCCGGCTTATGATCGACCTAAGTCCAAACAATGCCGTTTTGGACAAGTGCTACCGCACAAATCTTGTACATTTGAACCTCGTGGACAAGATACAATGCGGCAGAATCCTGTCAAATTGATAGGAGTGATGATGTTTGCATCTATATCATTGGACGACATTGGCAATTCTGGATGCCCCGGCTTATGATCCGACCGGAGGCCAAACAGAGTCGCTTTGGACACGTGCTACCGCACAAATCTTGTACATTTGGACCCCCTGGACAAGATACGATGAGGCAGAATCCTGTCAAATTGATAGCAGTAAAGATATTTGCATCTATATCATTGCACGACATTGGCAATTCTGGATGCTTCGGCTTATGGATCGACCTGAGTCCAAAGAGTTTCGCTTTGGACAAGTGCTACCGCAACAAATCGTGTACATTTGAACCTCGTGGACAAGATACGATGATGCAGAATCCTGTCAAATTTATAGGAGTAAAGATATTTGCATCTATATCATTGGTCAACATCGGCAATTCTGAATGGTCCAGCTTATGTTCGACCTAAGTCCAAAGAATGTCGTTTTGGACAAGGGCTACCACACAAACCTTGTACATTTGAACATCCGGAACAGGGTATGATGAGACAGAATCCTGTCAAATTGATAGGATTGAAGATATTTGCATCTATATCATTGGACGACATTGGCAATTCTGGATGCCCCGGCTTATGATTCGACCTGAGTCCAAAGAGAGTCGCTTTGGACAAGGGCTACCGCACAAATCTTGTACATTTGAACCTCCGGAACAAGGTATGATGAGGCATAATCCTATCACATTGATAGGACTAAAGATATTTGCATCTATATCATTGGTCAACATCGGCAGTTCTGGATGGTCCGGCTTATGGTTCGACCTAAGTCCAAAGAATGTCGCTTTGGACAAGTGCTACCGCACAAATCTTGTACATTTGAACCTCGTGGACAAGATACGATGAGGCAGAATCCTGTTATATTGATAGCAGTAAATATATTTGCATCTATATGATTGCACGACATTGAAAATTCTTGATGCTTCGGTTTATGGATCGACCTGAGTCCAAGGAGTTTCGCTTTTGTGAAGTGCTAACGCACAAATCTTGTACATTTGGACCTCCTGCACAAGGTATGATGAGGCAGAATCCTATCACATTGATAGGAGTAAAGATATTTGCATCTATATCACTGGACGACATTGGCAATTCTGGATGCTCCGGCATATGATTCGACTGGAGGCCAAAGAGAGTCGCTTTGGACAGGTGCTACCGCACAAATCTTGTACATTTGGACCTCCGGAATAAGGTATGATGAGGCAGAATCCTATCACATTGATAGGAGTAAAGATATTTGCATCTATATCATTGGCCAACATCGGCAGTTCTGGATGGTCCGGCTTATGGTTCGACCTTACTCCAAAGAATGTCGCTTTGGACAAGTGCTACCCACAAATCTTGTACATTTGAACCTCGTAGACAAGATACGATGAGGCAGAAACCTGTCAAATTTATAGGAGTAAAGATATTTGCATCTATATCATTGGTCAACATCGGCAATTCTGAATGGTCCAGCTTATGTTCGACCTAAGTCCAAACAATGTCGTTTTGGACAAGTGCTACCGCACAAATCTTGTACATTTGAACCTCCTGTACAAGGTATGATGAGGCAGAATCCTGTCAAATTGATAGGAGTGAAGATATTTGCATCTATACCATTGCACGACATTGGCAATTCTTGATGCTTCGGCTTATGGATCGACCTGAGTCCAAAGAGATTCGTTTTTGTGAAGTGCTAACGCACAAATCTTGTACATTTGGACCTCCTGCACAAGGTATGATGAGGCAGAATCCTGTCACATTGATAGGAGTAAAGATATTTGCATCTATATCACTGGGCGACATTAGCAATTCTGGATGCTCCGGCATATGATTCGACCTAAGTTCAAAGAGAGTCGCTTTGGACAAATGCTGCCGCCCAAATCTTGTCCATTTGGACCACATGGACAAGATATGATGAGGCAGAATCCTTTCAGATTGATAGGAGTAAAGATATTTGCATCTACATCACTGGGCGACATTGGCAATTCTGGATGCTCCGGTATATGATTTGACCGGAGGCCAAAGAGAGTCGCTTTGGACACGTGCTACCGCACAAATCGTGTAAATTTGGACCTCCTGCACAAGGTATGATGAGGCAGAATCCTGTCACATTGATAGGAGTAAAGATATTTGCATCTATATCATTGGACGACATTGGCAATTCTGGATGTCCCGTCTTATGATTCGACCTGAGTCCAAAGAGAGTCGCTTTGGACAAGGGCTACCGCACAAATCTTGTACATTTGAACCTCCGGAACAAGGTATGATGAGGCAGAATCCTATCACATTGATAGGAGTAAAGCTAATTGCATCTATATCATTGGTCAACATCGGCAGTTCTGGTTGGTCCGGCTTATGGTTCGACCTAACTCCAAAGAATGTCACTTTGGACAAGTGCTACCCACAAATCTTGTACATTTGAACCTCGTGGTCAAGATACGATGAGGCAGAATCTTGTCAAATTGATAGGAGTAAAGATATTTGCATCTATATCATTGGTCAACATCGGCAATTCTGGATGGTCCGGCTTATGGTTCCACATAAGTCCAAAGAATGTCGCTTTGGACAAGTGCTACCGCAACAAATCGTGTACATTTGGACCCCCTGGACAAGATACGATGAGGCAGAATCCTTTCAAATTGATAGCAGTAAAGATATTTGGATCTATACCATTGCTCGACATTGGCAATTCTTGATGCTTCGGCCTATGGATCGACCTGAGTCCAAAGAGAGTCGCTTTGGACAAGGGCTACCGCACAAGCCTTGTACCTTTGGACCCCCTGGACAATATACGATGAGCCAGAATCCTGTCAAATTGATAGCAGTAAAGATATTTGCATCTATATCATTGGACGACATTGGCAATTCTGGATGCCCCGGCTTATGGTTCGACCTGAGTCCAAAGAGAGTCGCTTCGGACAAGGGCTACCGCACAAATCTTGTACATTTGAACCTCCGGACAAGGTATGATGGGGCATAATCCTATCACATTGATAGGAGTAAGGATATTTGCATCTATATCATTGGTCAACATCGGCAATTCTGGATGGTCCGGCTTATGGTTCGACATAAGTCCAAAGAATGTCGCTTTGGACAAGTGCTACCGCAACAAATCGTGTACATTTGGACCCCCTGGACAAGATACGATGAGACAGAATCCTGTCAAATTGATGGCAGTAATGATATTTGCATCTATACCATTGCACGACATTGGCAATTCTTGATGCTTCGGCTTATGGATCGACCTGAGTCCAAAGTGTTTCGCTTTGGACAAGTGCTACCGCACAAATCTTGTACATTTGGACCTCCGGAACACGGTATGCTGAGATAGAATCCCGTCAAATTGATAGGAGTAAAGATATTTGCATCTATACCATTGCACGACATTGGCAATTCTGGATGCTCCGGCGTATGATTCGACCGGAGGCCAAAGAGAGTCGCATTGTATAAGTGCTACCGCACAAGTATTGTACATTTGGACCCCCTGGACAATATACGATGAGGCAGAATCCTGTCAATTTGATGGGAGTAAAGATATTTGCATCTATATCACTGGGCGACATTAGCAATTCTGGATGCTCCGGCATATGATTCGACCTAATTTCAAAGAGAGTCGCTTTGGACAAATGCTGCCGCCCAAATCTTGTCCATTTGGACCACCTGGACAAGATATGATGAGGCAGAATCCTTTCAGATTGATAGGAGTAAAGATATTTGCATCTACATCACTGGGCGACATTGGCAATTCTGGATGCTCCGGCATATGATTCGATCGGAGGCCAAAGAGAGTCGCTTTGGACACCTGCTACCGCACAAATCGTGTAAATTTGGACCCCCTGGACAAGATACGATGAGGCAGAGTCCTGTCAAATTGATAGCAGTAAAGATATTTGCATCTATATCACTGGGCGACATTGGTAATTCTGGATGCTCCGGCATATGATTCGACCTAAGTTCAAAGAGAGTCGCTTTGGACAAATGCTGCCACCCAAATCTTGTACATTTGGACCCCCTGGACAAGATACGATGATGCAGAATCCTTTCAAATTGATAGCAGTAAAGATATTTGGATCTATATCATTGGACGACATTGGCAATTCTGGATGCCCCGGCTTATGATTCGACCTGAGTCCAAAGAGAGTCGCTTTGGACAAGGGCTACCGCACAAATCTTGTACATTTGAACCTCCGGAACAAGGTATGATGAGGCATAATCCTATCACATTGATAGGAGTAAAGATATTTGCATCTATATCATTGGTCAACATCGGCAGTTCTGGATGGTCCGGCTTATGGTTCGACCTAAGTCCAAAGAATGTCGCTTTGGACAAGTGCTACCGCACAAATCTTGTACATTTGAACCTCGTGGACAAGATACGATGAGGCAGAATCCTGTCATATTGATAGCAGTAAAGATATTTGCATCTATATGATTGCACGACATTGAAAATTCTTGATGCTTCGGCTTATGGATCGACCTGAGTCCAAGGAGTTTCGCTTTTGTGAAGTGCTAACGCACAAATCTTGTCCATTTGGACCTCCTGCACAAGGTATGATGAGGCAGAATCCTATCACATTGATAGGAGTAAAGATATTTGCATCTATATCACTGGACGACATTGGCAATTCTGGATGCTCCGGCATTTGATTCGACCGGAGGCCAAAGAGAGTCGCTTTGGACAGGTGCTACCGCACAAATCTTGTACATTTGGACCCCCTGGATAAGATACGATGAGGCAGAATCCTGTCAAATTGATAGCAGTAAAGATATTTGCATCTATATTATTGGACGACATTGGCAATTCTGGATGCCCCGGCTTATGATTCGACCTGAGTCCAAAGAGAGTCGCTTTGGACAAGGGCTACCGCACAAATCTTGTACATTTGGACCCCCTGGATAAGATACGATGAGGCAGAATCCTGTCAAATTGATAGCAGTAAAGATATTTGCATCTATATCATTGGACGACATCGGCAATTCGGGATGGTCCGGCTTATGGTTCGACATAAGTCCAAAGAATGTCGCTTTGGACAAGTGCTACCGCAACAAATCTTGTACATTTGAACCTCGTGGACAAGATACGATGCGGCAGAATCCTGTCAAATTGATAGGAGTGATGATGTTTGCATCTATATCATTGGACGACATTGGCAATACTGGAAGATCGGCATATGATTCGACCTGAGTTCAAAGAGAGTCGCTTTGGACAAATACTGCCGCCCAAATCTTGTCCATTTGGACCTCCTGTACAAGGCATGATGAGGCAGAATCCTATCACATTGATAGGAGTAAAGATATTTGCATCTATATCATTGGTCAACATCGGCAGTTCTGGATGGTCCGGCTTATGGTTCGACCTAACTCCAAAGAATGTCACTTTGGACAAGTGCTACCCACAAATCTTGTACATTTGAACCTCGTGGTCAAGATACGATGAGGCAGAATCTTGTCAAATTGATAGGAGTAAAGATATTTGCATCTATATCATTGGTCAACATCGGCAATTCTGGATGGTCCGGCTTATGGTTCCACATAAGTCCAAAGAATGTCGCTTTGGACAAGTGCTACCGCAACAAATCGTGTACATTTGGACCCCCTGGACAAGATACGATGAGGCAGAATCCTTTCAAATTGATAGCAGTAAAGATATTTGGATCTATACCATTGCTCGACATTGGCAATTCTTGATGCTTCGGCCTATGGATCGACCTGAGTCCAAAGAGAGTCGCTTTGGACAAGTGCTACCGCACAAATCTTGTACATTTGAACCTCCGGACAAGGTATGATGGGGCATAATCCTATCACATTGATAGGAGTAAGGATATTTGCATCTATATCATTGGTCAACATCGGCAATTCTGGATGGTCCGGCTTATGGTTCGACATAAGTCCAAAGAATGTCGCTTTGGACAAGTGCTACCGCAACAAATCGTGTACATTTGGACCCCCTGGACAAGATACGATGAGACAGAATCCTGTCAAATTGATGGCAGTAATGATATTTGCATCTATACCATTGCACGACATTGGCAATTCTTGATGCTTCGGCTTATGGATCGACCTGAGTCCAAAGTGTTTCGCTTTGGACAAGTGCTACCGCACAAATCTTGTACATTTGGACCTCCGGAACACGGTATGCTGAGATAGAATCCCGTCAAATTGATAGGAGTAAAGATATTTGCATCTATACCATTGCACGACATTGGCAATTCTGGATGCTCCGGCGTATGATTCGACCGGAGGCCAAAGAGAGTCGCATTGTATAAGTGCTACCGCACAAGTATTGTACATTTGGACCCCCTGGACAATATACGATGAGGCAGAATCCTGTCAATTTGATGGGAGTAAAGATATTTGCATCTATATCACTGGGCGACATTAGCAATTCTGGATGCTCCGGCATATGATTCGACCTAATTTCAAAGAGAGTCGCTTTGGACAAATGCTGCCGCCCAAATCTTGTCCATTTGGACCACCTGGACAAGATATGATGAGGCAAAATCCTTTCAGATTGATAGGAGTAAAGATATTTGCATCTACATCACTGGGCGACATTGGCAATTCTGGATGCTCCGGCATATGATTCGATCGGAGGCCAAAGAGAGTCGCTTTGGACACCTGCTACCGCACAAATCGTGTAAATTTGGACCCCCTGGACAAGATACGATGAGGCAGAGTCCTGTCAAATTGATAGCAGTAAAGATATTTGCATCTATATCACTGGGCGACATTGGTAATTCTGGATGCTCCGGCATATGATTCGACCTAAGTTCAAAGAGAGTCGCTTTGGACAAATGCTGCCACCCAAATCTTGTCCATTTGGATCCCCTGGACAATATACGATGAGGCAGAATCCTGTCAATTTGATGGGAGTAAAGATATTTGCATCTATATCATTGGACGACATTGGCAATTCTGGATGCTCCGGCTTATGATTCGACCTGAGTCCAAAGAGAGTCGCTTTGGACAAATGCTGCCACCCAAATCTTGTCCATTTGGATCCCCTGGACAATATACGATGAGGCAGAATCC
Organism: Priocnemis perturbator; assembly: GCA_963942575.1. NCBI lineage: Eukaryota > Metazoa > Arthropoda > Insecta > Hymenoptera > Pompilidae > Priocnemis > Priocnemis perturbator. The sequence goes on along the minus strand of CAWWDK010000335.1, from coordinate 184,875 downwards.
TGTCAATTTGATGGGAGTAAAGATATTTGCATCTATATCATTGGACGACATTGGCAATTCTGGATGCTCCGGCTTATGATTCGACCTGAATACAAAGAGAGTCGGTTTGGGCAAATGCTGCCGCCCAAAACTTGTACATTTGGACCCCCTGGACAAGATACGATGAGGCAGAATCCTGTCAAATTGATAGGAGTAAAGATATTTGCATCTATATCATTGGTCAACATTGGCAATTCTGGATGGTCCGGCTTATGATCGACCTAAGTCCAAACAATGCCGTTTTGGACAAGTGCTACCGCACAAATCTTGTACATTTGAACCTCGTGGACAAGATACAATGCGGCAGAATCCTGTCAAATTGATAGGAGTGATGATGTTTGCATCTATATCATTGGACGACATTGGCAATTCTGGATGCCCCGGCTTATGATCCGACCGGAGGCCAAACAGAGTCGCTTTGGACACGTGCTACCGCACAAATCTTGTACATTTGGACCCCCTGGACAAGATACGATGAGGCAGAATCCTGTCAAATTGATAGCAGTAAAGATATTTGCATCTATATCATTGCACGACATTGGCAATTCTGGATGCTTCGGCTTATGGATCGACCTGAGTCCAAAGAGTTTCGCTTTGGACAAGTGCTACCGCAACAAATCGTGTACATTTGAACCTCGTGGACAAGATACGATGATGCAGAATCCTGTCAAATTTATAGGAGTAAAGATATTTGCATCTATATCATTGGTCAACATCGGCAATTCTGAATGGTCCAGCTTATGTTCGACCTAAGTCCAAAGAATGTCGTTTTGGACAAGGGCTACCACACAAACCTTGTACATTTGAACATCCGGAACAGGGTATGATGAGACAGAATCCTGTCAAATTGATAGGATTGAAGATATTTGCATCTATATCATTGGACGACATTGGCAATTCTGGATGCCCCGGCTTATGATTCGACCTGAGTCCAAAGAGAGTCGCTTTGGACAAGGGCTACCGCACAAATCTTGTACATTTGAACCTCCGGAACAAGGTATGATGAGGCATAATCCTATCACATTGATAGGACTAAAGATATTTGCATCTATATCATTGGTCAACATCGGCAGTTCTGGATGGTCCGGCTTATGGTTCGACCTAAGTCCAAAGAATGTCGCTTTGGACAAGTGCTACCGCACAAATCTTGTACATTTGAACCTCGTGGACAAGATACGATGAGGCAGAATCCTGTTATATTGATAGCAGTAAATATATTTGCATCTATATGATTGCACGACATTGAAAATTCTTGATGCTTCGGTTTATGGATCGACCTGAGTCCAAGGAGTTTCGCTTTTGTGAAGTGCTAACGCACAAATCTTGTACATTTGGACCTCCTGCACAAGGTATGATGAGGCAGAATCCTATCACATTGATAGGAGTAAAGATATTTGCATCTATATCACTGGACGACATTGGCAATTCTGGATGCTCCGGCATATGATTCGACTGGAGGCCAAAGAGAGTCGCTTTGGACAGGTGCTACCGCACAAATCTTGTACATTTGGACCTCCGGAATAAGGTATGATGAGGCAGAATCCTATCACATTGATAGGAGTAAAGATATTTGCATCTATATCATTGGCCAACATCGGCAGTTCTGGATGGTCCGGCTTATGGTTCGACCTTACTCCAAAGAATGTCGCTTTGGACAAGTGCTACCCACAAATCTTGTACATTTGAACCTCGTAGACAAGATACGATGAGGCAGAAACCTGTCAAATTTATAGGAGTAAAGATATTTGCATCTATATCATTGGTCAACATCGGCAATTCTGAATGGTCCAGCTTATGTTCGACCTAAGTCCAAACAATGTCGTTTTGGACAAGTGCTACCGCACAAATCTTGTACATTTGAACCTCCTGTACAAGGTATGATGAGGCAGAATCCTGTCAAATTGATAGGAGTGAAGATATTTGCATCTATACCATTGCACGACATTGGCAATTCTTGATGCTTCGGCTTATGGATCGACCTGAGTCCAAAGAGATTCGTTTTTGTGAAGTGCTAACGCACAAATCTTGTACATTTGGACCTCCTGCACAAGGTATGATGAGGCAGAATCCTGTCACATTGATAGGAGTAAAGATATTTGCATCTATATCACTGGGCGACATTAGCAATTCTGGATGCTCCGGCATATGATTCGACCTAAGTTCAAAGAGAGTCGCTTTGGACAAATGCTGCCGCCCAAATCTTGTCCATTTGGACCACATGGACAAGATATGATGAGGCAGAATCCTATCACATTGATAGGAGTAAAGCTAATTGCATCTATATCATTGGTCAACATCGGCAGTTCTGGTTGGTCCGGCTTATGGTTCGACCTAACTCCAAAGAATGTCACTTTGGACAAGTGCTACCCACAAATCTTGTACATTTGAACCTCGTGGTCAAGATACGATGAGGCAGAATCATGTCAAATTGTTAGGAGTAAAGATATTTGCAACTATATCATTGGTCAACATCGGCAATTCTGGATGGTGCGGCTTATGGTTCGACATAAGTCCAAAGAATGTCGCTTTGGACAAGTGCTACCGCAACAAATCGTGTACATTTGGACCCCCTGGACAAGATACGATGATGCAGAATCCTTTCAAATTGATAGCAGTAAAGATATTTGGATCTATATCATTGGACGACATTGGCAATTCTGGATGCCCCGGCTTATGTTTCGACCTGAGTCCAAAGAGAGTCGCTTTGGACAAGGGCTACCGCCCAAATCTTGTACATTTGAACCTCCGGAACAAGGTATGATGAGGCATAATCCTATCACATTGATAGGAGTAAAGATATTTGCATCTATATCATTGGTCAACATCGGCAGTTCTGGATGGTCCGGCTTATGGTTCGACCTAAGTCCAAAGAATGTCGCTTTGGACAAGTGCTACCGCACAAATCTTGTACATTTGAACCTCGTGGACAAGATACGATGAGGCAGAATCCTGTCATATTGATAGCAGTAAAGATATTTGCATCTATATGATTGCACGACATTGAAAATTCTTGATGCTTCGGCTTATGGATCGACCTGAGTCCAAGGAGTTTCGCTTTTGTGAAGTGCTAACGCACAAATCTTGTACATTTGGACCTCCTGCACAAGGTATGATGAGGCAGAATCCTATCACATTGATAGGAGTAAAGATATTTGCATCTATATCACTGGACGACATTGGCAATTCTGGATGCTCCGGCATATGATTCGACCGGAGGCCAAAGAGAGTCGCTTTGGACAGGTGCTACCGCACAAATCTTGTACATTTGGACCCCCTGGATAAGATACGATGAGGCAGAATCCTGTCAAATTGATAGCAGTAAAGATATTTGCATCTATATCATTGGACGACATTGGCAATTCTGGATGCCCCGGCTTATGATTCGACCTGAGTCCAAAGAGAGTCGCTTTGGACAAGGACTACCGCACAAATCTTGTACATTTGAACCTCCGGAACAAGGTATGATGAGGCAGAATCCTATCACATTGATAGGAGTAAAGATATTTGCATCTATATCATTGGTCAACATCGGCAGTTCTGGATGGTCCGGCTTATGGTTCGACCTTACTCCAAAGAATGTCGCTTTGGACAAGTGCTACCCACAAATCTTGTACATTTGAACCTCGTGGACAAGATACGATGAGGCAGAATCCTGTCAAATTTATAGGAGTAAAGATATTTGCATCTATATCATTGGTCAACATCGGCAATTCTGAATGGTCCAGCTTATGTTCGACCTAAGTCCAAACAATGTCGTTTTGGACAAGTGCTACCGCACAAATCTTGTACATTTGAACCTCGTGGACAAGATACGATGCGGCAGAATCCTGTCAAATTGATAGGAGTGATGATGTTTGCATCTATATCATTGGACGACATTGGCAATTCTGGAAGATCGGCATATGATTCGACCTGAGTTCAAAGAGAGTCGCTTTGGACAAATACTGCCGCCCAAATCTTGTCCATTTGGACCTCCTGTACAAGGCATGATGAGGCAGAATCCTATCACATTGATAGGAGTAAAGATATTTGCATCTATATCATTGGTCAACATCGGCAGTTCTGGATGGTCCGGCTTATGGTTCGACCTAACTCCAAAGAATGTCACTTTGGACAAGTGCTACCCACAAATCTTGTACATTTGAACCTCGTGGTCAAGATACGGTGAGGCAGAATCATGTCAAATTGATAGGAGTAAAGATATTTGCATCTATATCATTGGTCAACATCGGCAATTCTGGATGGTCCGGCTTATGGTTCGACATAAGTCCAAAGAATGTCGCTTTGGACAAGTGCTACCGCAACAAATCTTGTACATTTGAACCTCGTGGACAAGATACGATGCGGCAGAATCATGTCAAATTGATAGGAGTGATGATGTTTGCATCTATATCATTGGACGACATTGGCAATTCTGGAAGATCGGCATATGATTCGACCTGAGTTCAAAGAGAGTCGCTTTGGACAAATACTGCCGCCCAAATCTTGTCCATTTGGACCTCCTGTACAAGGCATGATGAGGCAGAATCCTATCACATTGATAGGAGTAAAGATATTTGCATCTATATCATTGGTCAACATCGGCAGTTCTGGATGGTCCGGCTTATGGTTCGACCTAACTCCAAAGAATGTCACTTTGGACAAGTGCTACCCACAAATCTTGTACATTTGAACCTCGTGGTCAAGATACGATGAGGCAGAATCTTGTCAAATTGATAGGAGTAAAGATATTTGCATCTATATCATTGGTCAACATCGGCAATTCTGGATGGTCCGGCTTATGGTTCCACATAAGTCCAAAGAATGTCGCTTTGGACAAGTGCTACCGCAACAAATCGTGTACATTTGGACCCCCTGGACAAGATACGATGAGGCAGAATCCTTTCAAATTGATAGCAGTAAAGATATTTGGATCTATACCATTGCTCGACATTGGCAATTCTTGATGCTTCGGCCTATGGATCGACCTGAGTCCAAAGAGAGTCGCTTTGGACAAGGGCTACCGCACAAGCCTTGTACCTTTGGACCCCCTGGACAATATACGATGAGCCAGAATCCTGTCAAATTGATAGCAGTAAAGATATTTGCATCTATATCATTGGACGACATTGGCAATTCTGGATGCCCCGGCTTATGATTCGACCTGAGTCCAAAGAGAGTCGCTTCGGACAAGGGCTACCGCACAAATCTTGTACATTTGAACCTCCGGACAAGGTATGATGGGGCATAATCCTATCACATTGATAGGAGTAAGGATATTTGCATCTATACCATTGCACGACATTGGCAATTCTTGATGCTTCGGCTTATGGATCGACCTGAGTCCAAAGTGTTTCGCTTTGGACAAGTGCTACCGCACAAATCTTGTACATTTGGACCTCCGGAACACGGTATGCTGAGATAAAATCCCGTCAAATTGATAGGAGTAAAGATATTTGCATCTATACCATTGCACGACATTGGCAATTCTGGATGCTCCGGCGTATGATTCGACCGGAGGCCAAAGAGAGTCGCATTGTATAAGTGCTACCGCACAAGTATTGTACATTTGGACCCCCTGGACAATATACGATGAGGCAGAATCCTGTCAATTAGATGGGAGTAAAGATATTTGCATCTATATCACTGGGCGACATTAGCAATTCTGGATGCTCCGGCATATGATTCGACCTAAGTTCAAAGAGAGTCGCTTTGGACAAATGCTGCCGCCCAAATCTTGTCCATTTGGACCACCTGGACAAGATATGATGAGGCAGAATCCTTTCAGATTGATAGGAGTAAAGATATTTGCATCTACATCACTGGGCGACATTGGCAATTCTGGATGCTCCGGCATATGATTCGACCGGAGGCCAAAGAGAGTCGCTTTGGACACCTGCTACCGCACAAAACGTGTAAATTTGGACCCCCTGGACAAGATACGATGAGGCAGAGTCCTGTCAAATTGATAGCAGTAAAGATATTTGCATCTATATCACTGGGCGACATTGGTAATTCTGGATGCTCCGGCATATGATTCGACCTAAGTTCAAAGAGAGTCGCTTTGGACAAATGCTGCCACCCAAATCTTGTCCATTTGGATCCCCTGGACAATATACGATGAGGCAGAATCCTGTCAATTTGATGGGAGTAAAGATATTTGCATCTATATCATTGGACGACATTGGCAATTCTGGATGCTCCGGCTTATGATTCGACCTGAATACAAAGAGAGTCGGTTTGGGCAAATGCTGCCGCCCAAAACTTGTACATTTGGACCCCCTGGACAAGATACGATGAGGCAGAATCCTGTCAAATTGATAGGAGTAAAGATATTTGCATCTATATCATTGGTCAACATCGGCAATTCTGGATGGTCCGGCTTATGATCGACCTAAGTCCAAACAATGCCGTTTTGGACAAGTGCTACCGCACAAATCTTGTACATTTGAACCTCGTGGACAAGATACAATGCGGCAGAATCCTGTCAAATTGATAGGAGTGATGATGTTTGCATCTATATCACTGGACGACATTGGCAATTCCGGATGCCCCGGCTTATGATCCGACCGGAGGCCAAACAGAGTCGCTTTGGACACGTGCTACCGCACAAATCTTGTACATTTGGACCCCCTGGACAAGATACGATGAGGCAGAATCCTGTCAAATTGATAGGAGTGAAGATATTTGCATCTATATCATTGGACGACATTGGCAATTCTGGATGCCCCGGCTTATGATCCGACCGGAGGCCAAAGAGAGTCGCATTGTATAAGTGCTACTGCACAAGTATTGTATATTTGGACCCCCTGGACAATATACGAAGAGGCAGAATCCTGTCAATTTGATGGGAGTAAAGATATTTGCATCTATATCATTGGACGACATTGGCAATTCTGGATGCTCCGGCTTATGATTCGACCTGAATACAAAGAGAGTCGGTTTGGGCAAATGCTGCCGCCCAAAACATGTGCATTTGGACCTCCTGGAAAAGGTATGATGAGTCAGAATCCTGTCACATTGATAGGAGAGAAGATATTTGCATCTATATCATTGGACGACATTGGCAATTCTGGATGCTCAGGCTTATGATTCGACCTGAGTCCAAAGAGTTTCGCTTTGGACAAGTGCTACCGCAACAAATCGTGTACATTTGGACACCCTGGACAAGATACGATGAGACAGAATCCTGTCAAATTGATAGCAGTAATGATATTTGCATCTATACCATTGCACGACATTGGCAATTCTTGATGCTTCGGCTTATGGATCGACCTGAGTCCAAAGAGATTCGTTTTTGTGAAGTGCTAACGCACAAATCTTGTCCATTTGGACCTCCTGGACAAGATATGATGAGGCAGATTCCTGTCAAATTGATAGGAGTGAAGATATTTGCATCTATATCATTGGACGACATTGGCAATTCTGGATGCCCCGGCATATGATTCGACCTGAGTCCACAGAGAGTCGCTTTGGACAAGGGCTACCGCACAAATCTTGTACATTTGAACCTCCGGAACAAGGTATGATGAGGCAGAATCCTGTCAAATTGATAGGAATAAAGATATTTGCATCTATATCATTGCACGACATTGGCAATTCTGGATGCTTCGGCTTATGGATCGACCTGAGTCCAAAATGTTTCGCTTTGGACAAGTGCTACCGCACAAATCTTGTACATTTGGACCTCCTGTACAAGGTATGATGTGGCAGAATCCTATCACATTGATTGCAGTAAAGATATTTGCATCTATACCATTGCACGACATTGGCAATTCTTGATGCTTCGGCTTATGGATCGACCTGAGTCCAAAGAGATTCGTTTTTGTGAAGTGCTAACGCACAAATCTTGTACATTTGGACCTCCTGCACAAGGTATGATGAGGCAGAATCCTGTCACATTGATGGGAGTAAAGATATTTGCATCTATATCATTGGACGACATTGGCAATTCTGGATGCTCGGCATATGATTCGACCTGAGTTCAGAGAGTTTCGCTTTTGTCTAGTGCTACCGCACAAATCTTGTACACTTGATCCTACTGGACAAGACACGATAAGGCAGAATCCTATCACATTGATACGAGTATAGATATTTGCATCTATATCATTGGACGACATTGGCAATTCTGGATGTTCCGGCTTATGATTCGACCTGAATCCAAAGAGAGTCGGTTTGGGCAAATGGTGCCGCCCAAAACATGTGCATTTGGACCTCCTGGAAAAGGTATGATGAGGCAGAATCCTGTCACTTTGATAGGTATGAAGATATTTGCATCTATATCATTAGACGGCATTGGCAATTCTGGATGCTCAGGCTTATGATTCGACCTGAGTCCAAAGAGAGTCGCTTTGGACAAGGGCTACGGCACAAATCTTGTACATTTGAACCTCCGGAACAAGGTATGATGAGGCAGAATCCTATCACATTTATAGGAGTAAAGATATTTGCATCTATATCATTGGTCAACATCGGCAGTTCTGGATGGTCCGGCTTATGGTTCGACCTAACTCCAAAGAATGTCGCTTTGGACAACTGCTATCCACAAATCTTGTACACTTGAACCTCGTGGACAAGATACGATGAGGCAGAATCCTGTCAAAATGATAGGAGTAAAGATATTTGCATCTATATCATTGGACGACATTGGCAATTCTGGATGCCCCGGCTTATGATCCGACCGGAGGCCAAAGAGAGTCGCTTTGGACACGTGCTACCGCACAAATCTTGTACATTTGGACCCCCTGGACGAGATACGATGAGGCAGAATCCTGTCAAATTGATAGCAGTAAAGATATTTGCATCTATATCATTGCACGACATTGGCAATTCTGGATGCTTCGGCTTATGGATCGATCTGATTCCAAAGAGTTTCGCTTTGGACAAGTGCTACCGCAACAAATCGTGTACATTTGGACACCCTGGACAAGATACGATGAGACAGAATCCTGTCAAATTGATAGCAGTAATGATATTTGCATCTATATCATTGCACGACATTGGCAATTCTTGACGCTTCGGCATATGGATCGACCTTAGTCCAAAGTGTTTCGCTTTGGACAAGTGCTACCGCACAAATCTTGTACATTTGGACCTCCTGTACAAGGTATGATGTGGCAGAATCCTATCACATTGATTGCAGTAAAGATATTTGCATCTATACCATTGCACGACATTGGCAATTCTTGATGGTCCGGCTTATGGTTCGACATAAGTCCAAAGAATGTCGCTTTGGACATGTGCTACCGCACAAATCTTGTACATTTGAACCTCGTGGACAAGATACGATGAGGCAGAATCCTGTCATATTGATAGCAGTAAAGATATTTGCATCTATATGATTGCACGACATTGAAAATTCTTAATGCTTCGGCTTATGGATCGACCTGAGTCCAAGGAGTTTCGCTTTTGTGAAGTGCTAACGCACAAATCTTGTACATTTGGACCTCCTGCACAATGTATGATGAGGCAGAATCCTATCACATTGACAGGAGTAAAGATATTTGCATCTATATCATTGGACGACATTGGCAATTCTGGATGCTCGGCATATGAATCGACGTGAGTCCAAAGAGATTGGCTTTTGTCAAGTGCTACCGCATAATTCTTGTACATTTGAACCTCCTGGAGAAGATAAGATGAGGCAGAATCCTGTCAAATTGATAGGAGTAAAGATATTTGCATCTATATCATTGCACGACATTGGCAATTCTGGATGCTTCGGCATATGGATCGACCTGAGTCCCAAAGAGTTTCGCTTTTGTCTAGAGCTACCGCACAAATCGTGTACACTTGATCCTCCTGGACAAGACACGATGAGCCAGAATCCTGTCAAATTGATTGGAGTGAAGATATTTGCATCTATATCATTGCACGAAATTGGTAATTCTGGATGCTCGGCTTATCATTCGACCTGAGTTCAAAGAGAGTCGCTTTGGACAAATGCTGCCGCACAAATCTTGTACATTTGGACCTCCTGGACCAGGCAGGATGAGGCAGAATCCTATTACATTGATAGGAGTAAAGATATTCGCATATATATCATTGGATGACTTTGGCAATTGTGGATGCTCAGCATATCATTCGACCTGCGTCCAAAGAGAGTCGTTTTGGACAAATTCTGCCGTCCAAACCTTGTGCATTTGGACCCCCTGGACACGATGCGATGAGGCTGAATCCTGTCAAATTGATAGCAGTAAAAATATTTGCATCTATACCATTGCACGACATTGGCAATTCTTGATGCTTCGGCTTATGGATCGACCTGAGTCCAAAGAGTTTCGCTTTGGACAAGTGCTACCGCACAAATCTTGTATGTGTGGACCTCCTGTACAAGGTATGATGAGGCAGAATCCTGTCAAATTGATAGGAGTGAAGATATTTGCATCTATACCATTGCACGACATTGCCAATTCTTGATGCTTCGGCTTATGGATCGACCTGAGTCCAAAGAGATTCGTTTTTGTGAAGTGCTAACGCACAAATCTTGTACATTTGGACCTCCTGCACAAGGTATGATGAGGCAGAATCCTATCACATTGACAGGAGTAAAGATATTTGTATCTATATCATTGGACGACATTGGCAATTCTGGATGCTCGGCATATGAATCGACCTGAGTCCAAAGAGATTGGCTTTTGTCAAGTGCTACCGCATAATTCTTGTACATTTGAACCTCCTGGAGAAGATACGATGAGGCAGAATCCTGTCAAATTGATAGGAGTTAAGATATTTGCATCTATACCAATCCGATAAGATCGGCAATATTTGTTACTTCGGCATATGAATCGACCTGAGTACAAAGAGAGTCGCTTTGGACAAGTGCTACCGCACAAATCGTGTAAATTTGGACCCCCTGGACAAGATACGATGAGGCAGAGTCCTGTCAAATTGATAGCAGTAAAGATATTTGCATCTATATCATTGCACGACATTGGCAATTCTGGATGCTTCGGCATATGGATCGACCTGAGTCCAAAGAGTTTCGCTTTTGTCTAGAGCTACCGCACAAATCGTGTACACTTGATCCTCCTGGACAAGACACGATGAGCCAGAATCCTGTCAAATTGATTGGAGTGAAGATATTTGCATCTATATCATTGCACGACATTGGTAATTCTGGATGCTCGGCTTATCATTCGACCTGAGTCCAAAGAGTTTCGCTTTGGACAAGTGCTACCGCACAAATCTTGTATGTGTGGACCTCCTGTACAAGGTATGATGAGGCAGAATCATGTCAAATTGATAGGAGTAAAGATATTTGCATCTATATCATTGGTCAACATCGGCAGTTCTGGATGGTCCGGCTTATGGTTCGACCTAACTCCAAAGAATGTCACTTTGGACAAGTGCTACCCACAAATCTTGTACATTTGAACCTCGTGGTCAAGATACGATGAGGCAGAATCATGTCAAATTGATAGGAGTAAAGATATTTGCAACTATATCATTGGTCAACATCGGCAATTGTGGATGGTCCGGCTTATGGTTCGACATAAGTCCAAAGAATGTCGCTTTGGACAAGTGCTACCGCAACAAATCGTGTACATTTTGACCCCCTGGACAAGATACGATGAGGCAGAATCCTGTCACATTGATAGGAGTAAAGATATTTGCATCTATATCATTGGACGACATTGGCAATTCTGGATGTCCCGTCTTATGATTCGACCTGAGTCCAAAGAGAGTCGCTTTGGACAAGGGCTACCGCACAAATCTTGTACATTTGAACCTCCGGAACAAGGTATGATGAGGCAGAATCCTATCACATTGATAGGAGTAAAGATATTTGCATCTATATCATTGGTCAACATCGGCAGTTCTGGATGGTCCGGCTTATGGTTCGACCTAAGTCCAAAGAGAGTCGTTTTGGACAAGGGCTACCACACAAACCTTGTACATTTGAACATCCGGAACAGGGTATGATGAGACAGAATCCTGTCAAATTGATAGGACTAAAGATATTTGCATCTATATCATTGGTCAACATCGGCAATTCTGCATGGTCCAGCTTATGTTCGACCTAAGTCCAAACAATGTCGTTTTGGACAAGTGCTACCGCACAAATCTTGTACATTTGAACTTCCTGTACAAGGTATGATGAGGCAGAATCCTGTCAAATTGATAGGAGTGAAGATATTTGCATCTATACCATTGCACGACATTGGCAATTCTTGATGCTTCGGCTTATGGATCGACCTGAGTCCAAAGAGATTCGTTTTTGTGAAGTGCTAACGCACAAATCTTGTACATTTGAACCTCGTGCTCAAGATACGATGAGGCAGAATCATGTCAAATTGTTAGGAGTAAAGATATTTGCAACTATATCATTGGTCAACATCGGCAATTCTGGATGGTCCGGCTTATGGTTCGACATAAGTCCAAAGAATGTCGCTTTGGACATGTGCTACCGCACAAATCTTGTACATTTGAACCTCGTGGACAAGATACGATGAGGCAGAATCCTGTCATATTGATAGCAGTAAAGATATTTGCATCTATATGATTGCACGACATTGAAAATTCTTAATGCTTCGGCTTATGGATCGACCTGAGTCCAAGGAGTTTCGCTTTTGTGAAGTGCTAACGCACAAATCTTGTACATTTGGACCTCCTGCACAAGGTATGATGAGGCAGAATCCTATCACATTGATAGGAGTGAAGATATTTGCATCTATACCATTGCACGACATTGCCAATTCTTGATGCTTCGGCTTATGGATCGACCTGAGTCCAAAGAGATTCGTTTTTGTGAAGTGCTAACGCACAAATCTTGTACATTTGGACCTCCTGCACAAGGTATGATGAGGCAGAATCCTATCACATTGACAGGAGTAAAGATATTTGCATCTATATCATTGGACGACATTGGCAATTCTGGATGCTCGGCATATGAATCGACCTGAGGCCAAAGAGAGTCGCTTTGGACAGGTGCTACCGCACAAATCTTGTACATTTGGACCCCCTGGATAAGATACGATGAGGCAGAATCCTGTCAAATTGATAGCAGTAAAGATATTTGCATCTATATCATTGGACGACATTGGCAATTCTGGATGCCCCGGCTTATGATTCGACCTGAGTCCAAAGAGAGTCGCTTTGGACAAGGGCTACCGCACAAATCTTGTACATTTGAACCTCCGGAACAAGGTATGATGAGGCAGAATCCTATCACATTGATAGGAGTAAAGATATTTGCATCTATATCATTGGTCAACATCGGCAGTTCTGGATGGTCCGGCTTATGGTTCGATCTTACTCCAAAGAATGTCGCTTTGGACAAGTGCTACCCACAAATCTTGTACATTTGAACCTCGTGGACAAGATACGATGAGGCAGAATCCTGTCAAATTTATAGGAGTAAAGATATTTGCATCTATAGCATTGGTCAACATCGGCAATTCTGAATGGTCCAGCTTATGTTCGACCTAAGTCCAAACAATGTCGTTTTGGACAAGTGCTACCGCACAAATCTTGTACATTTGAAGCTCGTGGACAAGATACGATGCGGCAGAATCCTGTCAAATTGATAGGAGTGATGATGTTTGCATCTATACCATTCCGATAAGATCGGCAATATTTGTTACTTCGGCATATGGATCGACCTGAGTACAAAGAGAGTCGCTTTGGACAAGTGCTACCGCACAAATCGTGTAAATTTGGACCCCCTGGACAAGATACGATGAGGCAGAGTCCTGTCAAATTGATAGCAGTAAAGATATTTGCATCTATAGCATTGCACGACATTGGCAATTCTGGATGCTTCGGCATATGGATCGACCTGAGTCCAAAGAGTTTCGCTTTTGTCTAGAGCTACCGCCCAAATCGTGTACACTTGATCCTCCTGGACAAGACACGATGAGCCAGAATCCTGTCAAATTGATTGGAGTGAAGATATTTGCATCTATATCATTGCACGACATTGGTAATTCTGGATGCTCGGCTTATCATTCGACCTGAGTCCAAAGAGTTTCGCTTTGGACAAGTGCTACCGCACAAATCTTGTATGTGTGGACCTCCTGTACAAGGTGTGATGAGGCAGAATCCTGTCACATTGATAGGAGTAAAGATATTTGCATCTATATCATTGGACGACATTGGCAATTCTGGATGTCCCGTCTTATGATTCGACCTGAGTCCAAAGAGAGTCGCTTTGGACAAGGGCTACTGCACAAATCTTGTACATTTGAACCTCCGGAACAAGGTATGATGAGGCAGAATCCTATCACATTGATAGGAGTAAAGATATTTGCATCTATATCATTGGTCAACATCGGCAGTTCTGGATGGTCCGGCTTATGGTTCGACCTAACTCCAAAGAATGTCACTTTGGACAAGTGCTACCCACAAATCTTGTACATTTGAACCTCCTGGACAAGATACGATGAGACAGAATCCTGTCAAATTGATAGCAGTAATGATATTTGCATCAATACCATTGCACGACATTGGCAATTCTTGATGCTTCGGCTTATGGATCGACCTGAGTCCAAAGTGTTTCGCTTTGGACAAGTGCTACCGCACAAATCTTGTACATTTGGACCTCCGGAACACGGTATGCTGAGATAGAATCCCGTCAAATTGATAGGAGTAAAGATATTTGCATCTATACCATTGCACGACATTGGCAATTCTGGATGCTCCGGCGTATGATTCGACCGGAGGCCAAAGAGAGTCGCATTGTATAAGTGCTACCGCACAAGTATTGTACATTTGGACCCCCTGGACAATATACGATGAGGCAGAATCCTGTCAATTTGATGGGAGTAAAGATATTTGCATCTATATCACTGGGCGACATTAGCAATTCTGGATGCTCCGGCATATGATTCGACCTAAGTTCAAAGAGAGTCGCTTTGGACAAATGCTGCCGCCCAAATCTTGTCCATTTGGATCCCCTGGACAATATACGATGCGGCAGAATCCTGTCAATTTGATGGGAGTAAAGATATTTGCATCTATATCATTGGTCAACATCGGCAATTCTGGATGGTCCGGCTTATGGTTCGACCTAAGTCCAAAAATGTCGCTTTGGACAAGTGCTACCGCAACAAATCGTGTACATTCGGACCGCCTGGACAAGATACGATGAGGCAGAATCCTTTCAAATTGATAGCAGTAAAGATATTTGGATCTATACCATTGCTCGACATTGGCAATTCTTGATGCTTCGGCCTATGGATCGACCTGAGTCCAAAGAGAGTCGCTTTGGACAAGGGCTACCGCACAAGTCTTGTACCTTTGGACCCCCTGGACAATATACGATGAGCCAGAATCCTGTCAAATTGATAGCAGTAAAGATATTTGCATCTATATCATTGGACGACATTGGCAATTCTGGATGCCCCGGCTTATGATTCGACCTGAGTCCAAAGAGAGTCGCTTCGGACAAGGGCTACTGCACAAATCTTGTACATTTGAACCTCCGGACAAGATACGATGAGGCAGAATCCTGTCAAATTGATAGGAGTAAAGATATTTGCATCTATATCATTGGTCAACATCGGCAATTCTGGATGGTCCGGCTTATGATCGACCTAAGTCCAAACAATGTCGTTTTGGACAAGTGCTACCGCAAAAATCTTGTACATTTGAACCTCGTGGACAAGATACGATGCGGCAGAATCCTGTCAAATTGATAGGAGTGATGATGTTTGCATCTATATCATTGGACGACATTGGCAATTCTGGATGCCCCGGCTTATGATCCGACCGGAGGCCAAACAGAGTCGTTTTGGACACGTGCTACCGCACAAATCTTGTACATTTGGACCCCCTGGACAAGATATGATGAGGCAGAATCCTGTCAAATTGATAGCAGTAAAGATATTTGCATCTATACCATTGCTCGACATTGGCAATTCTGGATGCCCCGGCTTATGATCCGACCGGAGGCCAAAGAGAGTCGCATTGTATAAGTGCTACCGCACAAGTATTGTACATTTGGACCCCCTGGACAATATACGAAGAGGCAGAATCCTGTCAATTTGATGGGAGTAAAGATATTTGCATCTATATCATTGGACGACATTGGCAATTCTGGATGCTCCGGCTTATGATTCGACCTGAATACAAAGAGAGTCGGTTTGGGCAAATGCTGCCGCCCAAAACTTGTACATTTGGACCCCCTGGACAAGATACGATGAGGCAGAATCCTGTCAAATTGATAGGAGTAAAGATATTTGCATCTATATCATTGGTCAACATCGGCAATTCTGGATGGTCCGGCTTATGATCGACCTAAGTCCAAACAATGCCGTTTTGGACAAGTGCTACCGCACAAATCTTGTACATTTGAACCTCCTGGAGAAGATAAGATGAGGCAGAATCCTGTCAAATTGATAGGAGTAAAGATATTTGCATCTATATCATTGCACGACATTGGCAATTCTGGATGCTTCGGCATATGGATCGACCTGAGTCCCAAAGAGTTTCGCTTTTGTCTAGAGCTACCGCACAAATCGTGTACACTTGATCCTCCTGGACAAGACACGATGAGCCAGAATCCTGTCAAATTGATTGGAGTGAAGATATTTGCATCTATATCATTGCACGAAATTGGTAATTCTGGATGCTCGGCTTATCATTCGACCTGAGTTCAAAGAGAGTCGCTTTGGACAAATGCTGCCGCACAAATCTTGTACATTTGGACCTCCTGGACCAGGCAGGATGAGGCAGAAGCCTATTACATTGATAGGAGTAAAGATATTCGCATATATATCATTGGATGACTTTGGCAATTGTGGATGCTCAGCATATCATTCGACCTGCGTCCAAAGAGAGTCGTTTTGGACAAATTCTGCCGTCCAAACCTTGTGCATTTGGACCCCCTGGACACGATGCGATGAGGCTGAATCCTGTCAAATTGATAGCAGTAAAGATATTTGCATCTATACCATTGCACGACATTGGCAATTCTTGATGCTTCGGCTTATGGATCGACCTGAGTCCAAAGAGTTTCGCTTTGGACAAGTGCTACCGCACAAATCTTGTATGTGTGGACCTCCTGTACAAGGTATGATGAGGCAGAATCCTGTCAAATTGATAGGAGTGAAGATATTTGCATCTATACCATTGCACGACATTGCCAATTCTTGATGCTTCGGCTTATGGATCGACCTGAGTCCAAAGAGATTCGTTTTTGTGAAGTGCTAACGCACAAATCTTGTACATTTGGACCTCCTGCACAAGGTATGATGAGGCAGAATCCTATCACATTGACAGGAGTAAAGATATTTGTATCTATATCATTGGACGACATTGGCAATTCTGGATGCTCGGCATATGAATCGACCTGAGTCCAAAGAGATTGGCTTTTGTCAAGTGCTACCGCATAATTCTTGTACATTTGAACCTCCTGGAGAAGATACGATGAGGCAGAATCCTGTCAAATTGATAGGAGTTAAGATATTTGCATCTATACCATTCCGATAAGATCGGCAATATTTGTTACTTCGGCATATGGATCGACCTGAGTACAAAGAGAGTCGCTTTGGACAAGTGCTACCGCACAAATCGTGTAAATTTGGACCCCCTGGACAAGATACGATGAGGCAGAGTCCTGTCAAATTGATAGCAGTAAAGATATTTGCATCTATATCATTGCACGACATTGGCAATTCTGGATGCTTCGGCATATGGATCGACCTGAGTCCAAAGAGTTTCGCTTTTGTCTAGAGCTACCGCACAAATCGTGTACACTTGATCCTCCTGGACAAGACACGATGAGCCAGAATCCTGTCAAATTGATTGGAGTGAAGATATTTGCATCTATATCATTGCACGACATTGGTAATTCTGGATGCTCGGCTTATCATTCGACCTGAGTCCAAAGAGTTTCGCTTTGGACAAGTGCTACCGCACAAATCTTGTATGTGTGGACCTCCTGTACAAGGTATGATGAGGCAGAATCATGTCAAATTGATAGGAGTGAAGATATATGCATCTATACCATTGCACGACATTGGCAATTCTTGATGCTTCGGCTTATGGATCGACCTGAGTCCAAACAGATTCGTTTTTGTGAAGTGCTAACGCACAAATCTTGTACATTTGGACCTCCTGCACAAGGTATGATGAGGCAGAATCCTGTCACATTGATAGGAGTAAAGATATTTGCATCTATATCATTGGACGACATTGGCAATTCTGGATATCCCGTCTTATGATTCGACCTGAGTCCAAAGAGAGTCGCTTTGGACAAGGGCTACCGCACAAATCTTGTACATTTGAACCTCCGGAACAAGGTATGATGAGGCAGAATCCTATCACATTGATAGGAGTAAAGATATTTGCATCTATATCATTGGTCAACATCGGCAGTTCTGGATGGTCCGGCTTATGGTTCGACCTAACTCCAAAGAATGTCACTTTGGACAAGTGCTACCCACAAATCTTGTACATTTGAACCTCGTGGTCAAGATACGATGAGGCAGAATCATGTCAAATTGATAGGAGTAAAGATATTTGCAACTATATCATTGGTCAACATCGGCAATTGTGGATGGTCCGGCTTATGGTTCGACATAAGTCCAAAGAATGTCGCTTTGGACAAGTGCTACCGCAACAAATCGTGTACATTTTGACCCCCTGGACAAGATACGATGAGGCAGAATCCTTTCAAATTGATAGGAGTAAAGATATTTGCATCTATATCATTGGACGACATTGGCAATTCTGGATGCCCCGGCTTATGATTCGACCTGAGTCCAAAGAGAGTCGCTTCGGACAAGGGCTACCGCACAAATCTTGTACATTTGAACCTCCGGACAAGGTATGATGAGGCAGAATCCTATCACATTGATAGGAGTAAAGATATTTGCATCTATATCATTGGTCAACATCGGCAGTTCTGGATGGTCCGGCTTATGGTTCGACCTAACTCCAAAGAATGTCGCTTTGGACAAGGGCTACCGCACAAATCTTGTACATTTGAACCTCCGGAACAAGGTATGATGAGGCAGAATCCTATCACATTGATAGGAGTAAAGATATTTGCATCTATATCACTGGACGACATTGGCAATTCTGGATGCTCCGGCATATGATTCGACAGGAGGCCAAAGAGAGTCGCTTTGGACAGGTGCTACAGCACAAATCTTGTACATTTGAACCTCGTGGACAAGATACGATGAGGCAGAATCATGTCAAATTGATAGGAGTAAAGATATTTGCATCTATATCATTGGTCAACATCGGCAATTCTGGATGGTCCGGCTTATGGTTCGACATAAGTCCAAAGAATGTCGCTTTGGACAAGTGCTACCGCAACAAATCGTGTACATTTGGACCCCCTGGACAAGATACGATGAGGCAGAATCCTTTCAAATTGATAGCAGTAAAGATATTTGGATCTATACCATTGCTCGACATTGGCAATTCTTGATGCTTCGGCCTATGGATCGACCTGAGTCCAAAGAGAGTCGCTTTGGACAAGGGCTACCACACAAGTCTTGTACCTTTGGACCCCCTGGACAATATACGATGAGCCAGAATCCTGTCAAATTGATAGCAGTAAAGATATTTGCATCTATATCATTGGACGACATTGGCAATTCTGGATGCCCCGGCTTATGATTCGACCTGAGTCCAAAGAGAGTCGCTTCGGACAAGGGCTACCGCACAAATCTTGTACATTTGAACCTCCGGACAAGGTATGATGAGGCATAATCCTATCACATTGATAGGAGTAAAGATATTTGCATCTATATCATTGGTCAACATCGGCAGTTCTGGATGGTCCGGCTTATGGTTCGACCTTACTCCAAAGAATGTCGCTTTGGACAAGTGCTACCCACAAATCTTGTACATTTGAACCTCGTGGACAAGATACGATGAGGCAGAATCCTGTCAAATTTATAGGAGTAAAGATATTTGCATCTATATCATTGGTCAACATCGGCAATTCTGAATGGTCCAGCTTATGTTCGACCTAAGTCCAAACAATGTCGTTTTGGACAAGTGCTACCGCACAAATCTTGTACATTTGAACCTCCTGTACAAGGTATGATGAGGCAGAATCCTGTCAAATTGATAGAAGTGAAGATATTTGCATCTATACCATTGCACGACATTGGCAATTCTTGATGCTTCGGCTTATGGATCGACCTGAGTCCAAAGAGATTCGTTTTTGTGAAGTGCTAACGCACAAATCTTGTACATTTGGACCTCCTGCACAAGGTATGATGAGGCAGAATCCTGTCACATTGATAGGAGTAAAGATATTTGCATCTATATCATTGGACGACATTGGCAATTCTGGATGTCCCGTCTTATGATTCGACCTGAGTCCAAAGAGAGTCGCTTTGGACAAGGGCTACCGCACAAATCGTGTACATTTGAACCTCCGGAACAAGGTATGATGAGGCAGAATCCTATCACATTGATAGGAGTAAAGATATTTGCATCCTTATCATTGGTCAACATCGGCAGTTCTGGATGGTCCGGCTTATGGTTCGACCTAACTCCAAAGAATGTCACTTTGGACAAGTGCTACCCACAAATCTTGTACATTTGAACCTCCTGGACAAGATACGATGAGGCAGAGTCCTGTCAAATTGATAGCAGTAAAGATATTTGCATCTATATCATTGGTCAACATCGGCAATTCTGAATGGTCCAGCTTATGTTCGACCTAAGTCCAAACAATGTCGTTTTGGACAAGTGCTACCGCACAAATCTTGTACATTTGAACCTCGTGGACAAGATACGATGCGGCAGAATCCTGTCAAATTGATAGGAGTGATGATGTTTGCATCTATATCATTGGACGACATTGGCAATTCTGGAAGATCGGCATATGATTCGACCTGAGTTCAAAGAATGTCGCTTTGGACAAGTGCTACCCACAAATCTTGTACATTTGAACCTCGTGGACAAGATACGATGAGGCAGAATCCTGTCAAATTTATAGGAGTAAAGATATTTGCATCTATATCATTGGTCAACATCGGCAATTCTGAATGGTCCAGCTTATGTTCGACCTAAGTCCAAACAATGTCGTTTTGGACAAGTGCTACCGCACAAATCTTGTCCATTTGGATCCCCTGGACAATATACGATGAGGCAGAATCCTGTCAATTTGATGGGAGTAAAGATATTTGCATCTATATCATTGGTCAACATCGGCAATTCTGGATGGTCCGGCTTATGGTTCGACCTAAGTCCAAAGAATGTCGCTTTGGACAAGTGCTACCGCAACAAATCGTGTACATTCGGACCGCCTGGACAAGATACGATGAGGCAGAATCCTTTCAAATTGATAGCAGTAAAGATATTTGGATCTATACCATTGCTCGACATTGGCAATTCTTGATGCTTCGGCCTATGGATCGACCTGAGTCCAAAGAGAGTCGCTTTGGACAAGGGCTACCGCACAAGTCTTGTACCTTTGGACCCCCTGGACAATATACGATGAGCCAGAATCCTGTCAAATTGATAGCAGTAAAGATATTTGCATCTATATCATTGGACGACATTGGCAATTCTGGATGCCCCGGCTTATGATTCGACCTGAGTCCAAAGAGAGTCGCTTCGGACAAGGGCTACTGCACAAATCTTGTACATTTGAACCTCCGGACAAGGTATGATGAGGCATAATCCTATCACATTGATAGGAGTAAAGATATTTGCATCTATATCATTGGTCAACATCGGCAGTTCTGGATGGTCCGGCTTATGGTTCGACCTAACTCCAAAGAATGTCACTTTGGACAAGTGCTACCCACAAATCTTGTACATTTGAACCTCGTGGACAAGATACGATGAGGCAGAATCCTGTCAAATTTATAGGAGTAAAGATATTTGCATCTATATCATTGGTCAACATCGGCAATTCTGAATGGTCCAGCTTATGTTCGACCTAAGTCCAAACAATGTCGTTTTGGACAAGTGCTACCGCACAAATCTTGTACATTTGAACCTCCTGTACAAGGTATGATGAGGCAGAATCCTGTCAAATTGATAGGAGTGAAGATATTTGCATCTATACCATTGCACGACATTGGCAATTCTTGATGCTTCAGCTTATGGATCGACCTGAGTCCAAAGAGATTCGTTTTTGTGAAGTGCTAACGCACAAATCTTGTACATTTGAACCTCGTGGTCAAGATACGATGAGGCAGAATCATGTCAAATTGTTAGGAGTAAAGATATTTGCAACTATATCATTGGTCAACATCGGCAATTCTGGATGGTCCGGCTTATTGTTCGACATAAGTCCAAAGAATGTCGCTTTGGACAAGCGCTACCGCAACAAATCGTGTACATTTGGACCCCCTGGACAAGATACGATGAGGCAGAATCCTTTCAAATTGATAGCAGTAAAGATATTTGGATCTATATCATTGGACGACATTGGCAATTCTGGATGCCCCGGCTTATGATTCGACCTGAGTCCAAAGAGAGTCGCTTTGGACAAGGGCTACCGCACAAATCTTGTACATTTGAACCTCCGGAACAAGGTATGATGAGGCATAATCCTATCACATTGATAGGAGTAAAGATATTTGCATCTATATCATTGGTCAACATCGGCAGTTCTGGATGGTCCGGCTTATGGTTCGACCTAAGTCCAAAGAGAGTCGTTTTGGACAAGTGCTACCACACAAACCTTGTACATTTGAACATCCGGAACAGGGTATGATGAGACAGAATCCTGTCAAATTGATAGGATTGAAGATATTTGCATCTATATCATTGGACGACATTGGCAATTCTGGTTGCCCCGGCTTATGATTCGACCTGAGTCCAAAGAGAGTCGCTTTGGACAAGGGCTACCGCACAAATCGTGTACATTTGAACCTCCGGAACAAGGTATGATGAGGCAGAATCCTGTCACATTGATAGGAGTAAAGATATTTGCATCTATATCATTGGACGACATTGGCAATTCTGGATGTCCCGTCTTATGATTCGACCTGAGTCCAAAGAGAGTCGCTTTGGACAAGGGCTACCGCACAAATCGTGTACATTTGAACCTCCGGAACAAGGTATGATGAGGCAGAATCCTATCACATTGATAGGAGTAAAGATATTTGCATCCTTATCATTGGTCAACATCGGCAGTTCTGGATGGTCCGGCTTATGGTTCGACCTAACTCCAAAGAATGTCACTTTGGACAAGTGCTACCCACAAATCTTGTACATTTGAACCTCCTGGACAAGATACGATGAGGCAGAGTCCTGTCAAATTGATAGCAGTAAAGATATTTGCATCTATATCATTGGTCAACATCGGCAATTCTGAATGGTCCAGCTTATGTTCGACCTAAGTCCAAACAATGTCGTTTTGGACAAGTGCTACCGCACAAATCTTGTACATTTGAACCTCGTGGACAAGATACGATGCGGCAGAATCCTGTCAAATTGATAGGAGTGATGATGTTTGCATCTATATCATTGGACGACATTGGCAATTCTGGAAGATCGGCATATGATTCGACCTGAGTTCAAAGAATGTCGCTTTGGACAAGTGCTACCCACAAATCTTGTACATTTGAACCTCGTGGACAAGATACGATGAGGCAGAATCCTGTCAAATTTATAGGAGTAAAGATATTTGCATCTATATCATTGGTCAACATCGGCAATTCTGAATGGTCCAGCTTATGTTCGGCCTAAGTCCAAACAATGTCGTTTTGGACAAGTGCTACCGCACAAATCTTGTACATTTGAACCTCCTGTACAAGGTATGATGAGGCAGAATCCTGTCAAATTGATAGGAGTGAAGATATTTGCATCTATACCATTGCACGACATTGGCAATTCTTGATGCTTCGGCTTATGGATCGACCTGAGTCCAAAGAGATTCGTTTTTGTGAAGTGCTAACGCACAAATCTTGTACATTTGGACCTCCTGCACAAGGTATGATGAGGCAGAATCCTGTCACATTGATAGGAGTAAAGATATTTGCATCTATATCATTGGTCAACATCGGCAGTTCTGGATGGTCCGGCTTATGGTTCGACCTTACTCCAAAGAATGTCGCTTTGGACAAGTGCTACCCACAAATCTTGTACATTTGAACCTCGTGGACAAGATACGATGAGGCAGAATCCTGTCAAATTTATAGGAGTAAAGATATTTGCATCTATATCATTGGTCAACATCGGCAATTCTGAATGGTCCAGCTTATGTTCGACCTAAGTCCAAACAATGTCGTTTTGGACAAGTGCTACCGCACAAATCTTGTCCATTTGGATCCCCTGGACAATATACGATGAGGCAGAATCCT
Source organism: Priocnemis perturbator (assembly GCA_963942575.1). Classification (NCBI taxonomy): domain Eukaryota; kingdom Metazoa; phylum Arthropoda; class Insecta; order Hymenoptera; family Pompilidae; genus Priocnemis; species Priocnemis perturbator. The sequence continues at coordinate 160,624 of CAWWDK010000335.1, read as the reverse complement.
GTCAATTTGATGGGAGTAAAGATATTTGCATCTATATCATTGGTCAACATCGGCAATTCTGGATGGTCCGGCTTATGGTTCGACCTAAGTCCAAAGAATGTCGCTTTGGACAAGTGCTACCGCAACAAATCGTGTACATTCGGACCGCCTGGACAAGATACGATGAGGCAGAATCCTTTCAAATTGATAGCAGTAAAGATATTTGGATCTATACCATTGCTCGACATTGGCAATTCTTGATGCTTCGGCCTATGGATCGACCTGAGTCCAAAGAGAGTCGCTTTGGACAAGGGCTACCGCACAAGTCTTGTACCTTTGGACCCCCTGGACAATATACGATGAGCCAGAATCCTGTCAAATTGATAGCAGTAAAGATATTTGCATCTATATCATTGGACGACATTGGCAATTCTGGATGCCCCGGCTTATGATTCGACCTGAGTCCAAAGAGAGTCGCTTCGGACAAGGGCTACCGCACAAATCTTGTACATTTGAACCTCCGGACAAGGTATGATGAGGCATAATCCTATCACATTGATAGGAGTAAAGATATTTGCATCTATACCATTGCACGACATTGGCAATTCTGGATGCTCCGGCGTATGATTCGACCGGAGGCCAAAGAGAGTCGCATTGTATAAGTGCTACCGCACAAGTATTGTACATTTGGACCCCCTGGACAATTACGATGAGGCAGAATCCTGTCAATTTGATGGGAGTAAAGATATTTGAATCTACATCACTGGGCGACATTGGCAATTCTGGATGCCCCGGCATATGATTCGACCGGAGCCCAAAGAGAGTCGCTTTGGACACGTGCTACCGCACAAATCGTGTAAATTTGGACCCCCTGGACAAGATACGATGAGGCAGAGTCCTGTCAAATTGATAGCAGTAAAGATATTTGCATCTATATCACTGGGCGACATTGGTAATTCTGGATGCTCCGGCATATGATTCGACCTAAGTTCAAAGAGAGTTGCTTTGGACAAATGCTGCCGCCCAAATCTTGTCCATTTGGATCCCCTGGACAATATACGATGAGGCAGAATCCTGTCAATTTGATGGGAGTAAAGATATTTGCATCTATATCATTGGACGACATTGGCAATTCTGGATGCTCCGGCTTATGATTCGACCTGAATACAAAGAGAGTCGGTTTGGGCAAATGCTGCCGCCCAAAACTTGTACATTTGGACCCCCTGGACAAGATACGATGAGACAGAATCCTGTCAAATTGATAGCAGTAATGATATTTGCATCTATACCATTGCACGACATTGGCAATTCTTGATGCTTCGGCTTATGGATCGACCTGAGTCCAAGGAGTTCCGCTTTTGTCTAGTGCTACCGCACACATCTTCTACACTTGATCCTCCTGGACAAGACATGATGAGCCAGAATCCTGTCAAATTGATCGGAGTAAAGATATTTGCATCTATATCATTGGACGACATTGGCAATTCTGGATGCTTGACATATGATTCGACCTGAGTCAAAGAGATTGGCTTTTGAAAGTGCTAACGCACAAATCTTGTCCATTTGGACCTCCTGGACAAGATATGATGAGGCAGATTCCTGTCAAATTGATAGGAGTGAAGATATTTGCATCTATATCATTGGACGACATTGGCAATTCTGGATGCCCCGGCTTATGATCCGACCGGAGGCCAAAGAGAGTCGCATTGTATAAGTGCTACCGCACAAGTATTGTACATTTGGACCCCCTGGACAATATACGATGAGGCAGAATCCTGTCAATTTGATGGGAGTAAAGATATTTGCATCTATATCATTGGACGACATTGGCAATTCTGGATGCTCCGGCTTATGATTCGACCTGAATACAAAGAGAGTCGGTTTGGGCAAATGCTGCCGCCCAAAACTTGTGCATTTGGACCTCCTGGAAAAGGTATGATGAGTCAGAATCCTGTCACATTGATAGGAGAGAAGATATTTGCATCTATATCATTGGACGACATTGGCAATTCTGGATGCTCAGGCTTATGATTCGACCTGAGTCCAAAGAGTTTCGCTTTGGACAAGTGCTACCGCAACAAATCGTGTACATTTGGACACCCTGGACAAGATACGATGAGACAGAATCCTGTCAAATTGATAGCAGTAATGATATTTGCATCTATACCATTGCACGACATTGGCAATTCTTGATGCTTCGGCTTATGGATCGACCTGAGTCCAAAGAGATTCGTTTTTGTGAAGTGCTAACGCACAAATCTTGTACATTTGGACCTCCTGCACAAGGTATGATGAGGCAAAATCCTGTCACATTAATAGGAGTAAAGATATTTGCATCTATATCATTGGACGACATTGGCAATTCTGGATGCTCCGGCTTATGATTCGACCTGAATACAAAGAGAGTCGGTTTGTGCAAATGCTGCCGCCCAAAACTTGTGTATTTGGACCTCCTGGAAAAGGTATGAAGAGTCAGAATCCTGTCACATTGATAGGAGAGAAGATATTTGCATCTATATCATTGGTCAACAACGGCAATTCTGCATGGTCCGGCTTATGGTTCGACATAAGTCCAAAGAATGTCGCTTTGGACAAGTGCTACCGCAACAAATCGCGTACATTTGGACCCCCTGGACAAGACACGATGAGGCAGAATCCTGTCAAATTGACTGCAGTTAAGATATTTGCATCTATACCATTGCACGACATTGGCAATTCTTGATGCTTCGGCTTATGGATCGACCTGAGTCCAAAGAGATTCGTTTTTGTGAAGTGCTAACGCACAAATCTTGTACATTTGGACCTCCTGCACAAGGTATGATGAGGCAAAATCCTGTCACATTAATAGGAGTAAAGATATTTGCATCTATATCATTGGACGACATTGGCAATTCTGGATGCCCCGGCTTATGATCCGACCGGAGGCCAAAGAGAGTCGCTTTGGACACGTGCTACCGCACAAATCTTGTACATTTGGACCTCCTGCACAAGGTATGATGAGGCAGAATCCTGTCAAATTGATTGCAGTAAAGATATTTGCATCTATACCATTGCACGACATTGGCAATTCTTGATGCTTCGGCTTATGGATCGACCTGAGTCCAAAGAGATTCGTTTTTGTGAAGTGCTAACGCACAAATCTTGTACACTTGATCCTCCTGGACAAGACACGATGAGGCAGAATCCTGTCAAATTAATAGGAGTAAAGATATTTGCATCTATATCATTGGTCAACATCGGCAATTCTGGATGGTCCGGCTTATGGTTCGACCTAAGTCCAAAGAATGTCGCTTTGGACAAGTGCTACCGCAACAAATCGTGTACATTTGGACACCCTGGCCAAGATACGATGAGGCAGAATCCTGTCAAATTGATAGCAGTAAAGATATTTGCATCTATACCATTGCACGACATTGGCCATCCTGGCGATCCGGCTTATGATTCGACCTGAATCCAAAGAGAGTCGGTCTGGACAAGTGCTACTGCACAAATCTTGTCCATTTGGACCTCCTGGACAAGATATGATGAGGCAGATTTCTGTCAAATTGATAGGAGTGAAGATATTTGCATCTATATCATTGCTCAACATCGGCAGTTCTGGATGGTCCGGCTTATGGTTCGACCTAACTCCAAAGAATGTCGCTTTGGACAAGTGCTACCCACAAATCTTGTACATTTGAACCTCGTGGACAAGATACGATGAGGCAGAATCCTGTCAAATTTATAGGAGTAAAGATATTTGCATCTATATCATTGGTCAACATCGACAATTCTGAATGGTCCGGCTTATGTTCGACCTAAGTCCAAACAATGTCGTTTTGGACAAGTGCTACCGCACAAATCTTGTACATTTGAACCTCGTGGACAAGATACGATGCGGCAGAATGCTGTAAAATTGATAGGAGTGAGGATATTTGCATCTATATCATTGGACGACATTGGCCAATTCTGGATGCTCGGCATATGATTCGACCTGAGTCCAAAGAGAGTCGGTTTGGACAAATGCTGCCGTTAAAAAACTTGTACATTAGGACCTCCTGGAAAATGTATGGTAAGGCAGAATCCTATCACATTGATGGGAGTAAAGATATTTGCATCTATATCATTGGACGACATTGTCAATCCTGGGGATCCGGCTTATAATTAGACCTGAATTCAAAGAGAGTCGGCCTGGGCAAGTGCTACCGCACAACTCTTGTACTTTTGAACCTCCTGGACAAGATACGATAAGGTAGAATGCTGTAAAATTGATAGGAGTGAGGATATTTGCCTCTATATCATTGAACAATATCGGCAATTTTGGATTCTTCGCCTTATGATTCGACCTGAATCCAAAGGGAGTCGCTTTGGTCAAGTGCTACCGCACAAAGCTTGTACATTTGAACCTCCTGGGCAAGGTACCATGAGGCAGAATCCTGTCAAATTGATAGGTTTAAAGATATTTGCATCTATATCTTAGGACGACATTAGGCAATTCTGGATGCTCCGGTTTCTGATTCGACCTGAGTCCAAAGAGTTTCGCTTTGGACAAGTGCTACCGCAACAAATCGTGTACATTTGGACACCCTGGACAAGATACGATGAGACAGAATCCTGTCAAATTAATAGCAGTAATGATATTTGCATCTATACCATTGCACGACATTGGCAATTCTTGATGCTTCGGCTTATGGATCGACCTGAGTCCAAAGTGTTTCGCTTTGGACAAGTGCTACCGCACAAATCTTGTCCATTTGGACCTCCGGAACACGGTATGCTGAGATAGAATCCCGTCAAATTGATAGGAGTAAAGATATTTGCATCTATACCATTGCACGACATTGGCAATTCTGGATGCTCCGGCGTATGACTCGACCGGAGGCCAAAGAGAGTCGCATTGTATAAGTGCTACCGCACAAGTATTGTACATTTGGACCCCCTGGACAATATAAGATGAGGCAGAATCCTGTCAATTTGATGGGAGTAAAGATATTTGCATCTATATCATTGGACGACATTGGCAATTCTGGATGCTCCGGCTTATGATTCGACCTGAATACAAAGAGAGTCGGTTTGGGCAAATGCTGCCGCCCAAAACTTGTGCATTTGGACCTCCTGGAAAAGGTAGGATGAGGCAGAATCCTGTCACATTGATTAGAGTAAATATATTTGCATCTATATCATTGGTCAACAACGGCAATTCTGGATGGTCCGGCTTATGGTTCGACATAAGTCCAAAGAATGTCGCTTTGGACAAGTGCTACCGCAACAAATCGCGTACATTTGGACCCCCTGGACAAGACACGATGAGGCAGAATCCTATCACATTGATTGCAGTAAAGATATTTGCATCTATACCATTGCTCGACATTGGCAATTCTTGATGCTTCGGCCTATGGATCGACCTGAGTCCAAAGAGAGTCGCTTTGGACAAGGGCTACCGCACAAGTCTTGTACCTTTGGACCCCCTGGACAATATACGATGAGCCAGAATCCTGTCAAATTGATAGCAGTAAAGATATTTGCATCTATATCATTGGACGACATTGGCAATTCTGGATGCCCCGGCTTATGATTCGACCTGAGTCCAAAGAGAGTCGCTTCGGACAAGGGCTACTGCACAAATCTTGTACATTTGAACCTCCGGACAAGGTATGATGAGGCATAATCCTATCACATTGATAGGAGTAAAGATATTTGCATCTATATCATTGGTCAACATCGGCAATTCTGGATGGTCCGGCTTATGGTTCGACATAAGTCCAAAGAATGTCGCTTTGGACAGAGCTACCGCAACAAATCGTGTACATTTGGACCCCCTGGACAAGATACGATGAGACAGAATCCTGTCAAATTGATAGCAGTAATGATATTTGCATCTATACCATTGCACGACATTGGCAATTCTTGATGCTTCGGCTTATGGATCGACCTGAGTCCAAAGTGTTTCGCTTTGGACAAGTGCTACCGCACAAATCTTGTACATTTGGACCTCCGGACAAGGTATGATGAGGCATAATCCTATCACATTGATAGGAGTAAAGATATTTGCATCTATATCATTGGCCAACATCGGCAATTCTGGATGGTCCGGCTTATGGTTCGACATAAGTCCAAAGAATGTCGCTTTGGACAAGTGCTACCGCACAAATCTTGTACATTTGAACCTCGTGGACAAGATACGATGAGGCAGAATCCTGTCATATTGATAGCAGTAAAGATATTTGCATCTATATGATTGCACGACATTGAAAATTCTTGATGCTTCGGCTTATGGATCGACCTGAGTCCAAGGAGTTTCGCTTTTGTGAAGTGCTAACGCACAAATCTTGTACATTTGGACCTCCTGCACAAGGTATGATGAGGCAGAATCCTATCACATTGATAGGAGTAAAGATATTTGCATCTATATCACTGGACGACATTGGCAATTCTGGATGCTCCGGCATATGATTCGACCGGAGGCCAAAGAGAGTCGCTTTGGACAGGTGCTACCGCACAAATCTTGTACATTTGGACCCCCTGGATAAGATACGATGAGGCAGAATCCTGTCAAATTGATAGCAGTAAAGATATTTGCATCTATATCATTGGACGACATTGGCAATTCTGGATGCCCCGGCTTATGATTCGACCTTACTCCAAAGAATGTCGCTTTGGACAAGTGCTACCCACAAATCTTGTACATTTGAACCTCGTGGACAAGATACGATGAGGCAGAATCCTGTCAAATTTATAGGAGTAAAGATATTTGCATCTATATCATTGGTCAACATCGGCAATTCTGAATGGTCCAGCTTATGTTCGACCTAAGTCCAAACAATGTCGTTTTGGACAAGTGCTACCGCACAAATCTTGTACATTTGAACCTCGTGGACAAGATACGATGCGGCAGAATCCTTTCAAATTGATAGCAGTAAAGATATTTGGATCTATCCCATTGCTCGACATTGGCAATTCTTGATGCTTCGGCCTATGGATCGACCTGAGTCCAAAGAGAGTCGCTTTGGACAAGGGCTACCGCACAAGTCTTGTACCTTTGGACCCCCTGGACAATATACGATGAGCCAGAATCCTGTCAAATTGATAGCAGTAAAGATATTTGCATCTATATCATTGGACGACATTGGCAATTCTGGATGCCCCGGCTTATGATTCGACCTGAGTCCAAAGAGAGTCGCTTCGGACAAGGGCTACCGCACAAATCTTGTACATTTGAACCTCCGGACAAGGTATGATGAGGCATAATCCTATCACATTGATAGGAGTAAAGATATTTGCATCTATACCATTGCACGACATTGGCAATTCTGGATGCCCCGGCTTATGATCCGACCGGAGGCCAAACAGAGTCGCTTTGGGCAAATGCTGCCGCCCAAAACTTGTACATTTGGACCCCCTGGACAAGATACGATGAGACAGAATCCTGTCAAATTGATAGCAGTAATGATATTTGCATCTATACCATTGCACGACATTGGCAATTCTTGATGCTTCGGCTTATGGATCGACCTGAGTCCAAAGTGTTTCGCTTTGGACAAGTGCTACCGCACAAATCTTGTACATTTGAACCTCCGGAACAAGGTATGATGAGGCAGAATCCTATCACATTGATAGGAGTGAAGATATTTGCATCTATATCATTGGTCAACATCGGCAGTTCTGGATGGTCCGGCGTATGGTTCGACCTAAGTCCAAAGAATGTCGCTTTGGACAAGTGCTACCGCACAAATCTTGTACATTTGAACCTCGTGGACAAGATACGATGAGGCAGAATCCTGTCAAATTGATAGCAGTAAAGATATTTGCATCTATATCATTGCACGACATTGGCAATTCTTGATGCTTCGGCTTATGGATCGACCTGAGTCCAAGGAGTTCCGCTTTTGTCTAGTGCTACCGCACACATCTTCTACACTTGATCCTCCTGGACAAGACATGATGAGCCAGAATCCTGTCAAATTGATCGGAGTAAAGATATTTGCATCTATATCATTGGACGACATTGGCAATTCTGGATGCTTGACATATGATTCGACCTGAGTCAAAAAGATTGGCTTTTGAAAGTGCTAACGCACAAATCTTGTCCATTTGGACCTCCTGGACAAGATATGATGAGGCAGATTCCTGTCAAATTGATAGGAGTGAAGATATTTGCATCTATATCATTGGACGACATTGGCAATTCTGGATGCCCCGGCTTATGATCCGACCGGAGGCCAAAGAGAGTCGCATTGTATAAGTGCTACCGCACAAGTATTGTACATTTGGACCCCCTGGACAATATACGATGAGGCAGAATCCTGTCAATTTGATGGGAGTAAAGATATTTGCATCTATATCATTGGACGACATTGGCAATTCTGGATGCTCCGGCTTATGATTCGACCTGAATACAAAGAGAGTCGGTTTGGGCAAATGCTGCCGCCCAAAACTTGTGCATTTGGACCTCCTGGAAAAGGTATGATGAGTCAGAATCCTGTCACATTGATAGGAGAGAAGATATTTGCATCTATATCATTGGACGACATTGGCAATTCTGGATGCTCAGGCTTATGATTCGACTTGAGTCCAAAGAGTTTCGCTTTGGACAAGTGCTACCGCAACAAATCGTGTACATTTGGACACCCTGGACAAGATACGATGAGACAGAATCCTGTCAAATTGATAGCAGTAATGATATTTGCATCTATACCATTGCACGACATTGGCAATTCTTGATGCTTCGGCTTATGGATCGACCTGAGTCCAAAGAGATTCGTTTTTGTGAAGTGCTAACGCACAAATCTTGTACATTTGGACCTCCTGCACAAGGTATGATGAGGCAAAATCCTGTCACATTGATAGGAGTAAAGATATTTGCATCTATATCATTGGACGACATTGGCAATTCTGGATGCTCCGGCTTATGATTCGACCTGAATACAAAGAGAGTCGGTTTGTGCAAATGCTGCCGCCCAAAACTTGTGCATTTGGACCTCCTGGAAAAGGTATGATGAGTCAGAATCCTGTCACATTGATAGGAGAGAAGATATTTGCATCTATATCATTGGTCAACAACGGCAATTCTGCATGGTCCGGCTTATGGTTCGACATAAGTCCAAAGAATGTCGCTTTGGACAAGTGCTACCGCAACAAATCGCGTACATTTGGACCCCCTGGACAAGACACGATGAGGCAGAATCCTGTCAAATTGACTGCAGTTAAGATATTTGCATCTATACCATTGCACGACATTGGCAATTCTTGATGCTTCGGCTTATGGATCGACCTGAGTCCAAAGAGATTCGTTTTTGTGAAGTGCTAACGCACAAATCTTGTACATTTGGACCTCCTGCACAAGGTATGATGAGGCAAAATCCTGTCACATTAATAGGAGTAAAGATATTTGCATTTATATCATTGGACGACATTGGCAATTCTGGATGCCCCGGCTTATGATCCGACCGGAGGCCAAAGAGAGTCGCTTTGGACACGTGCTACCGCACAAATCTTGTACATTTGGACCTCCTGCACAAGGTATGATGAGGCAGAATCCTGTCAAATTGATTGCAGTAAAGATATTTGCATCTATACCATTGCACGACATTGGCAATTCTTGATGCTTCGGCTTATGGATCGACCTGAGTCCAAAGAGATTCGTTTTTGTGAAGTGCTAACGCACAAATCTTGTACACTTGATCCTCCTGGACAAGACACGATGAGGCAGAATCCTGTCAAATTAATAGGAGTAAAGATATTTGCATCTATATCATTGGTCAACATCGGCAATTCTGGATGGTCCGGCTTATGGTTCGACCTAAGTCCAAAGAATGTCGCTTTGGACAAGTGCTACCGCAACAAATCGTGTACATTTGGACACCCTGGCCAAGATACGATGAGGCAGAATCCTGTCAAATTGATAGCAGTAAAGATATTTGCATCTATACCATTGCACGACATTGGCCATCCTGGCGATCCGGCTTATGATTCGACCTGAATCCAAAGAGAGTCGGTCTGGACAAGTGCTACTGCACAAATCTTGTCCATTTGGACCTCCTGGACAAGATATGATGAGGCAGATTTCTGTCAAATTGATAGGAGTGAAGATATTTGCATCTATATCATTGGACGACATTGGCAATTCTGGATGCCCCGGCTTATGATCCGACCGGAGGCCAAAGTGTTTCGCTTTGGACAAGTGCTACCGCAACAAATCGTGTACATTTGGACACCCTGGACAAGATACGATGAGACAGAATCCTGTCAAATTGATAGCAGTAATGATATTTGCATCTATACCAATGCACGACATTGGCAATTCTTGATGCTTCGGCTTATGGATCGACCTGAGTACAAAGTGTTTCGCTTTGGACAAGTTCTACCGCACAAATCTTGTACATTTGAACCTCGTGGTCAAGATACGATGAGGCAGAATCATGTCAAATTGATAGGAGTAAAGATATTTGCATCTATATCATTGGTCAACATCGGCAATTCTGGATGGTCCGGCTTATGGTTCGACATAAGTCCACAGAATGTCGCTTTGGACAAGTGCTACCGCAACAAATCGCGTACATTTGGACCCCCTGGATAAGACACGATGAGGCAGAATCCTGTCAAATTGATTGCAGTTAAGATATTTGCATCTATACCATTGCACGACATTGGCAATTCTTGATGCTTCGGCTTATGGATCGACCTGAGTCCAAAGAGATTCGTTTTTGTGAAGTGCTAACGCACAAATCTTGTACACTTGATCCTCCTGGACAAGGCACGATGAGCCAGAATCCTGTCAAATTGATAGGAGTGAAGATATTTGCATCTATATCATTGGACGACATTGGCAATTCTGGATGCTCCGGCTTATGATTCGACCTGAGTCCAACGAGAGTCGTTTTGGACAAATGCTGCGGCACAAAACTTTTGCATTTGGACCTGCTGGAAAATGTATGATAAGGCAGAATCCTGTCACAATGATAGGAGTGAAGATATTTGCAACTATATCATTGGACGACATTGGCAATTCTGGATGCACCGGCTTATGATTCGACCTGAGTCCAAAGAGAGTCGCTTTGGACAAGTGCTACCGCACAAATCTTGTATGTGTGGACCTCCTGTACAAGGTATGATGAGGCAGAATCCTATCACATTGATAGGAGTAAAGATATTTGCATCTATATCATTGGACGGCATTGGCAATTCTGGATGCTCCGGCGTATGATTCGACCGGAGGCCAAAGAGAGTTGCTTTGGACAAGTGCTACCACACAAATCTTGTACTTTTGGACCCCCTGGACAATATACGATGAGGCAGAATCCTGTCAAATTGATAGCAGTAAATATATTTGCATCTATATCATTGGACGACATTGGCAATACTGGATGCTCCGGCGTATGATTCGACCTGAATCCAAAGACAGTCGCTTTGGACAAGTGCTACCGCACAAATGTTGTACATTTAGACCTCCTGGAAAAGATATGATGAGGCAGAATCCTGTCACGTTGATAGGAGTGAAGATATTTGCCTCTAAATCATTGGACGACATTGGGAATTCTGGATGCTTCGGGATATGATTCGACCTCACTCCAAAGAGGGTCGCTTTGGACAAGTGTTACCGCACAAATCTTGTACATTTGGACCTCCTGTACAAAGTATGATGAGGCAGAATCCTGTCAAATTGATGGCAGTAAAAATATTTGCATCTATATCATTGGACGAGATTGGCAATACTGGATGTTTCGGCTTATGGATCGACCTGAGTCCAAAGAGTTTTGCTTTTGTCTAGTGCTACCACACAAATCTTGTACACTTGATCCTCCTGGACAAGACACGATGAGCCAGAATCCTGTCAAATTGATAGTAGTAAAGATATTTGCATCTATATCATTCCGATAAGATCGGCAATTTGTGTTACTTCGGCATATGGATCGACCTGAGTCCAACGAGAGTCGGTTTGGACAAATGCTGCGGCGCAAAACTTGTGCATTTGGACCTCCTGGAAAAGGTATGATAAGGCAGAATCCTGTCACAATGATAGGAGTGAAGATATTTGCATCTATATCATTGGACGACATTGGCAATTCTGGATGCACCGGCTTATGATTCGACCTGAGTCCAAAGAGAGTCGCTTTGGACAAGTGCTACCGCACAAATCTTGTATGTGTGGACCTCCTGTACAAGGTATGATGAGGCAGAATCCTATCACATTGATAGGAGTAAAGATATTTGCATCTATATCATTGGACGACATTGGCAATTCTGGATGCTCCGGCATATGATTCGCCCGGAGGCCAAAGAGAGTTGCTGTGGACACGTGCTACCGCACAAATCTTGTACATCTGGACCCCCTGGACAAGATACGATGAGGCAGAATCCTGTCAAATTGATAGCAGTAAAGATATTTGCATCTATATCATTGCACGACATTGGCAATTCTGGATGCTTCGGCTTATGGATCGACCTGAGTCCAAAGAGTTTCGCTTTTGTGTAGTGCTACCGCACAAATCTTGTACATTTGGACCTCCTGGACAAGACTCGATGAGCCAGAATCCTGTCAAATTGATAGGAGTGAAGATATTTGCATCTATATCATTGGACGACATTGGCAATAATGGAAGCTCCGGCTTATGATTCGACCTGAGTCCAAAGAGAGTCGCTTTGGACAAGTGCTACCGCACAAATCTTGTTCATTTGAACCTCCTGGACAAGGTATGATGAGGCAGAATACTATCACATCGATAGGAGTGAAGATATTTATATCTATATCACTAGACGACATTGGCAATTCTGGATGCTCCGGCATATGATTTGACCGGAGGCCAAAGAGAGTCGCTTTGGACACGTGCTACCGCACAAATCTTGTACATTTGGACCCCCTGGACAAGATACGATGAGGCAGAATACTGTCAAATTGATAGAGATAAAGATATTTGCATCTATATCATTGCACGACATTGGCAATTCTGGATGCTTCAGCTTATGGACCGACCTGAGTCCAAAGAGTTTCGCTTTTGTCTAGTGCTACCGCACAAATCTTGTACATTTGAATCTCCTGGAAAAGGTATGGCGAGGCAGAATCCTGTCACATTGATTGTAGTAAAGATATTTGCATCGATATCATTGGACGACATAGGCAATCCTGGGGATCCGGCTCATGATTCGATCGGAGGCCAAAGAGAGTCGCTTTGGACACGTGCTACCGCACAAATCTTTTACATTTGGACCCCCTGGACAAGATGCTTTGAGGCAGAATCCTGTCAAATTGATAGCAGTAAAGATATTTGCATCTATATCATTGCACGACATTGGCAGTTCTGGATGCTTCGGCTTATGGATCGGCCTGAGTCCAAAGAGTTTCGCTTTTGTGTAGTGCTACCGCACAAATCTTGTACACTTGATCCTCCTGGACAAGACACGATGAGCCAGAATCCTGTCAAATTGATAGGAGTGAAGATATTTGCATCTATATCATTGGACGACATTGGCAATTCTGGATGCTCGGCATATGATTCGACCTGAGTCCAAAGAGAGTCGCTTTGGACAAGTGCTACCGCACAAATCTTGTACATTTGGACCCCCTGGACAAGATAAGATGAGGCAGAATCCTGTCAAATTGATAGGAGTGAAGATATTTGCATCTATACCATTGCAGAACATTGGCAATTCTGGATGCCCCGGCTTATGATTCGACCTGAGTCCAAAGAGAGTCGCTTTGGACAAGGGCTACGACTCAAATCTTGTACACTTGAACCTCCTGGACAAGATTAGATGTGGCAGAAGGCTGTAAAATTTATAGGAGTAAAGATATTTGCATCTATATCATTGGACGACATGGCAATTCTGGATGCTTCGGCATGTGGATCGACCTGAGTCCAAAGAGATTCGCTTTTGTCAAGTGCTACCGCACAAATCTTGTACATTTGAACATCCTAGATAAGGTAAGATGAGGCAGAATCCTGTCAAATTGATAGGAGTGAAGATATTTGCATCTATACCATTGCAGGACATTGGCAATTCTTGATGCTTCGGCTTATGGATCGAATTGAGTCCAAAGAGATTCGCTTTTGTCAAGTGCTACCGCACAAATCTTGTACACTTGATCCTCTGGAACAAGGTATGATGAGGCAGAATCCTATCACATTGATAGGAGTAAAGATATTTACATCTATATCATTGGACGACATTGGCAATTCTGGATGATCGGCATATGATTCGACCTGAGTCAAAGAGATTGGCTTTTGTCAAGTGCTAACGCACAAATCTTGTACATTTGAACCTCGTGGACAAGATACGATGAGGCAGAATCCTGTCAAATTGATAGCAGTAAAGATATTTGCATCTATATCATTGCACGACATTGGCAATTCTGGATGCTTCGGCTTATGGATCGACCTGAGTCCAAAGAGTTTCGGTTTTGTCTAGTGCTACCGCACAAATCTTGTACACTTGATCCTCCTGGACAAGACACGATAAGCCAGAATCCTGTCAAGTTGATAGGAGTGAAGATATTTGCATCTATATCATAAGACAGCATTGGCAATTCTGGATACTCAGGCTTATGATTCGACCTGAGTCAAAGAGATTGGCTTTTATCAAGTGCTACCGCACAAATCTTGTCCATTTGGCACCCCTGGACAAGATATGAGGAGGCAGATTCCTGTCAAATTGATAGGAGTGAAGATATTTGCATCCTTATCATTGGACGACAATGGCAATTCTGGATGCTCCGGCTTATGATTCGACCTGAATCCAAAGACAGTCGCTTTAGACAGGTAATACCACACAAATCTTGTACATTTGAACCTCTGGAACAAGGTATGATGAGGCAGAATCCTATCACATTGATTGGAGTGAAGATGTTTGCATCTATATCATTGGACGACATTGTATGTGTGGACGTCCTGTACAAGGTATGATGAGGCAGAATCCTATCACATTGATAGGGGAAAGATATTTGCATTTATATCATTGGACGACATTTGCAATTCTGGAAGTTCGGCATATGATTCGACCTGAGTTCAAAGAGATTGGCTTTTGTCAAGTGCTACCGCACAAATCTTGTACATTTGAACCTCGTGGACAAGATACGATGAGGCAGAATCCTGTCAAATTGATAGCAGTAAAGATATTAGCATCTATATCATTGCACGACATTGGCAATTCTGGATGCTTCGGATTATGGATCGACCTGAGTCCAAAGAGAGTCGCTTTGGACAAGGGCTACCGCACAAATCTTGTACATTTGAACCTCTGGAACAAGGTATGATGAGGCAGAATCCTATCACATTGATAGGAGTAAAGATATTTACATCTATATCATAGAACGACATTGGCAATTCTGGATGATCGGAATATGATACGACCTGAGTCAAAGAGATTGGCTTTTGTCAAGTGCTACCGCACAAATCTTGTACATTTGAACCTCGTGGACAAGATACGATGAGGCAGAATCCTGTCAAATTGATAGCAGTAAAGATATTTGCATCTATATCATTGCACGACATTGGCAATTCTGGATGCTTCGGCTTATGGATCGACCTGAGTCCAAAGAGATTCGCTTTTGTCAAGTGCTACCGCACAAATCTTGTGCATTTGAACCTCCTGGACAAGATAGGATGAGACAGAATCCTGTACAATTGATAGGAGTAAAGATATATGCATCTATATCATTGGACGACATTGGCAATTCTGGATACTTCGGCTTATGGATCGACCTGAGTCCAAAGAGATTCGCTTTTGTCAAGTGCTACCGCACAAATCTTGTGCATTTGAACCTCCTGGACAAGATAGGATGAGACAGAATCCTGTACAATTGATAGGAGTAAAGATATATGCATCTATATCATTCGACGACATTGGCAATTCTGGATACTTCGGCATATGGATCGACCTGAGTCCAAAGAGATTCGCTTTTGTCAAGTGCTAACCTACAAATATTGTACATTTTGACCTCCTGTACAAGGTATGATGAGGCAGAATCCTATCACATTCATAGGAGTGATGATATTTGCATCTGCATCATTGGACGACATGGCAATTCTGGATGCTTCGGCTTATGATTCGACCTGAGTCCAAAGAGAGTCGCTTTGGACAAGGGCTACCGCACAAATCTTGTACACTTGATCCTCCTGGACAAGACACGATAAGCCAGAATCCTGTCAAGTTGATAGGAGTGAAGATATTTGCATCTATATCATAAGACAGCATTGGCAATTCTGGATACTCAGGCTTATGATTCGACCTGAGTCAAAGAGATTGGCTTTTATCAAGTGCTACCGCACAAATCTTGTCCATTTGGCACCCCTGGACAAGATATGAGGAGGCAGATTCCTGTCAAATTGATAGGAGTGAAGATATTTGCATCCTTATCATTGGACGACAATGGCAATTCTGGATGCTCCGGCTTATGATTCGACCTGAATCCAAAGACAGTCGCTTTAGACAGGTAATACCACACAAATCTTGTACATTTGAACCTCTGGAACAAGGTATGATGAGGCAGAATCCTATCACATTGATTGGAGTGAAGATGTTTGCATCTATATCATTGGACGACATTGTATGTGTGGACGTCCTGTACAAGGTATGATGAGGCAGAATCCTATCACATTGATAGGGGAAAGATATTTGCATTTATATCATTGGACGACATTTGCAATTCTGGAAGTTCGGCATATGATTCGACCTGAGTTCAAAGAGATTGGCTTTTGTCAAGTGCTACCGCACAAATCTTGTACATTTGAACCTCGTGGACAAGATACGATGAGGCAGAATCCTGTCAAATTGATAGCAGTAAAGATATTAGCATCTATATCATTGCACGACATTGGCAATTCTGGATGCTTCGGATTATGGATCGACCTGAGTCCAAAGAGAGTCGCTTTGGACAAGGGCTACCGCACAAATCTTGTACATTTGAACCTCTGGAACAAGGTATGATGAGGCAGAATCCTATCACATTGATAGGAGTAAAGATATTTACATCTATATCATAGAACGACATTGGCAATTCTGGATGATCGGAATATGATACGACCTGAGTCAAAGAGATTGGCTTTTGTCAAGTGCTACCGCACAAATCTTGTACATTTGAACCTCGTGGACAAGATACGATGAGGCAGAATCCTGTCAAATTGATAGCAGTAAAGATATTTGCATCTATATCATTGCACGACATTGGCAATTCTGGATGCTTCGGCTTATGGATCGACCTGAGTCCAAAGAGATTCGCTTTTGTCAAGTGCTACCGCACAAATCTTGTGCATTTGAACCTCCTGGACAAGATAGGATGAGACAGAATCCTGTACAATTGATAGGAGTAAAGATATATGCATCTATATCATTGGACGACATTGGCAATTCTGGATACTTCGGCTTATGGATCGACCTGAGTCCAAAGAGATTCGCTTTTGTCAAGTGCTACCGCACAAATCTTGTGCATTTGAACCTCCTGGACAAGATAGGATGAGACAGAATCCTGTACAATTGATAGGAGTAAAGATATATGCATCTATATCATTCGACGACATTGGCAATTCTGGATACTTCGGCATATGGATCGACCTGAGTCCAAAGAGATTCGCTTTTGTCAAGTGCTAACCTACAAATATTGTACATTTTGACCTCCTGTACAAGGTATGATGAGGCAGAATCCTATCACATTCATAGGAGTGATGATATTTGCATCTGCATCATTGGACGACATGGCAATTCTGGATGCTTCGGCTTATGATTCGACCTGAGTCCAAAGAGAGTCGCTTTGGACAAGGGCTACCGCACAAATCTTGTACACTTGATCCTCCTGGACAAGACACGATGAGGCAGAATCCTGTTAAATTGATAGGAGTAAAGATGTTTGCATCTATATCATTGGACGACATTGGCAATGCTGGATGCTCCGGTTTATGATTCGACCTGAGTCCAAAGAGAGTCACTTTGGACAAGAGCTACCGCACAAATCTTGTATATTTGAACCTCCGGAACAAGGTATGACGAGGTAGAATCCTATCACATTGATAGGAGTAAAGATATTTCATCTATTTCATTGGACGACATTGGCAATTCTGGATGCTCGGCATATGATTCGACCTGAGTTCAAAGAGTTTCGCTTTTGTCTAGTGCTACCGCACAAATCTTGTACATGTGAACCTGCGGAACAAGGTTTGATGAGGCAGAATCCTATCACATTGATAGGAGTAAAGATATTTACATCTATATCATTGGACGACATTGGCAATTCTGGATGATCGGCATATGATTCGACCTGAGTCAAAGGGAGTCGCTTTGGACAAATGCTGCCGCCCAAATCTTGTCCATTTGGAACTCCTGGACAAGGTATGATGAGGCAGATTCCTGGCAAATTGATAGGAATGAAGATATTTGCACCTATATCATTGGACGGCATTGGCAATTCTGGATGCTTCGGCATATGGATCGACCTGAGTCCAAAGCAAATCGCTTTTGTCAAGTGCTACCGCACAAATCTTGTACATTTGAATCTCCTGGACAAGGTATGATAAGGCAGAATCCTGTCACATTGATAGGAGTGAAGATATTTGTCAAAATATCATTGGACGACATTGGCGAAACTGGGGATTCGGCTTATGATTCGACCTGAATCCAAAGAGAGTCGATCTGCACAAGTGCTACCCCACAATTCTTGTACATTTGAACTTCTTGGACAAGACACGATGGGGCAGAATGCTGTCAAATTGATAGGAGTCAGGATATTTGCCTCCATATCATTGGACGACATTGGCAATTTTGGATGCTTCGGCTAATGGATCGACCTCAGTCCACAGCGAATCGCATTTGTCAAGTGCTACCGCACAAATCTTGGACATTTGAATCTCCTGGACAAGGTATGATAAGGCAGAATCCTGTCACATTGATAGGAGTGAAGATATTTGCCCCAATATCATTGGACGACAATGGCAATCCTGGGGATCCGTCTTATAATTAGACCTGAATGCAAAGAGACTCGGCCTGGACAAGTGCTACCGCACAAATCCTGTACATTTGAATCTCCTGGACAAGATACGATGAGGCAGAATCCTGTAAAATTGATAGGAGTAAAGCTATTTGCATCTATATCATAGGACGACATTGGTAATTTTGGATGCTTCGGCATATGGATCGACCTGAGTCCAAAGCGAATCGCTTTTGTCAAGTGCTACCGCACAAATCTTGTACATTTGAATCTCCTGGACAAGATACGATGAGGCAGATTCCTGGCAAATTGATAGGAGTGAAGATATTTGCATCTACATCATTGGACGACATTGGCAATTCTGGATGCTTCGGATTATGATTCGACCTGAGTCCAAAGAGAGTCGCTTTGCACAAATGCTGCCGCCCAAATCTTGTCCATTTGGACCTCCTGGACAAGGTATAATGGGGCAGAATCCTGTCACATCGATAGGAGTGAAGATATTTGCCCCAATATCATTGGACGACATTGGCAATCCTGGGGATCCGTCTTATAATTAGACCTGAATGCAAAGAGAGTCGGCCTGGAAAAGTGCTACCGCACAAATCTTGTACATTTGAACCTCCTGGACAAGATAAGATGTGACAGAATCCTATACAATTGATAGGAGTAATGATATATGCATCTATATCATAGGACAACATTGGCAATTTTGGATGCTTCGGCATTTGGATCGACCTAAGTCTAAAACGAATCGCTTTTGTAAAGTGCTACCGCACAAATCTTGTACATTTGAATCTCCTGGACAAGGTATGATAAGACAGAATCCTGTCACATTGATAGGAGTGAAGATATTTGCACCAATATCATTGGACGACATTGGCAATCCTGGGGATCCGTCGTATAATTAGACCTGAATCCAAAGATAGTCGGCCTCGACAAGTGCTACCACAGAAATCTTGTACATTTGAACCTCCTAGACAAGATACGGTGAGGCAGAATGCTGTCAAATTGATAGGAGTGAAGATATTTTCATCTATACCACAGGACGACATTGACAATTTTGGATGCTGCGGCTTATGATTCGACCTGAGTGCAAAGAGATTCGCTTTTGTCAAGTGCTACCGCACTAATCTTGTTCATTTGAACCTCCTGGACAAGGCATGATGAGGCAGAATCCTATCACATTGATAGGAGTAAAGATATTTGCATCTATATCATTGGAGGACATTGGCAAACCTGGAGATCCTTCTTATAAGTAGACCTGAATCCAAAGAGAGTCGGCCTTGACAAGTGCTACCGCAAGAATCTTGTCCATTTGGACCTCTTGGACAAGGTATGTTGAGACAGAAATCTGGTAAATTGATAGGAGTAAAGATATTTGCATCTATATCATTGGACGACATTGGAAATTCTGGATGCTTCGGCATATGGATCGACCTGAATCCAAAGAGATTCGCTTTTGTCAAGTGCTACCGCACAAATCTTGTACATTTGAACCTCCTAGGTAAGATACGATCAGGCAGAATCCTGTTACATTTATAGGAGTGAAGATATTTGCATCTATATGATTGGACGACATTGGCCAATACTGGATGCTCGGCGTATGATTCGACCTGAGTCCAAAGAGAGTCGCTTTGGACAAGTGCTACCACACAAATCTTATACACTTGAACCTCCTGGACAGGATACGATGAGCCAGAAACCTGTCAAATCGATAGCAGTGATGATATTTGCATCTTTATCGTTGGACGACATTGGCAACTTTGGATGCTTCGGCATATGGATCGACCTGAGTCCAAAGAGAGTCGCTTTGGGCAAGTGCTATCGCACAAATCGTGTACACTTGGACATCCTGGATAAGGTATGATGAGGCAGAATCCTGTCACATTGATAGGAGTGAAGATATTTGCACCAATATCATTGGACGACATTGGCAATCCTGGGGATCCGTCGTATAATTAGACCTGAATCCAAAGAGAGTCGGCCTCGACAAGTGCTACCACAGAAATCTTGTACATTTGAACCTCCTAGACAAGATACGGTGAGGCAGAATGCTGTCAAATTGATAGGAGTGAAGATATTTTCATCTATACCACAGGACGACATTGACAATTTTGGATGCTCCGGCTTATGATTCGAACTGAGTGCAAAGAGATTCGCTTTTGTCAAGTGCTACCGCACTAATCTTGTTCATTTGAACCTCCTGGACAAGGCATGATGAGGCAGAATCCTATCACATTGATAGGAGTAAAGATATTTGCATCTATATCATTGGAGGACATTGGCAAACCTGGGGATCCTTCTTATAAGTAGACCTGAATCCAAAGAGAGTCGGCCTTGACAAGTGCTACCGCAAGAATCTTGTCCATTTTGACCTCTTGGACAAGGTATGTTGAGACAGAAATCTGGTAAATTGATAGGAGTAAAGATATTTGCATCTATATCATTGGACGACATTGGAAATTCTGGATGCTTCGGCATATGGATCGACCTGAATCCAAAGAGATTCGCTTTTGTCAAGTGCTAACGCACAAATCTTGTACATTTGAACATCCTAGGTAAGATACGATCAGGCAGAATCCTGTTACATTTATAGGAGTGAAGATATTTGCATCTATATCAATGGACGACATTGGCCAATACTGGATGCTCGGCGTATGATTCGACCTGAGTCCAAAGAGAGTCGCTTTGGACAAGTGCTACCACACAAATCTTGTACACTTGAACTTCCTGCAAAAGGTATGATGAGGCAGAACCTTGTCACATTGATAGGAGTAAACATATTTGCATCTATATCATTGGACGACATTGGCAATTCTGGATGCTCGGGATATGAATCGAACTGAGTCCAAAGAGATTGGCTTTTGTCGAGTGCTACCGCACAAATCTTGTACATTTGAACCTCGTGGAGAAGATACGATGAGGCAGAATCATGTCAAATTGATAGGAGTTATGATATTTGCATCTATATCATTCCGATAAGATCGGCAATTTTTGTTACTTCGGCATATGGATCGACCTGAGTCCAAAGAGAGTTGCTTTGGACAAGTGCTACCTCACTAATCGTGTACATTTGAACCTCCTGGACAAGATATGATTAGGTAGAATGCTGTCAAATTGATAGGAGTAAAGATATTTGAATCTATATCATTTGGCCACATTTGCAATTTTTTATGCTTCGGCTTGTGGATCGACCTGAGGACAAAGGGAGTCAATTTGGACAAGTGCTACAGCACAAATATTGTAAATTTGGACCTTGTGTACAAGATACGGTGAGGCAGAATCCCGCCAAATTAATAGGAGTAAAGATATTTGCATCTATATCATTGGTCAACATCGGCAGTTCTGGATGCTCCGGCTTATGATTCGACCTGAGTCCAAAAAGAGTCGCTTTGGACAAGTGGAACCGAACAAAACTTGTACATTTGGACCTCCTGTACAAGGTATGATGAGGCAGAATCCTGTCAAATTGATAGGAGTGAATATATTTGCATCTATATTATTGGACGACATTGGCAATTCTGGATGCTCCGGCGTATGATTCGACCGGAGGCCAAAGAGAGTCGCTTTGGACAAGTTCTACGGCACAAATCTCGTACATTTGGACCCCCTGGACAATATACGATAAGGCAGAATCCTGTCAAATTGATAGGAGTAAAGATATTTGCGTCTACATCATTGGACGACAATGGCAATTCTGGATGCTCCGGCTTATGATTCGACCTGAATCCAACGAGAGTCGGTTTGGGCAAATGCTGCCGCCAAAAACTTGTGCATTTGGACGTCCTGGAAAAGGCATGATGAGGCAGAATCCTATCACATTGATAGGGGTGAAGATATTTGCATCTATATCATTGCACGACATTGGCAATTCTTGATGCTTCGGCTTATGGATCAACCTGAGTCCAAAGAGTTTCGCTTTAGACAAGTGCTACCGCACAAATCTTCTACATTTGGACCTCCTGTACAAGGTATGATGGGGCAGAATCCTACCACATTGATATGAGTAAAGATATTTGCATCTATATCACTGGACGACATTGGCAATTCTGGATGCTCCGGCATATGATTCGACCGGAGGCCAAAGAGAGTCGCTTTGGACACGTGCTGCCGCACAAATCTTATACATTTGGACCGCCTGGACAAGATACGATGAGGCAGAATCCTGTCAAATTGATAGCAGTAAAGATATTTGCATCTATATCATTGCACGACATTGGCAATTCTAGTTGCTTCGGCTTATTGATCGACCTGAGTCCAAAGAGTTTCGCTTTTATCTAGTGCTACCGCACAAATCTTGTACTCTTGATCCTCCTGGACAAGACACGATGAGCCAAAATCCTGTCAAATTGATTGGAGTGAGGATATTTGCATCTATATCATTGGACGACATTGGCAATTCTGGATGCTCCGGCTTATGATTCGACCTGAGTCGAAAGAGAGTCGCTTTCGACAAGTGCTACCGCACAAATCGTATACATTTGGACCTGCTGTACAAGGTATGATTAGACAGAATCGAATCACATTGATAGGAGTGAAGATATTTGGATCTACATCATTGGACGACATTGGCAATTCTGGATGCTGCGGCTTATGATTCGACCTGATTCCAAGGAGAGTCGCTTTGGACAAGTGCTACCGCACAAATCTTGTACATTTGGACCTCCTGTACAAGGTATAATGAGCCAGAATCCTGTCAAATTGATTGGAGTGCAGATATTTGCATCTATATCATTGCACGACATTGGCAATTCTGGTTGCTTCGCCTTATTGATCGACCTGAGTCCAAAGAGTTTCGCTTTTGTCTAGTGCTACCGCACTAATCTTGTACACTTGATCCTCCTGGACAAGACACGATGAGCCAAAATCCTGTCAAATTTATTGGAGTGAGGATATTTGCATCTATATCATTGGACGACATTGGCAATTCTGGTTGCTTCGGCTTATGCATCGACCTGAGTCCAAAGAGTTTCGCTTTTGTCTAGTGTTACCGCACAAATCTTGTACACTTGATCCTCCTGGACAAGACACGATGAGCCAGAATCCTGTCAAATTGATTGGAGTGAAGATATTTGCATCTATATCATTTGGCCACATTGGCAATTTTTTATGCTTCGGCTTGTGGATCGCCCTGAGTCCAAAGAGATTCGCTTTGGTCAAGTGCTACCGCACAAATCGTCCACATGTGAACCTCCTGGAAAAGGTATGGTGAGGCAGAATCCTGTCACATTGATAGTAGTAAAGATATTTGCATCTATATCATTGGACGACATTGGCAATCCTGGGGATCCGGCATATGATTCGACCTGAATCCAAAGAGAGTCGGTCTGGACAAGTGCTACCGCACAAATCTTGTACATTTGGACCCCGTGGACAAGATACGATCAAGGAGAATCCTGGCAAATTGATTGGAGTAAAGATATTTCCATCTATGCCATTGAACGACATTGGCAATTCTTGATGCTTCGGCTTATGAATCGACCTGAGTCCAAAGAGATTCGCTTTTGTGAAGTGTTAACGCACAAATCTTGTACATTTTGACCTACTGGACAAGGTATGATGAGGCAGAATCCTGTCAAATTGATAGCAGTTTAGATATTTGCATCTATATCATTGGACGACATTGGCAATTCTGGATACTTCGGCTTATGGATCGACCTGAGTCCAAAGAGATTCGCTTTTGTCAAGTGCTACCGCACAAATCTTGTGCATTTGAACCTCCTGGACAAGATAGGATGAGACAGAATCCTGTACAATTGATAGGAGTAAAGATATATGCATCTATATCATTCGACGACATTGGCAATTCTGGATACTTCGGCATATGGATCGACCTGAGTCCAAAGAGATTCGCTTTTGTCAAGTGCTAACCTACAAATATTGTACATTTTGACCTCCTGTACAAGGTATGATGAGGCAGAATCCTATCACATTCATAGGAGTGATGATATTTGCATCTGCATCATTGGACGACATGGCAATTCTGGATGCTTCGGCTTATGATTCGACCTGAGTCCAAAGAGAGTCGCTTTGGACAAGGGCTACCGCACAAATCTTGTACACTTGATCCTCCTGGACAAGACACGATGAGGCAGAATCCTGTTAAATTGATAGGAGTAAAGATGTTTGCATCTATATCATTGGACGACATTGGCAATGCTGGATGCTCCGGTTTATGATTCGACCTGAGTCCAAAGAGAGTCACTTTGGACAAGAGCTACCGCACAAATCTTGTATATTTGAACCTCCGGAACAAGGTATGACGAGGTAGAATCCTATCACATTGATAGGAGTAAAGATATTTCATCTATTTCATTGGACGACATTGGCAATTCTGGATGCTCGGCATATGATTCGACCTGAGTTCAAAGAGTTTCGCTTTTGTCTAGTGCTACCGCACAAATCTTGTACATGTGAACCTGCGGAACAAGGTTTGATGAGGCAGAATCCTATCACATTGATAGGAGTAAAGATATTTACATCTATATCATTGGACGACATTGGCAATTCTGGATGATCGGCATATGATTCGACCTGAGTCAAAGGGAGTCGCTTTGGACAAATGCTGCCGCCCAAATCTTGTCCATTTGGAACTCCTGGACAAGGTATGATGAGGCAGATTCCTGGCAAATTGATAGGAATGAAGATATTTGCACCTATATCATTGGACGGCATTGGCAATTCTGGATGCTTCGGCATATGGATCGACCTGAGTCCAAAGCAAATCGCTTTTGTCAAGTGCTACCGCACAAATCTTGTACATTTGAATCTCCTGGACAAGGTATGATAAGGCAGAATCCTGTCACATTGATAGGAGTGAAGATATTTGTCAAAATATCATTGGACGACATTGGCGAAACTGGGGATTCGGCTTATGATTCGACCTGAATCCAAAGAGAGTCGATCTGCACAAGTGCTACCCCACAATTCTTGTACATTTGAACTTCTTGGACAAGACACGATGGGGCAGAATGCTGTCAAATTGATAGGAGTCAGGATATTTGCCTCCATATCATTGGACGACATTGGCAATTTTGGATGCTTCGGCTAATGGATCGACCTCAGTCCACAGCGAATCGCATTTGTCAAGTGCTACCGCACAAATCTTGGACATTTGAATCTCCTGGACAAGGTATGATAAGGCAGAATCCTGTCACATTGATAGGAGTGAAGATATTTGCCCCAATATCATTGGACGACAATGGCAATCCTGGGGATCCGTCTTATAATTAGACCTGAATGCAAAGAGACTCGGCCTGGACAAGTGCTACCGCACAAATCCTGTACATTTGAATCTCCTGGACAAGATACGATGAGGCAGAATCCTGTAAAATTGATAGGAGTAAAGCTATTTGCATCTATATCATAGGACGACATTGGTAATTTTGGATGCTTCGGCATATGGATCGACCTGAGTCCAAAGCGAATCGCTTTTGTCAAGTGCTACCGCACAAATCTTGTACATTTGAATCTCCTGGACAAGATACGATGAGGCAGATTCCTGGCAAATTGATAGGAGTGAAGATATTTGCATCTACATCATTGGACGACATTGGCAATTCTGGATGCTTCGGATTATGATTCGACCTGAGTCCAAAGAGAGTCGCTTTGCACAAATGCTGCCGCCCAAATCTTGTCCATTTGGACCTCCTGGACAAGGTATAATGGGGCAGAATCCTGTCACATCGATAGGAGTGAAGATATTTGCCCCAATATCATTGGACGACATTGGCAATCCTGGGGATCCGTCTTATAATTAGACCTGAATGCAAAGAGAGTCGGCCTGGAAAAGTGCTACCGCACAAATCTTGTACATTTGAACCTCCTGGACAAGATAAGATGTGACAGAATCCTATACAATTGATAGGAGTAATGATATATGCATCTATATCATAGGACAACATTGGCAATTTTGGATGCTTCGGCATTTGGATCGACCTAAGTCTAAAACGAATCGCTTTTGTAAAGTGCTACCGCACAAATCTTGTACATTTGAATCTCCTGGACAAGGTATGATAAGACAGAATCCTGTCACATTGATAGGAGTGAAGATATTTGCACCAATATCATTGGACGACATTGGCAATCCTGGGGATCCGTCGTATAATTAGACCTGAATCCAAAGATAGTCGGCCTCGACAAGTGCTACCACAGAAATCTTGTACATTTGAACCTCCTAGACAAGATACGGTGAGGCAGAATGCTGTCAAATTGATAGGAGTGAAGATATTTTCATCTATACCACAGGACGACATTGACAATTTTGGATGCTGCGGCTTATGATTCGACCTGAGTGCAAAGAGATTCGCTTTTGTCAAGTGCTACCGCACTAATCTTGTTCATTTGAACCTCCTGGACAAGGCATGATGAGGCAGAATCCTATCACATTGATAGGAGTAAAGATATTTGCATCTATATCATTGGAGGACATTGGCAAACCTGGAGATCCTTCTTATAAGTAGACCTGAATCCAAAGAGAGTCGGCCTTGACAAGTGCTACCGCAAGAATCTTGTCCATTTGGACCTCTTGGACAAGGTATGTTGAGACAGAAATCTGGTAAATTGATAGGAGTAAAGATATTTGCATCTATATCATTGGACGACATTGGAAATTCTGGATGCTTCGGCATATGGATCGACCTGAATCCAAAGAGATTCGCTTTTGTCAAGTGCTACCGCACAAATCTTGTACATTTGAACCTCCTAGGTAAGATACGATCAGGCAGAATCCTGTTACATTTATAGGAGTGAAGATATTTGCATCTATATGATTGGACGACATTGGCCAATACTGGATGCTCGGCGTATGATTCGACCTGAGTCCAAAGAGAGTCGCTTTGGACAAGTGCTACCACACAAATCTTATACACTTGAACCTCCTGGACAGGATACGATGAGCCAGAAACCTGTCAAATCGATAGCAGTGATGATATTTGCATCTTTATCGTTGGACGACATTGGCAACTTTGGATGCTTCGGCATATGGATCGACCTGAGTCCAAAGAGAGTCGCTTTGGGCAAGTGCTATCGCACAAATCGTGTACACTTGGACATCCTGGATAAGGTATGATGAGGCAGAATCCTGTCACATTGATAGGAGTGAAGATATTTGCACCAATATCATTGGACGACATTGGCAATCCTGGGGATCCGTCGTATAATTAGACCTGAATCCAAAGAGAGTCGGCCTCGACAAGTGCTACCACAGAAATCTTGTACATTTGAACCTCCTAGACAAGATACGGTGAGGCAGAATGCTGTCAAATTGATAGGAGTGAAGATATTTTCATCTATACCACAGGACGACATTGACAATTTTGGATGCTCCGGCTTATGATTCGAACTGAGTGCAAAGAGATTCGCTTTTGTCAAGTGCTACCGCACTAATCTTGTTCATTTGAACCTCCTGGACAAGGCATGATGAGGCAGAATCCTATCACATTGATAGGAGTAAAGATATTTGCATCTATATCATTGGAGGACATTGGCAAACCTGGGGATCCTTCTTATAAGTAGACCTGAATCCAAAGAGAGTCGGCCTTGACAAGTGCTACCGCAAGAATCTTGTCCATTTTGACCTCTTGGACAAGGTATGTTGAGACAGAAATCTGGTAAATTGATAGGAGTAAAGATATTTGCATCTATATCATTGGACGACATTGGAAATTCTGGATGCTTCGGCATATGGATCGACCTGAATCCAAAGAGATTCGCTTTTGTCAAGTGCTAACGCACAAATCTTGTACATTTGAACATCCTAGGTAAGATACGATCAGGCAGAATCCTGTTACATTTATAGGAGTGAAGATATTTGCATCTATATCAATGGACGACATTGGCCAATACTGGATGCTCGGCGTATGATTCGACCTGAGTCCAAAGAGAGTCGCTTTGGACAAGTGCTACCACACAAATCTTGTACACTTGAACTTCCTGCAAAAGGTATGATGAGGCAGAACCTTGTCACATTGATAGGAGTAAACATATTTGCATCTATATCATTGGACGACATTGGCAATTCTGGATGCTCGGGATATGAATCGAACTGAGTCCAAAGAGATTGGCTTTTGTCGAGTGCTACCGCACAAATCTTGTACATTTGAACCTCGTGGAGAAGATACGATGAGGCAGAATCATGTCAAATTGATAGGAGTTATGATATTTGCATCTATATCATTCCGATAAGATCGGCAATTTTTGTTACTTCGGCATATGGATCGACCTGAGTCCAAAGAGAGTTGCTTTGGACAAGTGCTACCTCACTAATCGTGTACATTTGAACCTCCTGGACAAGATATGATTAGGTAGAATGCTGTCAAATTGATAGGAGTAAAGATATTTGAATCTATATCATTTGGCCACATTTGCAATTTTTTATGCTTCGGCTTGTGGATCGACCTGAGGACAAAGGGAGTCAATTTGGACAAGTGCTACAGCACAAATATTGTAAATTTGGACCTTGTGTACAAGATACGGTGAGGCAGAATCCCGCCAAATTAATAGGAGTAAAGATATTTGCATCTATATCATTGGTCAACATCGGCAGTTCTGGATGCTCCGGCTTATGATTCGACCTGAGTCCAAAAAGAGTCGCTTTGGACAAGTGGAACCGAACAAAACTTGTACATTTGGACCTCCTGTACAAGGTATGATGAGGCAGAATCCTGTCAAATTGATAGGAGTGAATATATTTGCATCTATATTATTGGACGACATTGGCAATTCTGGATGCTCCGGCGTATGATTCGACCGGAGGCCAAAGAGAGTCGCTTTGGACAAGTTCTACGGCACAAATCTCGTACATTTGGACCCCCTGGACAATATACGATAAGGCAGAATCCTGTCAAATTGATAGGAGTAAAGATATTTGCGTCTACATCATTGGACGACAATGGCAATTCTGGATGCTCCGGCTTATGATTCGACCTGAATCCAACGAGAGTCGGTTTGGGCAAATGCTGCCGCCAAAAACTTGTGCATTCGGACGTCCTGGAAAAGGCATGATGAGGCAGAATCCTATCACATTGATAGGGGTGAAGATATTTGCATCTATATCATTGCACGACATTGGCAATTCTTGATGCTTCGGCTTATGGATCAACCTGAGTCCAAAGAGTTTCGCTTTAGACAAGTGCTACCGCACAAATCTTCTACATTTGGACCTCCTGTACAAGGTATGATGGGGCAGAATCCTACCACATTGATATGAGTAAAGATATTTGCATCTATATCACTGGACGACATTGGCAATTCTGGATGCTCCGGCATATGATTCGACCGGAGGCCAAAGAGAGTCGCTTTGGACACGTGCTGCCGCACAAATCTTATACATTTGGACCGCCTGGACAAGATACGATGAGGCAGAATCCTGTCAAATTGATAGCAGTAAAGATATTTGCATCTATATCATTGCACGACATTGGCAATTCTAGTTGCTTCGGCTTATTGATCGACCTGAGTCCAAAGAGTTTCGCTTTTATCTAGTGCTACCGCACAAATCTTGTACTCTTGATCCTCCTGGACAAGACACGATGAGCCAAAATCCTGTCAAATTGATTGGAGTGAGGATATTTGCATCTATATCATTGGACGACATTGGCAATTCTGGATGCTCCGGCTTATGATTCGACCTGAGTCGAAAGAGAGTCGCTTTCGACAAGTGCTACCGCACAAATCGTATACATTTGGACCTGCTGTACAAGGTATGATTAGACAGAATCGAATCACATTGATAGGAGTGAAGATATTTGGATCTACATCATTGGACGACATTGGCAATTCTGGATGCTGCGGCTTATGATTCGACCTGATTCCAAGGAGAGTCGCTTTGGACAAGTGCTACCGCACAAATCTTGTACATTTGGACCTCCTGTACAAGGTATAATGAGCCAGAATCCTGTCAAATTGATTGGAGTGCAGATATTTGCATCTATATCATTGCACGACATTGGCAATTCTGGTTGCTTCGCCTTATTGATCGACCTGAGTCCAAAGAGTTTCGCTTTTGTCTAGTGCTACCGCACTAATCTTGTACACTTGATCCTCCTGGACAAGACACGATGAGCCAAAATCCTGTCAAATTTATTGGAGTGAGGATATTTGCATCTATATCATTGGACGACATTGGCAATTCTGGTTGCTTCGGCTTATGGATCGACCTGAGTCCAAAGAGTTTCGCTTTTGTCTAGTGTTACCGCACAAATCTTGTACACTTGATCCTCCTGGACAAGACACGATGAGCCAGAATCCTGTCAAATTGATTGGAGTGAAGATATTTGCATCTATATCATTTGGCCACATTGGCAATTTTTTATGCTTCGGCTTGTGGATCGCCCTGAGTCCAAAGAGATTCGCTTTGGTCAAGTGCTACCGCACAAATCGTCCACATGTGAACCTCCTGGAAAAGGTATGGTGAGGCAGAATCCTGTCACATTGATAGTAGTAAAGATATTTGCATCTATATCATTGGACGACATTGGCAATCCTGGGGATCCGGCATATGATTCGACCTGAATCCAAAGAGAGTCGGTCTGGACAAGTGCTACCGCACAAATCTTGTACATTTGGACCCCGTGGACAAGATACGATCAAGGAGAATCCTGGCAAATTGATTGGAGTAAAGATATTTCCATCTATGCCATTGAACGACATTGGCAATTCTTGATGCTTCGGCTTATGAATCGACCTGAGTCCAAAGAGATTCGCTTTTGTGAAGTGTTAACGCACAAATCTTGTACATTTTGACCTACTGGACAAGGTATGATGAGGCAGAATCCTGTCAAATTGATAGCAGTTTAGATATTTGCATCTATATCATTGGACGACATCGGCAATTCTGGATGCTCCGGCTTATGATTCGACCTGAATCCAAAGAGAGTCGGTTTGGGCAAATGCTGCCGCCCAAAACATGTGCATTTAGACCTCCTGTACAAGGTATGATGAGGCAGAATCCTATCACATTGATAGGAGTAAAGTTATTTGCATCTATATCATTGGAAGACATTGGCAATCATGGGGATCCGGCTTATGATTCGACCTGAATCCAAATAGAGTCGGTCTGGACAAGTGCTACCGCACAAACCTTGTACATTTGAACCTCCTGGACAAGATACGATGAGGCAGAATCCTGTCAAATTGATAGGAGTAAAGATGTTTGCATCTATATCAATGGACGACATTGGCAATTCTGGATGCTCCGGTTTATGATTCGACCTGAGTCCAAAGAGAGTCGCTTTGGACAAGTGGAACCGCACAAATCTTGTACATTTGGACCTCCTGTACAAGGTATGATGAGGCAGAATCCTATCACATTGATAGGAGTAAAGTTATTTGCATCTATATCATTGGAAGACATTGGCAATCATGGGGATCCGGCTTATGATTCGACCTGAATCCAAATAGAGTCGGTCTGGACAAGTGCTACCGCACAAACCTTGTACATTTGAACCTCCTGGACAAGATACGATGAGGAAGAAAACTGTAAAATTGATACGAGTGAGGATATTTGCCTCTATGCCATTGGACAATATCGGCAATTTTGGATTCTTCGCCTTATGATTAGACCTGAATCCAAAGCGAGTCGCTTTGAACACGTGCTACCGCACAAATCTGATACATTTGGACCTCTTGGACCACGTATGATGAGGCAGAATCCTATCACATTGATAGGAGTAAAGGTATTTGCATCTATATCTGTTCAATATTGCGCCAATCAAATGCCGGGCTGCATCCACATCCGCGCGTCGCTTTAGAGCAAATCACATATGTGCTTCTCAGGCGCGCGGCACCACGCTCGCTACCGATCATTGCACCAATCAGCGGTCTCGGGCCGCTAACTAGTGTCCAACATCGCGGCCACTCAGAATCATGAACAAGATCACGTGGTGACACGTCACATCCGTCCGCATCGGCACGCTGCGGGCATGCCGCTTCGGCGGCCATTCTGTGCAAAGTCTCAACGGCAACCACACGTGCCTTACGAACTTAGCTCTTTTCTCGTGCAAATCACCCACCAGACCGCAGTGCAGATCGTGCTTACGCACAACGTACACAACACCAGATCAGATCACCAATTCACCGGAGTATTCGCAGCTGCGATACTCCACAAACAGAACAGATCATCCGAGTGCCACGTGGCGGTAATATACCGGGAACCACGGCGCTCATTCAGCAGTAACTGATCACTTCTCAAGAATAAGCGTAGCCCAGATCACCCAGGTATTCATTACACCTTGTTAATTCAGTCAGATTCAAAAGGAGAATTCAATGTGTGCGACCTAACCTCAATATTTCTGAGCATTCTACATTAGTTACAGCTCATTCAGTTTTCATCGGTTTGCACACAATAGTATCTCCCACTCTCAGTTTTGCTTCAGTACATCATCGCACTCACCCAGTGCAAGCATTTCCCCACGACTGTCACGAGATACAACATCTTATACCGGCATAGTACATTCATACCAGATTCTTTACTCAACATTTTTTGGTCCTTCGAGCCGGATATCTGGTCAGTCGTGTGGTTCATTCATAGTACGTGTGTTCACTGTTTCACTTAATTCACTGGTGGTTAATGTGAGCTCGTTGTTTGATCACCCAGTAATCAAGAGAGAAATCATTCATCGCCATGGACAGTACTCAGACTAAAAATCAGAGCAGCGAGACCAACCCATCACTCAGCCAAGAGGAAGGAGGGCCTCAAGTAACTGCTGAGTCCCTGTCGGTCCCATCGGAGCTTGCAGCAAACTCACGACCAGCATCCCCCGTTATCATGCAGAACAACACCATGGAGTATAAAATCTCAACACAAATGAACCGACTCGCCATGCTCACACTTATGAAGGAACAAAGTGCAGTCTTTCAGGCCACTTCAACAGAAGGAGTTGATGGCCAGCTGGAACTCCTCAAGAGCCTCTGGGCAGAATTCACCGAACACCACAATCAATTGGGACTGGCATGCAAGAGGGCATTTTTTGATCACCCATATATAACGGACAAGGTTTTCCAGCATGGTTTCGCATCGTATCATCTGGCGTTTTCGGCTCTCCATAGGGTCAAATCACAAGTGCAGCAAAAGCTCCAGGAAGAATCACTTGCACGATCATCAAGTAGGACTGATCACCCTACAAGGCACCGTTCAACAATGCCTGAGATAAAGCTGCCTCAATTCAATGGCGATTTCTCCGCATGTCCGGCATTCAGAGATCTGTTCAGATCATTGGTCATTGATGATCAGCAGCTCAGCAACGTGGAGAAACTCCACTACCTGAAGACCAGTGTAGGAGGAGCAGCAGCACAGATCATCTCCAACGTCCCAATGGCCAATGATTCATTCCACCCAGCTTGGAAGCTTATCAAAGACCGATTCGACGACAAGGAGCGACTCATCCTCTCATATGTAGAGAAGCTGTGCTCAGATGCAACTCCGGTCAAGAGAACAGCTCACGATTTGAACACCTTGATCATCACGATCAAGGAAAATCTAGACGCGCTCACCGCCTTGGACGTTCCAGTTGAGAGTTGGAACTATGTTCTGCTCCACCTAGTGTCAGGCAGACTTGATTCCTCCTTGCGAGAATCATGGGAGGTAAAGCGCAGCTCATCCAGTGAGCCATTGACGTTTGATCAGCTCATGGAATTCATCAAGGCCAGAGCCCGTGCATTAGAAGCAGTCCAACCATCATCCAGTGACTCTAAAAAATCACCATCTGTTGGCACAGCAAGAGCTATTACTAGAGCTCCAATTCATCAGACCAGGACAGCACACCACACATCAACAGCGCAACCATCGGCAACAAGCTACCCATGTGATCACTGCAGAGGCGACCACTACATTGTCACATGCCCAAAGTTCCGTGACCTCCATCCTACAGAACGTCATAAGGTAGTGACTGCTCAGCGCCTCTGTTATAATTGCCTAGGGCACCACAACTTGACGTCGTGCAGCTCATCAAGGACGTGCAAAACGTGTGGAGCGAAACACCACACGATGATACACCTCCCCTCATTAAGAGCGACTCAGCAGTCAACCACACCAGCCCAATCTCAGAGCAAATCATCAGCCAGTACAAGTTCAGCAGCAGCCAAACCATCAGGGCAATGAGGAGTTGCCGTGCCATTTCGCCAAATCACCCGCTCATGCGGTTATTCTCTAGTGCTACTCGCCACCGCCCAAGCAACGCTCATCACAACCTTTGGTAATCACCCAGTCAGATTACTACTAGATCCAGGTTCAGAACTTTCATTCGTCGCCAATCAACTTGCCAATGCCTGTGGCTTGGCTCGTCAACATTCATCAATTGCAATCACTGGAATAGGAGGATGACACTCGACTCAAACAAAGGGTGTCACCACACTTCAGCTTAAATCAAACTATTCGTCACAGTGCATCAACATTACTGCGTACATGCTCAGTAAACTGACGAATACCCTACATTCATTCACCGTGGGACATCAAGAGTGGCCACATTTATCATCATTACAGCTGGCCGATCCTGACTTCCTTACACCCAGACCTATTGATATAATCATTGGAGCAGATTCATATGGACGTATAATAAAGCCCAACATTGTCAAGCACTCTAGTTCCACTCCAATTGCTCAATTGACAATATTTGGTTGGGCAGTTCTTGGTCCTGTCCCGGAGCTCGAATCAGCAGAGCATCAATCATTTCACACTTCAGTCGATCCATCAAACCAAGAACTTCAAGATTTGCTAACCAAATTCTGGATTCAAGAAGAAATACAGTCATCAAATGAGAAGAGGTTCACCCCAGAAGAGCAAGTTTGTGAAGACCATTTCAAGGCGACACACTCAAGAGATGAATGTGGAAGATAGACAGTGAGGATTCCACTCAAATCATCACCATCAACTTTAGGAGAATCAGAGCTCACTGCAAAACGATGTCTGCAGAGATTAAGGAACCGGCTCTCAACAAATGATTCGTACAGTCAACTGTACAACTCGTTCATGAAGGAGTATGAAGAGTTAGGCCACATGAAGCGTGCGCCGACAACATACACCCGAGCAAGTCAATCAATTGAGCTGGTTACTGACGATCGTTCTGACGAGATGACCTTAGCACGTACTGTTTCGGCAGTAGGAGGGTTGAGGGTCTCAGACGGCCGATCCGAAGGGCCAGCCCATGCTCATTCACCGTACTACCTTCCACATCATGGTGTGCTCAGAGAAGATAGCATCACAACAAAGTTGAGAGTCGTATTCAACGGATCCAGCCCAACAACATCAGGCATATCACTCAATGACATCCAGCACGTGGGTGCCAAAGTACAACGAGAAATCTTCGATGTGCTTCTGTGGATCCGCCAATACAAGTACCTGTTCACAACAGACATCACGAAGATGTACCGACAAATCAACATACACAAAGACGACTGGGATCTACAACGCATCATGTGGGTCGATGAACATCTCAACATCGTCCCATACCAGCTCACAACTGTGACGTATGGGACCAGACCAGCGCCATTCTTGGCGATCAGAACGATCATACAGTTGGTTGAAGATGAAGGTCAGCGATTCCCAAGGGCAGTAGAGCCACTCACTAAAGGCCGGTATGTGGATGACATATTCGGCGGTTCGGATCACTATGCAGATCTCATCGAGATTGCAACTCAGGTGACCCAGCTCTGCAATACAGGCGGGTTATCAATGGCGAAATGGCACAGTAACAGCAACCAGTTCACTAATCATGTCGCTCAACAGTCATTGCTCACTGAAGAGCATCCATTCGACGATAGCAGCACCAATTTACTCGGCCTGTCATGGATACCCCATTCAGATACGTTCAAGTTCAATTCCAAGCCACCATGCTCAAGTTCCAACCTCACCAAAAGAATCATCTTATCGAAAACAGCACAGCTCTACGATCCACTTGGCTTCTTGTCACCGTTCATCGTGAACGCCAAGATATTGCTACAACATCTTTGGCTAGAAAAGCTCACATGGGATGAACCAGTATTAGACCAACTCAAGGCTAAGTGGACAGCAATCCGACAAGACCTCACTCATGTATCAGAGCTCTCAATTCCACGCTGGATTCACACGACAAAGAATTCAACGGTGGAACTGCATGGGTTCTCAGATGCATCACAATTAGCGATGGCTGCTGTTATCTATATCAAAGTAACTGATCCAGGATGCAAACCAGAGGTTACTCTAGGTTGTGCGAAATCAAAAGTAGCACCGCTGAAAAGAATGTCCATTCCTCGATTGGAACTCACAGCAGCCCTGCTTGTAGCTAAACTCATGAGGCATGTACAGCAGACGCTTGAGTTCAGCACCGCACAGACATTCTTATGGACCGATTCATCAGCAACACTCACTTGGATCAAATCACACCCATCACGGTGGAAAGACTTCGTCAGGAACAGAGTGTCAGCAATTCAAGATCTCACTCCAAGTAGCGTTTGGAGGTTTGTTCCTGGGAAAGAAAACCCAGCCGATTGCGCTTCAAGGGGGCTAACCATCTCCCAGCTCCAGTAGCATCAACTGTGGTGGACAGGACCACAGTGGCTAATCAACGACCATTGTTCATGGCCAATCCAGCCAATCCATCAAGATTCACAGATACATATGGAAGAGCGACCGGGGCTCTCGTTCACTGTGGCAACAACTCATCACGAATATCATTGGGTGATGATATATAGATTTTCATCACTTATTCGGCTGCTCAGAGTAACCGCAATTTGCTTTCGAGTGAGCCAAATCATCAAGAAGATGCCACATTCAACACTCGCAGATCCGATCACGCCACACGAAATTACTAATTCACGAGTGTTTTCGATCAAAGCAACACAAGCAGCGTTCTTTCCACATGAACTCAAACTTATCGGGTCGAAACAGCTACCACCTACTCATCCCTTTAATCGGTTGACTGCCTTCATTGACACTCAAGGCATCATTCGTGTTGGAGGCCGACTAGAACATTCACAGTTGGAACTTGAAACCATTCATCCAGCAATACTTCCACGACAGTCACAGTTCACAGCGCTCATCATAGCAGATGCGCATCAAAAAACATTGCATGGTGGCACTCAATCAACCATGAACTTCATCAGGCGATCATACTGGATCATTGGTGGTAGAGCTCCAGTAAGATCGCATATTCTCCGCTGCATGAGATGTGCTCGCCAACGTGGCGTGCGAGCACAACAACTAATGGGTCAGCTCCCAAGATCACGAGTCACACCATCCCGACCATTCTCCAGTTCAGGCGTGGACTACGCTGGTCCGCTTACCATCAAGACCTGGAAAGGAAGAGGCGCCAAGAAACAAAAGGGATGGCTGTGCATATTCGTATGCTTTGTCACTTCTGCCGTGCATCTGGAGGCAGTTACCGACTATACAGCTGACGCATTCATCGCTGCGTTCAGACGATTCACTGGACGCAGGGGCATCTGCCATACTCTTCACAGTGATTGCGGCACTAATTTCGCAGGAGCAGATGCCGAGCTCATTAGACTATTCAAGCAAGGCACACAAGAATCAAATGCCTTGTTCTGCTCACTTACCAATGATGGGACCTCATGGAAATTCAACCCTCCAGCAGCTCCCCACATGGGAGGGAAGTGGGAAGCAGCGGTCAAATAAGTTAAGCACCATCTGAACCGAACAATTGGGGAAACTACACTTACATACGAAGAACTGATCACACTGCTCACCCAAATAGAAGCAGTGCTCAATTCAAGACCGCTAGAACCACTGTCAGATGACCCTGAAGATGTATCGGCATTAACACCAGCACATTTCTTAATCGGAGAACCGATCACAACGATACCAGAGCCATCGCTTAGTGGAGTTGCTCAAACGAGACTAATGCGATGGCAGTTTATTCAGCAACGGCTCCAGTACTTCTGGTCCAAGTGGTCAACTCAACATCTTCAGCGTTACCTATCAACGTCCAAGTGGCATCACCCATCAAACGAACTCAAGGTCGGGTCGTTAGTGCTAATCACGGATGAGAGGCTGCCACCAGCCAAATGGCCTCTCGCACGAGTTACACAGCTCCACCCAGGGAAGGATGGACTAACTCGTGTAGTGTCACTCAAAACTGCAACGACCATGCTTGTACGACCAATCAGCAAACTCGCCATTTTACCAGCGACAGATCATGATGGTCAGATCAAGACGAATCAGCAACACAGTCGCTGATGGCGGGGAGAATGTTCAATATTGCGCCAATCAAACGGCGGGCTGCATCCACATCCGCGCGTCGCTTTAGAGCAAATCACATATGTGCTTCTCAGGCGCGCGGCAGCACGCTCGCTACCGATCATTGCACCAATCAGCGGTCTCGGGCCGCTAACTAGTGTCCAACAGCGCGGCCACTCAGAATCATGAACAAGATCACGTGGTGACACGTCACATCCGTCCGCATCGCCACGCTGCGGGCATGCCGCTTCGGCGGCCATTCTGTGCAAAGTCTCAACGGCAACCACATGTGCCTTACGAACTTAGCTCTTTTCTCGTGCAAATCACCCACCAGCCCGCAGTGCAGATCGTGCTTACGCACAACGTACACAACACCTGATCAGATCACCAATTCACCGGAGTATTCGCAGCTGCGATACTCCACAAACAGAACAGATCATCCGAGTGCCACGTGGCGGTAATATACCGGGAACCACGGCGCTCATTCAGCAGTAACTGATCACTTCTCAAGAATAAGCGTAGCCCAGATCACCCAGGTATTCATTACACCTCGTTAATTCAGTTAGATTCAAAAGGAGAATTCAATGTGTGCGACCTAACCTCAATATTTCTGAGCATTCTACATTAGTTACAGCTCATTCAGTTTTCATCGGTTTGCACACAATAGTATCTCCCACTCTCAGTTTTGCTTCAGTACATCATCGCACTCACCCAGTGCAAGCATTTCCCCACGACTGTCACCAGATACATCTTATACCGGCATAGTACATTCATACTAGATTCTTTATTCAACAATATCACTGGGCGACATTGGCAATTCTGGATGCTCCGGCATATGATTCGACCGGAGGCCAAAGAGAGTCGCTTTGGACACGTGCTACCGCACAAATTTTGTAAATTAGGACCCCCTGGACAAGATGCGATGAGGCAGAATCCTGTCAAATTGATAGCAGTAAAGATATTTGCATCTATATCATTTGGCCACTTTGGCAATTTTTTATGCTTAGGCTTGTGGATCGACCTGAGGCCAAAGGGAGTCGCTTTGGACAAGTGCTACAGCACAAATATTGTACATTTGGACCTCGTGTACAAGACACGGTGAGGCAGAATCCTGTCAAATTAATACGAGTAAAGATATTTGCATCTATATCATTGGTCAACATCGGCAGTTCTGGATGGTCCGGCTTACGGTTCGACCTGAGTCCAAAGAGAGCCGCTTTGAACAAGTGCTACTGCACAAATCGTGTACATTTTGTAATTCTTATTTTACTATTTATTCGAGTAACCCAATTAAATCTCGGAAACTAATCTTCTATCTTTTATTGAACGAGTTTAGTAAATATATTTATTATCAGAAAGGGCATGGACCCGTCTTACAATAGTTTCTCGTATGTTGGAGTTCACCGCAGTTCGAAGCACAACGCCTGGATTAATTGATCGTCGGGCTTCCATTATCACCGGATCTAGTATATTCCTCAGAGCGTACTGTTTTTCGTCTTAGTGCTCCTTCGTCACTTCTCTCATTTCTACTGCCTTCATTCGCTTTCTGCCCGATGAGCAGGCTTCCTGATGTTGGCGCTCGCGAGGGGGGAGAGTGTCCTCTCTCTCGAGCGCCGAACGCCTGATCCTGGCGATTCTAGGCGCCCAATTCAACTTGAACTCGTACAATTTGAACCTCCTGGACAAGATACGATGAGGGAGAATCCTGGGAAATTGATAAGAGTAAAGATATTTGCATCTATATCATTGGACGACATTGGCAATTCTGGATGCATCGGCATATGGATCAACCTGAGTCCAAGAGATTCACTTTTGTCAAGTCCTACCGCACCAATCTTGTTCATTTGTACCTCCTGGGCAAGGTATGATGAGGCAGGATCCTGTCACATTGATAGGAGTGAAGATTTTTGCATCTATATCATTCGGATAACATCGGCAATTTTTGTTACTTCGGCATATCGATCGACCTGAGTCCGTAGGGAGTCGGTTTGGACAAATGCTGCTGCTCAAATCTTGTGCACTTGGACCTCCTGGAAAAGGTACGATGAGGCAGAATCATGTCACATTGATATAAGTAGAGATATTTGCATCTATATCATTCGGATAACATCGGCAATTTTTGTTACTTCGGCATATGATTCGACCTGAGTCCAAAGAGAGTCGCTTTGGTCAAGTGCTACCTCACAAATCGTGTACATTTGAACCTCCTGGACAAGATA
This sequence comes from Priocnemis perturbator, assembly GCA_963942575.1. Classification (NCBI taxonomy): domain Eukaryota; kingdom Metazoa; phylum Arthropoda; class Insecta; order Hymenoptera; family Pompilidae; genus Priocnemis; species Priocnemis perturbator. Next base: position 119,364 of record CAWWDK010000335.1, on the reverse strand, counting down.
TGATGAGGCAGAATCCTGTCAAATTGATAGGAGTGAAGATATTTGCATCTATATCAATAGACGACATTGGCAATTCTGGATGCTCTGGCATATGATTCGACCTGAATCCCAAGAGAGTCGCTCTGGACAAGTACTACAGCACAAATCTTGTTCATTTGTACCTCCTGGAAAAGGTACGATGAGGCAGAATCATGTTACATTGATAGGAGTAACGATATTTGCATCTATATCTTTGGATAACATCGGCAATTTTTGTTACTTCGGCATATGATTCGACCTGAGTCCAAAGAGAGTCGCTTTGGTCAAGTGCTACCGCACAAATCTTGTACATTTGGACCTCCTGGACCAGGCATGATAAGGCAGAATCCTATTACATTGATAGGAGTTAAGATATTTGCATATATATCATTGGACGACTTTGGCAATTGTGGATGCTCAGCATATCATTCGACCTGAGTCCAAAGAGAGTCGCTTTGGACAAGTGCTACCCCACAAATCTTGTACATTTGGACCTCTTGGACAAGCTATGATGAGGCAGATTCCTATCTCATTGATATAAGTAAAGATATTTGCATCTATATCATTGGACGACATTGGCAATTCTGGATGCTCCGGCTTATGATTCGAGCTGAATCCAAAGAGAGACGCTTTGGACAAGGGCTCCCGCACAAATCTTGTACATTTGTACCTCCGGAACAACGTATGATGAGGCAGAACCCTATCACGTTGATAGGAGTGAAGATGTTTGCATCTATATCATTGGACGACCTTGGCAATTCTGGATGCCCCGGTTTATGATTCGACCTGAGTCCAAAGAGAGTCGCTTTGGACAAATGCTGCTGCCCAAATCTTGTCCATTTGGACCTCCTGGACAAGATATGATGAGGCAGGATCCTGTCAAATTGATATGAGTGAAGATGTTTGCATCTATATCATTGGACGACATTGGCAATTCTGGATGCTGCGGCACATGATTCGACCTGAGTCCAAAGAGAGTCGCTTTTTTCAAGTGCTACTGCACAAACCTTGTACATTTGGACATCCTGGACCAGGCATGATGAGGCAGAATCCTATTACATTGATAGGAGTTAAGATATTTGCATATATATCATTGGACGACTTTGGCAATTGTGGATGCTCAGCATATCATTCGACCTGAGTCCAAAGAGAGTCGTTTTGGACAAATTCTGCCCCCCAAACCTTGTCCATTTGGACCTCCTGGACCCGATATGATGAGGCAGAATCCTGGCAAATTGATAGGAGTTAAGATATTTGCATTTATATCATTGGAGGACATTGGCAATTCTGGATGGTCCGGCTTATGATTCGACATAAGTCCAAAGAATGTCGCCTTGGACAAGTGCTACCGCAATAAATCGTGTACATTTGGACCCCCTGGACAAGATAGGTGAGGCAGAATCCTGTCAAATTGATAGCAGTAAAGATATTTGCATCTATATCATTGCACGACATTGGCAATTCTGGATGCTCAGGCTTATGATTCGACCTGAGTCCAAAGAGAGTCGCTTCGGACAAGTGCTACCGCAACAAGTTTTGTACATTTGGACCTCCTGCAAAAGGTATGATGAGGCAGAATCCTATCACATTCATAGGAGTGATGATATTTGCATGTGTATCATTGGAGGACATTGGCAATTCTGGATGCCCCGACTTATGATTCGACCTGAGTCCAAAGAGAGTCGCTTTGGACAAGGGCTACCGCACAAATCTTGTACATTTGAACCTCCGTAACAAGGTATGATGAGGCAGAATCCTATCACATTGATAGGAGTAAAGATATTTGCATCTATATCATTGGAGGACATTGGCAATTCTGGATGGTCCGGCTTATGATTCGACATAAGTCCAAAGAATGTCGCCTTGGACAAGTGCTACCGCAATAAATCGTGTACAATTGGACCCCCTGGACAAGATAGGTGAGGCAGAATCCTGTCAAATTGATAGCAGTAAAGATATTTGCATCTATATCATTGCACGACATTGGCAATTCTGGATGGTTCGGCTTATGGATCGACCTGAGTCCAAAGAGCTTCGCTTTTGTCTAGTGCTACCGCACAAATCTTGTACACTTGATCCTCCTGGACAAGACACGATGAGCCAGAATCCCGTCGAATTGATAGGAGTGAAGGTATTTGCATCTATATCATTGGACGACATTGGCAATGCTGGATGCTCCGGTTTATGATTCGACCAGAGTCCAAAGAATGTCGCTTTGGACGAGTGCTACCGCAACAAATCGTGTACATTTGGACCCCCTGGACAAGCTACGATGAGGCAGAATCCTGTCAAATTGATAGCAGTAAAGATATTTGCATCTATACCGTTGCACGACATTGGCAATTCTTGATGCTTCGGCTTATGGATCGACCTGAGTCCAAAGAGTTTCGCTTTGGACAAGTGCTACCGCACAAATCTTGTACATTTGGACCTCCTGCACAAGTTGTGATGAGGCAGAATCCAATCACATTCATAGGAGTGATGATATTTGCATGTGTATCATTGCACGACATTGGCAATTCTTGATGCTTCGGCTTATGGACCGACCTGATTCCGAAGAGTTTCGCTTTGGACAAGTGCTACCGCACAAATCTTGTCCATTTGGACCTCCTGGACAAGGTATGATGAGGTAGAATCCTGTCAAATTGATAGCAGTAAAGATATTTGCATCTATATCATTGGACGACATTGGCAATTCTGGATGCTCCGGCTTATGATTCGACCTGAATCCAAGGAGAGTCGCTTTTGTCTAGTGCTACCGCACAAATCTTGTACACTTGATCCTCCTGGACAAGACACGATGAGCCAGAATCCCGTCGAATTGATAGGAGTGAAGGTATTTGCATCTATATCATTGGACGACATTGGCAATGCTGGATGCTCCGGTTTATGATTCGACCAGAGTCCAAAGAATGTCGCTTTGGACGAGTGCTACCGCAACAAATCGTGTACATTTGGACCCCCTGGACAAGCTACGATGAGGCAGAATCCTGTCAAATTGATAGCAGTAAAGATATTTGCATCTATACCGTTGCACGACATTGGCAATTCTTGATGCTTCGGCTTATGGATCGACCTGAGTCCAAAGAGTTTCGCTTTGGACAAGTGCTACCGCATAAATCTTGTACATTTGGACCTCCTGCACAAGTTGTGATGAGGCAGAATCCAATCACATTCATAGGAGTGATGATATTTGCATGTGTATCATTGCACGACATTGGCAATTCTTGATGCTTCGGCTTATGGACCGACCTGATTCCGAAGAGTTTCGCTTTGGACAAGTGCTACCGCACAAATCTTGTCCATTTGGACCTCCTGGACAAGGTATGATGAGGTAGAATCCTGTCAAATTGATAGCAGTAAAGATATTTGCATCTATATCATTGGACGACATTGGCAATTCTGGATGCTCCGGCTTATGATTCGACCTGAATCCAAGGAGAGTCGGTTTGGGCAAGTGCTACCGCAACAAGTCTTGTACATTTGCACCCCCTGGACAAGATACGATGAGGCAGAATCCTGTCAAATTAATAGGAGTAAAGATATTTGCATCTATACCATTCCACGACATTGGCAATTCTTGATGCTTCGGCTTATGGATCGACATGATTCCAAAGAGTTTCGCTTTGGACAAGTGCTACCGCACAAATCTTGTACATTTGGACCTCCTGTACAAGCTATGATGAGGCAGAATCCTGTCAAATTGATAGGAGTAAAGATATTTGCATCTATATCATTGGACGACATTGGCAATTCTGGATTTTCCGGCTTATGATTCGACTTGAATCCAAAGAGAGTCGGTTTGGGCAAATGCTGCCGCCAAAAACATGTGCATGTGGACCTCCTGGAAAAGGTATGATGAGGCAGAATCCTGTCACATTGATAGGAGTGAAGATATTTGCATCTATATCATTAGTCGGCATTGGCAATTCTGGATGCTCCGGTTTATGATTCGACCAGAGTCCAAAGAATGCCGCTTTGGTCGAGTGCTACCGCAACAAATCGTGTACATTTGGACCCCTGGACAAGCTACAATGAGGCAGAATCCTTTCAAATTGATAAAGCAGTAAAGATATTTGCATCTATACCTTTGCACGACATTGGCAATTCTTGATGCTTCGGCTTATGGATCGACCTGAGTCCAAAGAGTTTCGCTTTGGACAAGTGCTACCGCACTAATCTTGTACAATTGGACCTCCTGCACAAGTTATGATGAGGCAGAATCCTATCACATTCATAGGAGTGATGATATTTGCATGTGTATCATTGCACGACATTGGCAATTCTTGATGCTTCGGCTTATGGACCGACCTGATTCCAAAGAGTTTCGCTTTGGACAAGTGCTACCGCACAAATCTTGTCCATTTGGACCTCCTGGACAGGATATGATGATGCAGATTCCTGTCAAATTGATAGGAGTGAAGATATTTGCATCTATATCATTGGACGACATTGGCAATTCTGGATGCTCAGGCTTATGATTCGACCTGAGTCCAAAGAGAGTCGCTTCGGACAAGTGCTACCGCAACAAGTTTTGTACATTTGGACCTCCTGCAAAAGGTATGATGAGGCAGAATCCTATCACATTCATAGGAGTGATGATTTTTGCATCTGTATCATTGGACGACATGGCAATTCTGGATGCTTCGGCATATGAATCGACCTGAGTCCAAAGAGATTCGCTTTTTTTAAGTGCTAACGCACAAATCTTGTACATTTTGACCTACTGGACAAGGTATTATGAGGTAGAATCCTGTCAAATTGATAGCAGTAAAGATATTTGCATCTATATCATTGGACGACATTGGCAATTCTGGATGCTCCGGCTTATGATTCGACCTGAATCCAAAGAGAGTCAGTTTGGGCAAGTGCTACCGCAACAAGTCTTGTACATTTGCACCCCCTGGACAAGATACGATGAGGCAGAATCCTTTCAAATTGATAGGAGTAAAGATATTTGCATCTGTACCATTGCACGACATTGGCAATTCTTGATGATTCGGCTTATGGATCGACCTGATTCCAAAGAGTTTCGCTTTGGACAAGGGCTACCGCACAAATCTTGTACATTTGAACCTCCGGAACGAGGTATGATGAGGCAGAATCCTGTCACATTGATAGGAGTGAAGATATTTGCATCTATATCATTAGAAGGCATTGGCAATTCTGGATGCTCAGGCTTATGATTCGACCTGAGTCCAAGGAGAGTCGCTTTGGACAAGTGCTACCGCCCAAACCTTGTACATTTGAACGTCCGGAACAGGGTATGATGAGACAGAATCCTGTCAAATTGATAGGAGTGAAGATGTTTGCATCTATATCATCGGACGACATTGGCAATTCTGGATGCTCCGGCTTATGATTCGACCTGAGTCCAAAGAGAGTCGCTTTGGACAAGAGCTACCGCACAAATCTAGTACATTTTGACCTACTGGACAAGGTATGGTGAGGCAGAATCCTGTCATATTGATAGCGGTAAAGATATTTGCATCTATATCATTGGAGGACATTGGCAATTCTGGATGCCCCGGCTTATGATTCGACCTGAGTCCAAAGAGAGTCGCTTTGGACAAGGGCTACCGCACAAATCTTGTACATTTGAACCTCCGTAACAAGGTATGATGAGGCAGAATCCTATCACATTGATAGGAGTAAAGATATTTGCATCTATATCATTGGACGACATTGGCAAATCTTGATGCTTCGGCTTATGGACCGACCTGATTCCAAAGAGTTTCGCTTTGGACAAGTGCTACCGCAACAAATCGTGTACATTTGGACCCCCTGGACAAGCTACGACGAGGCAGAATCCTGTCAAATTGATAGCAGTAAAGATATTTGCATCTATACCGTTGCACGACATTGGCAATTCTTGATGCTTCGGCTTGTGGATCGACCTGAGTCCAAAGAGTTTCGCTTTGGACAAGTGCTACCGCACAAATCTTGTACATTTGGACCTCCTGCACAAGTTGTGATGAGGCAGAATCCTATCACATTCATAGGAGTGATGATATTTGCAAGTGTATCATTGCACGACATTGGCAATTCTTGATGCTTCGGCTTATGGACCGACCTGATTCCAAAGAGTTTCGCTTTGGACAAGTGCTACCGCACAAATCTTGTCCATTTGGACCTCCTGGACAGGATATGATGAGGCAGATTCCTGTCAAATTGATAGGAGTGAAGATATTTGCATCTATATCATTGGACGACATTGGCAATTCTGGATGCAAAGGCTTATGATTCGACCTGAGTCCAAAGAGAGTCGCTTTGGACAAGGGCTACCGCACAAATCTTGTACATTTTGACCTACTGGACAAGGTATTATGATGCAGAATCCTGTCAAATTGATAGCAGTAAAGATATTTGCATCTATATCATTGGACGACATTGGCAATACTGGATGCTCAGGCTTATGATTCGACCTGAGCCCAAAGAGAGTCGCTTTGGACAAGGGCTACCGCACAAATCTTGTACATTTGAACCTCCGGAACAAGGTATGATGAGGCAGAATCCTGTCACATTGATAGGAGTAAAGATATTTGCATCTATATCATTAGAAGGCATTGGCAATTCTGGATGCTTCGGCTTATGGACCGACCTGATTCCAAAGAGTTTCGCTTCGGACAAGTGCTACCGCAACAAGTCTTGTACATTTGGACCTCCTGTAAAAGGTATGATGAGGCAGAATCCTATCACATTCATAGGAGTGATTATATTTGCATCTGTATCATTAGACGACACGGCAATTCTGGATGCTTCGGCATATGAATCGACCTGAGTCCAAAGAGATTCGCTTTTATGAAGTGCTAACGCACAAATCTTGTACATGTTGACCTACTGGACAAGGTATGATGAGGCAGAATCCTGTCACATTGATAGGAGTGAAGATATTTGCATCTATATCATTAGAAGGCATTGGCAATTCTGGATGCTCAGGCTTATGATTCGACCTGAGTCCAAGGAGAGTCGCTTTGGACAAGTGCTACCGCCCAAACCTTGTACATTTGAACGTCCGGAACAGGGTATGATGAGACAGAATCCTGTCAAATTGATAGGAGTGAAGATGTTTGCATCTATATCATCGGACGACATTGGCAATTCTGGATGCTCCGGCTTATGATTCGACCTGAGTCCAAAGAGAGTCGCTTTGGACAAGAGCTACCGCACAAATCTAGTACATTTTGACCTACTGGACAAGGTATGGTGAGGCAGAATCCTGTCATATTGATAGCGGTAAAGATATTTGCATCTATATCATTGGAGGACATTGGCAATTCTGGATGCCCCGGCTTATGATTCGACCTGAGTCCAAAGAGAGTCGCTTTGGACAAGGGCTACCGCACAAATCTTGTACATTTGAACCTCCGTAACAAGGTATGATGAGGCAGAATCCTATCACATTGATAGGAGTAAAGATATTTGCATCTATATCATTGGACGACATTGGCAAATCTTGATGCTTCGGCTTATGGACCGACCTGATTCCAAAGAGTTTCGCTTTGGACAAGTGCTACCGCAACAAATCGTGTACATTTGGACCCCCTGGACAAGCTACGACGAGGCAGAATCCTGTCAAATTGATAGCAGTAAAGATATTTGCATCTATACCGTTGCACGACATTGGCAATTCTTGATGCTTCGGCTTGTGGATCGACCTGAGTCCAAAGAGTTTCGCTTTGGACAAGTGCTACCGCACAAATCTTGTACATTTGGACCTCCTGCACAAGTTGTGATGAGGCAGAATCCTATCACATTCATAGGAGTGATGATATTTGCAAGTGTATCATTGCACGACATTGGCAATTCTTGATGCTTCGGCTTATGGACCGACCTGATTCCAAAGAGTTTCGCTTTGGACAAGTGCTACCGCACAAATCTTGTCCATTTGGACCTCCTGGACAGGATATGATGAGGCAGATTCCTGTCAAATTGATAGGAGTGAAGATATTTGCATCTATATCATTGGACGACATTGGCAATTCTGGATGCAAAGGCTTATGATTCGACCTGAGTCCAAAGAGAGTCGCTTTGGACAAGGGCTACCGCACAAATCTTGTACATTTTGACCTACTGGACAAGGTATTATGATGCAGAATCCTGTCAAATTGATAGCAGTAAAGATATTTGCATCTATATCATTGGACGACATTGGCAATACTGGATGCTCAGGCTTATGATTCGACCTGAGCCCAAAGAGAGTCGCTTTGGACAAGGGCTACCGCACAAATCTTGTACATTTGAACCTCCGGAACAAGGTATGATGAGGCAGAATCCTGTCACATTGATAGGAGTAAAGATATTTGCATCTATATCATTAGAAGGCATTGGCAATTCTGGATGCTTCGGCTTATGGACCGACCTGATTCCAAAGAGTTTCGCTTTTGTTTAGTGCTACCGCACAAATCTTGTACACTTGATCCTCCTGGACAGGACACGATGAGCCAGAATCCTGTCAATTTGATAGGAGTGAAGATATTTGCATCTATATCATTAGACGGCATTGGCAATACTGGATGCTCCGGTTTATGATTCGACCAGAGTCCAAAGAATGCCGCTTTGGTCGAGTGCTACCGCAACAAATCGTGTACATTTGGACCCCTGGACAAGCTACAATGAGGCAGAATCCTTTCAAATTGATAAAGCAGTAAAGATATTTGCATCTATACCTTTGCACGACATTGGCAATTCTTGATGCTTCGGCTTATGGATCGACCTGAGTCCAAAGAGTTTCGCTTTGGACAAGTGCTACCGCACTAATCTTGTACAATTGGACCTCCTGCACAAGTTATGATGAGGCAGAATCCTATCACATTCATAGGAGTGATGATATTTGCATGTGTATCATTGCACGACATTGGCAATTCTTGATGCTTCGGCTTATGGACCGACCTGATTCCAAAGAGTTTCGCTTTGGACAAGTGCTACCGCACAAATCTTGTCCATTTGGACCTCCTGGACAGGATATGATGATGCAGATTCCTGTCAAATTGATAGGAGTGAAGATATTTGCATCTATATCATTGGACGACATTGGCAATTCTGGATGCTCAGGCTTATGATTCGACCTGAGTCCAAAGAGAGTCGCTTCGGACAAGTGCTACCGCAACAAGTTTTGTACATTTGGACCTCCTGCAAAAGGTATGATGAGGCAGAATCCTATCACATTCATAGGAGTGATGATTTTTGCATCTGTATCATTGGACGACATGGCAATTCTGGATGCTTCGGCATATGAATCGACCTGAGTCCAAAGAGATTCGCTTTTTTTAAGTGCTAACGCACAAATCTTGTACATTTTGACCTACTGGACAAGGTATTATGAGGTAGAATCCTGTCAAATTGATAGCAGTAAAGATATTTGCATCTATATCATTGGACGACATTGGCAATTCTGGATGCTCCGGCTTATGATTCGACCTGAATCCAAAGAGAGTCAGTTTGGGCAAGTGCTACCGCAACAAGTCTTGTACATTTGCACCCCCTGGACAAGATACGATGAGGCAGAATCCTTTCAAATTGATAGGAGTAAAGATATTTGCATCTGTACCATTGCACGACATTGGCAATTCTTGATGATTCGGCTTATGGATCGACCTGATTCCAAAGAGTTTCGCTTTGGACAAGGGCTACCGCACAAATCTTGTACATTTGAACCTCCGGAACGAGGTATGATGAGGCAGAATCCTGTCACATTGATAGGAGTGAAGATATTTGCATCTATATCATTAGAAGGCATTGGCAATTCTGGATGCTCAGGCTTATGATTCGACCTGAGTCCAAGGAGAGTCGCTTTGGACAAGTGCTACCGCCCAAACCTTGTACATTTGAACGTCCGGAACAGGGTATGATGAGACAGAATCCTGTCAAATTGATAGGAGTGAAGATGTTTGCATCTATATCATCGGACGACATTGGCAATTCTGGATGCTCCGGCTTATGATTCGACCTGAGTCCAAAGAGAGTCGCTTTGGACAAGAGCTACCGCACAAATCTAGTACATTTTGACCTACTGGACAAGGTATGGTGAGGCAGAATCCTGTCATATTGATAGCGGTAAAGATATTTGCATCTATATCATTGGAGGACATTGGCAATTCTGGATGCCCCGGCTTATGATTCGACCTGAGTCCAAAGAGAGTCGCTTTGGACAAGGGCTACCGCACAAATCTTGTACATTTGAACCTCCGTAACAAGGTATGATGAGGCAGAATCCTATCACATTGATAGGAGTAAAGATATTTGCATCTATATCATTGGACGACATTGGCAAATCTTGATGCTTCGGCTTATGGACCGACCTGATTCCAAAGAGTTTCGCTTTGGACAAGTGCTACCGCAACAAATCGTGTACATTTGGACCCCCTGGACAAGCTACGACGAGGCAGAATCCTGTCAAATTGATAGCAGTAAAGATATTTGCATCTATACCGTTGCACGACATTGGCAATTCTTGATGCTTCGGCTTGTGGATCGACCTGAGTCCAAAGAGTTTCGCTTTGGACAAGTGCTACCGCACAAATCTTGTACATTTGGACCTCCTGCACAAGTTGTGATGAGGCAGAATCCTATCACATTCATAGGAGTGATGATATTTGCAAGTGTATCATTGCACGACATTGGCAATTCTTGATGCTTCGGCTTATGGACCGACCTGATTCCAAAGAGTTTCGCTTTGGACAAGTGCTACCGCACAAATCTTGTCCATTTGGACCTCCTGGACAGGATATGATGAGGCAGATTCCTGTCAAATTGATAGGAGTGAAGATATTTGCATCTATATCATTGGACGACATTGGCAATTCTGGATGCAAAGGCTTATGATTCGACCTGAGTCCAAAGAGAGTCGCTTTGGACAAGGGCTACCGCACAAATCTTGTACATTTTGACCTACTGGACAAGGTATTATGATGCAGAATCCTGTCAAATTGATAGCAGTAAAGATATTTGCATCTATATCATTGGACGACATTGGCAATACTGGATGCTCAGGCTTATGATTCGACCTGAGCCCAAAGAGAGTCGCTTTGGACAAGGGCTACCGCACAAATCTTGTACATTTGAACCTCCGGAACAAGGTATGATGAGGCAGAATCCTGTCACATTGATAGGAGTAAAGATATTTGCATCTATATCATTAGAAGGCATTGGCAATTCTGGATGCTTCGGCTTATGGACCGACCTGATTCCAAAGAGTTTCGCTTCGGACAAGTGCTACCGCAACAAGTCTTGTACATTTGGACCTCCTGTAAAAGGTATGATGAGGCAGAATCCTATCACATTCATAGGAGTGATTATATTTGCATCTGTATCATTAGACGACACGGCAATTCTGGATGCTTCGGCATATGAATCGACCTGAGTCCAAAGAGATTCGCTTTTATGAAGTGCTAACGCACAAATCTTGTACATGTTGACCTACTGGACAAGGTATGATGAGGCAGAATCCTGTCACATTGATAGGAGTGAAGATATTTGCATCTATATCATTAGAAGGCATTGGCAATTCTGGATGCTCAGGCTTATGATTCGACCTGAGTCCAAGGAGAGTCGCTTTGGACAAGTGCTACCGCCCAAACCTTGTACATTTGAACGTCCGGAACAGGGTATGATGAGACAGAATCCTGTCAAATTGATAGGAGTGAAGATGTTTGCATCTATATCATCGGACGACATTGGCAATTCTGGATGCTCCGGCTTATGATTCGACCTGAGTCCAAAGAGAGTCGCTTTGGACAAGAGCTACCGCACAAATCTAGTACATTTTGACCTACTGGACAAGGTATGGTGAGGCAGAATCCTGTCATATTGATAGCGGTAAAGATATTTGCATCTATATCATTGGAGGACATTGGCAATTCTGGATGCCCCGGCTTATGATTCGACCTGAGTCCAAAGAGAGTCGCTTTGGACAAGGGCTACCGCACAAATCTTGTACATTTGAACCTCCGTAACAAGGTATGATGAGGCAGAATCCTATCACATTGATAGGAGTAAAGATATTTGCATCTATATCATTGGACGACATTGGCAAATCTTGATGCTTCGGCTTATGGACCGACCTGATTCCAAAGAGTTTCGCTTTGGACAAGTGCTACCGCAACAAATCGTGTACATTTGGACCCCCTGGACAAGCTACGACGAGGCAGAATCCTGTCAAATTGATAGCAGTAAAGATATTTGCATCTATACCGTTGCACGACATTGGCAATTCTTGATGCTTCGGCTTGTGGATCGACCTGAGTCCAAAGAGTTTCGCTTTGGACAAGTGCTACCGCACAAATCTTGTACATTTGGACCTCCTGCACAAGTTGTGATGAGGCAGAATCCTATCACATTCATAGGAGTGATGATATTTGCAAGTGTATCATTGCACGACATTGGCAATTCTTGATGCTTCGGCTTATGGACCGACCTGATTCCAAAGAGTTTCGCTTTGGACAAGTGCTACCGCACAAATCTTGTCCATTTGGACCTCCTGGACAGGATATGATGAGGCAGATTCCTGTCAAATTGATAGGAGTGAAGATATTTGCATCTATATCATTGGACGACATTGGCAATTCTGGATGCAAAGGCTTATGATTCGACCTGAGTCCAAAGAGAGTCGCTTTGGACAAGGGCTACCGCACAAATCTTGTACATTTTGACCTACTGGACAAGGTATTATGATGCAGAATCCTGTCAAATTGATAGCAGTAAAGATATTTGCATCTATATCATTGGACGACATTGGCAATACTGGATGCTCAGGCTTATGATTCGACCTGAGCCCAAAGAGAGTCGCTTTGGACAAGGGCTACCGCACAAATCTTGTACATTTGAACCTCCGGAACAAGGTATGATGAGGCAGAATCCTGTCACATTGATAGGAGTAAAGATATTTGCATCTATATCATTAGAAGGCATTGGCAATTCTGGATGCTTCGGCTTATGGACCGACCTGATTCCAAAGAGTTTCGCTTCGGACAAGTGCTACCGCAACAAGTCTTGTACATTTGGACCTCCTGTAAAAGGTATGATGAGGCAGAATCCTATCACATTCATAGGAGTGATTATATTTGCATCTGTATCATTAGACGACACGGCAATTCTGGATGCTTCGGCATATGAATCGACCTGAGTCCAAAGAGATTCGCTTTTATGAAGTGCTAACGCACAAATCTTGTACATGTTGACCTACTGGACAAGGTATGATGAGGCAGAATCCTGGCAAATTGATAGCAGTAAAGATATTTGCATCTATATCATTGGACGACATTGGCAATTCTGGATGCTTCGGCTTATGGATCGACCTCAATCCAAAGAGTTTCGCTTTTGTTTAGTGCTACCGCACAAATCTTGTACACTTGATCCTCCTGGACAGGACACGATGAGCCAGAATCCTGTCAATTTGATAGGAGTGAAGATATTTGCATCTATATCATTAGACGGCATTGGCAATTCTGGATGCTCAGGCTTATGATTCGACCTGAGTCCGAAGAGTTTCGCTGTGGACAAGTGCTACCGCACAAATCTTGTACACTTGATCCTCCTGGACAAGATACGTTGAGGCAGAATCCTGTCAAATTGATAGCAGTAAAGATATTTGCATCTATATCATTGCACGACATCGGCAATTCTGGATGCTTCGGCTTATGGATCGACCTGAGTCCCAAGAGTTTCGCTTTTGTCTAGCACTACCGCACAAATCTTGTATACTTGATCCTCCTGGACAAGACACGATGAGCCAGAATCCTGTTAAATTGATAGGAGTGAAGATATTTGCTTTTATATCATTAGACGGCATTGGCAATTCTGGATGCTCAGGCTTATAATTCGACCTGAGTCCGAAGAGTTTCGCTGTGGACAAGTGCTACCGCACAAATCTTGTACACTTGATCCTCCTGGACAAGATACGTTGAGGCAGAATCCTGTGAAATTGATAGCAGTAAAGATATTTGCATCTATATCATTGCACGACATTGGCAATTCTGGATGCTTCGGCTTATGGATCGACCTGAGTCCTAAGAGTTTCGCTTTTGTCTAGCGCTACAAAACAAATCTTGTACACTTGATCCTCCTGGACAAGACAGGATGAGCCAGAATCCTGTTAAATTGATAGGAGTGAAGATATTTGCATCTATATCATTGCACGACATTGGCAATGCTGGATGCTCCGGTTTATGATTCGACCTGAGTCCAAGGAAAGTCTCTTTGGACAAGTGCTACCGCCCAAACCTTGTACATTTGAACATCCGGAACAGGGTATGATGAGGCAGAATCCTGTCAAATCGATAGGAGTGAAGATGTTTGCATCTATATCATTGGACGACATTGGCAATTCTGGATGCTCCGGCTTATGATTCGACCTGAGTCCAAAGAGAGTCGCTTCGGACAAGTGCTACCGCAACAAGTCTTGTACACATGGACCTCCTGTACAAGGTATGATTTTGCAGAATACTATCACATTCATACGAGTGATGATATTTGCATCTATATCATTAGAAGGCATTGGCAATTCTGGATGCTCAGGCTTATGATTCGACCTGAGCCCAAAGAGAGTCGCTTTGGACAAGGGCTACCGCACAAATCTTGTACATTTGAACCTCCGGAACAAGGTATGATGAGGCAGAATCCTGTCACATTGATAGGAGTGAAGATATTTGCATCTATATCATTAGAAGGCATTGGCAATTCTGGATGCTCAGGCTTATGATTCGACCTGAGTCCAAGGAGAGTCGCTTTGGACAAGTGCTACCGCCCAAACCTTGTACATTTGAACATCCGGAACAGGGTATGATGAGACAGAATCCTGTCAAATTGATATGAATGAAGATGTTTGCATCTATATCATCGGACGACATTGGCAATTCTGGATGCTCCGGCTTATGATTCGACCTGAGTCCAAAGAGAGTCGCTTTGGACAAGAGCTACCGCACAAATCGAGTACATTTTGACCTACTGGACAAGGTATGGTGAGGCAGAATCCTGTCATATTGATAGGGGTAAAGATATTTGCATCTATATCATTGGAGGACATTGGCAATTCTGGATGCCCCGGCTTATGATTCGACCTGAGCCCAAAGAGAGTCGCTTTGGACAAGGGCTACCGCACAAATCTTGTACATTTGAACCTCCGTAACAAGGTATGATGAGGCAGAATCCTATCACATTGATAGGAGTAAAGATATTTGCATCTATATCATTGGACGACATTGGCAAATCTGGATGCTCGGCATATGATTCGACCTGAGTCCAAAGAACTTCGCTTTTGTCTAGTGCTACCGCACAAATCTTGTACACTTGATCCTCCTGGACAAGACACGATGAGCCAGAATCCTGTCGAATTGATAGGAGTGTAGGTATTTGCATCTATATCATTGGACGACATTGGCAATGCTGGATGATCCGGTTTATGATTCGACCAGAGTCCAAAGAATGTCGCTTTGGACGAGTGCTACCGCAACAAATCGTGTACATTTGGAGCCCCTGGACAAGCTACGATGAGGCAGAATCCTGTCAAATTGATAGCAGTAAAGATATTTGCATCTATACCGTTGCACGACATTGGCAATTCTTGATGCTTCGGCTTGTGGATCGACCTGAGTCCAAAGAGTTTCGCTTTGGACAAGTGCTACCGCACAAATCTTGTACATTTGGACCTCCTGCACAAGTTGTGATGAGGCAGAATCCTATCACATTCATAGGAGTGATGATATTTGCATGTGTATCATTGCACGACATTGATGTTCCTAATTAATTATTTGGCGTGTTATATCGGTCAATAAATAGAATATAGTTGTCCAACGTTTCGGCCGGTTTTCCTGGCCCTCCTCTGGGACTGTTGAACTGTATAAATAAGAGAAGCGAGAAAATATAATGTGATAATTAAATGTTATTTATTAAGCTACTTTATAAGAGTTTGTTTAATGTAAGTTTAGCATGAAATATGTTAACTGCAATAAATAGAGAGAAAGAAGAAGGAAAATTGTATTTAATAGACATTCGTCCAATAGAGATAAATTAGAAGTAAATTCACATTTAAGCGTTTACAATGAAAGCAATTAAAATCAGAGCACATTACTCACATGTGGTTTCACTCGAGGTTAAAGGAGTTATTAAGGAGGCGGAGATTTGTTATGTTTTAGTGGGATATACTGCGTGTTGAAGGACAAGAGGATGGGTGTACTGAGGCACATATGTAGCTGTTTGAATTGCCGCAAATGTGGGGAAGGATTTAAAGGGTGGGGGGAAAACAAGGAACGGGTTAAACTAAGGAGGAAAGAACACATTTGAATTTGCCGCGCCACTGACCAGAGCTCACCTGGGCAACGTCGTATCATGGCGTCGTCCAGGGCCCGAGTAGAAAATGATAGTGACAGGAGAGGTTATGTGTTCTGTCATATGTAGCTCACCTGAGTGACGGGTGTCGTTGTCATGTCAGGGCCACGTACATCTATTTTGGCAAAGTGAATACAATTCATCTTGTTTTCTTATGACAGTTACACAGAAGGAATGAATTAATAAGTTAACTTGTGACAGATGAACGTCGTAGCGTTTAAGGGTGTATTACCAATTACGGAGCAAATGTTGGTAAATGTCCGTAATATCAGGTTTTTCGTACCTTAAGTTTACACATTTGTCATGCTTAATAATTTCAAAGGTTTCAAGGTGTAACCTTCTGTGGTAGATTCTTTCCTTATGTAGAATTTCAAGATTATCGTAGTCAAACAGATGGTCATTATCTATTCTATGTTTTGTCAGTGCTGTGTGTTGTGTTTCAGGCAGGTTAATGTTTCTCTTGTGTTCATAGGTTCGGATTTTGGAGTTTCGACCGGTTTGGCCAATATAACAGGCGTCACAACCGGCACAGGGGATACGGTATACAATTCCGGTGTGCTTGTCCTTAGGTATGGGATCCTTAATAGGTGGAAATAAGGAGCCGAGGTTATTTCTCACAGAGTAAATTGTGTGTCTTTTATGTTTCCTGAGTAAACGCTTAAGGTGGTCTGATACAAACGGTACGTAAGGTAATACTACGGTGTTTAATCTAGTTATAGGCCCTCTTGAAATCTCTCTAAGTCCTTTTCTTATTTCAGATTCCACCGGATGGTAGTAGTGGAAAGTACGTTGTTTGATCATTTTATTAATAAAGGAAATGGGATACTTATTTTCTTTAAGCGTTTTACGTATTAGTTCTAAATTCTTTTCTCGGAAACAGATGTTAGATAGGTGTAAAGCACGGTCTATTAACCCGATGGTAAGTCCTACTTTATGTGAGATTGGGTGTGCGGAATTGAAGTTTATATAGCGTCCCGACCAAGTGTCTTTGTGATACCAATCAGTTATAAGGCCGCTATTATGTCGGATTAGAGTCATATCAAGAAAATTGATTCTACCATTAACTTCTTTTTCAAAAGTAAATTTGAGACGTGTATGGAAGCTATTGAATTTGTCTACAATTTCGTGTATTTTGTTTATAGGTACTGCTGTCACTATGTCATCTACGTATCGCTTATAGAAAGGCAATTCAAAACTCAGCGTGGGTATAACATTTTGTCCTAATTCTTCCATTACGAGGTTCGCCACAGCTGGAGATAGCGGAGAACCCATAGCACAGCCAAAGGTCTGTTTATAAATCCTATTATCGAACAAGAAAATATTATTCTCTAAACAGTCTTTGGTGGCTTTTAAAAATTCTGATTTGGGAATTTTTAGAGAAGGGGTTTTTAGTTGTTCCCATCTGTTGCCAATGACGTTAAGAGCGAGGTCTATGGGGACGTTAGTGAACAGTGCTGTGACATCCAATGAAATCAACACATAATCTGCAGGGATGGTGAATTCAGGTATCTCTTTAACTAGGCTCCAACTGTCTTTTACATGATACCTAGTCTTTCCTACAATTTCGTTTAGTTTCTTGCTCAGAAACGAAGCGAGGTTGTAGGTAGGGCCATTTACTGTGGAAACTATTATTCGCCATGCTAATTCTGGTTTGTGGATTTTTGGTAAACCGTAAGCGCGAGCAGTGTTACTCCAGTGCGTTTTAAGTGAGTACGCTACGTTCTCAGAAATCCATTTATTGCGAGCCCAACGTGTGATGCGGCTATTATTCTCCTTTTCGATGGTAGAGGTATATTCGTGTTGGATTACTTTGTACGTGTCACTGTCGCTTAGCATATTGCGGATGTCAGTAAGATATTTTTCTTTTTCCACAGCAACTGTAACATTACCTTTGTCAGCCTTCATTATGAGCAATTGAGGGTTGTCTTTGAGGAACTTTCTAATGTTTATTAAGTCTTTATGAAATTGTCTATTGGTATTTGATTGATTGTTTTGTCTTTTATATGATTGTAATTTGGCAATTGTTTCATTTCTAATTTCTGTTTTTGTTTCAGGTTGCATAATGTGGACTGTTTCTTCAATTGCTCCCAATAAGCTGAGTAAAGGTAAGTTGTTCTTGTTATAAGGTAAGGAGAATTTCGGCCCCAGTGCCAAGGTGTCTTTTATATTTTCAGGTATTATGGTGTTAGACAAGTTTTTGAACCATCTGTCAGAAGGACCAGCGTGATTACGTTGCTGAGAGTTACGAAGTCTGTTAAATTTGTGAATGAGATTCTGACGGTTACGAAAATATTGTCTCCGAAAATTATTTTCTTGACGTAGAAAGAATGTGTTTACAATTTCTGTTGGTAAGTGGAGTCTGATACGGTGTTCCGTCAATCTAGCTTCGTTTATTAATGCCCTTTCTTTCTCGTGCAGATCAAGGAGTTCTAATTTCAAGGCTGATGTTTGAATTCTATGGAGTAGATTGGTAAATTTATTAGATGTTCTTTGACTGAAGAAAGTGTTTGAATGTAAGAAATTGTTAGAGATTAGATGATGCGGGATAACGTCGTTATCCCTGCATCGTATTAAAAAAGTTTTTTGTAAGTTAAGATTGACCAATTTTTCTTTTATACGTTTCCAATGTTTCAGGTGATGTAATGTGATATGACCAAAATTAGAGCGGATGAAGTTAAAAAAAGAAGAGTTAGCGCCATTATGTTCGATGGTGTTCATTATAGTTTACCTGACCGGTTTTAACGATGATGTTCCTAATTAATTATTTGGCGTGTTATATCGGTCAATAAATAGAATATAGTTGTCCAACGTTTCGGCCGGTTTTCCTGGCCCTCCTCAGGGACTGTTGAACTGCATAAATAAGAGAAGCGAGAAAATATAATGTGATAATTAAATGTTATATATTAAGCTACTTTATAAGAGTTTGTTTAATGTAAGTTTAGCATGAAATATGTTAACTGCAATAAATAGAGAGAAAGAAGAAGGAAATTTGTATTTAATAGACCTTCGTCCAATAGAGATAAATTAGAAGTAAATTCACATTTAAACGTTTACAATGAAAGCAATTAAAACCAGAGCACATTACTCACATGTGGTTTCACTCGAAGTTAAAGGAGTTATGAAGGAGGCGGAGATTTGTTATGTTTTAGTGGGATATACTGCGTGTTGAAGGACAAGAGGATGGGTGTACTGAGGCACATATGTAGCTGTTTGAATTGCCGCAAATGTGGGGAAGGATTTGAAGGGTGGGGGGAAAACAAGGAACGGGTTAAACTAAGGAGGAAAGAACACATTTGAATTTGCCGCGCAACTGACCAGAGCTCTCCTGGGCGACGTCGTATCATGGCGTCGTCCAGGGCCCGAGTAGAAAATGATAGTGACAGGAGAGGTTATGTGTTCTGTCATATGTAGCTCACCTGAGTGACGGGTGTCGTTGTCATGTCAGGGCCACGTACATCTATTTTGGCAAAGTGAATACAATTCATCTTGTTTTCTTATGACAGTTACACAGAAGAAATGAATTATTAAGTTAACTTGTGACAGATGAACGTCGTAGCGTTTAACGGTGTATTAACAATTACGGAGCAAATGTTGGTAAATGTCCGTAATGTCAGGTTTTTCGTACCTTAAGTTTACACATTTGTCATGCTTAATAATTTCAAAGGTTTCAAGGTGTAACCTTCTGTGGTAGATTCTTTCCTTATGTAGAATTTCAAGATTATCGTAGTCAAACAGATGGTCATTTTCTATTCTATGTTTTGTCAGTGCTGTGTGTTGTGTTTCAGGCAGGTTAATGTTTCTCTTGTGTTCATAGGTTCGGATTTTGGAGTTTCGACCGGTTTGGCCAATATAACAGGCGTCACAACCGGCACAGGGGATACGGTATACAATTCCGGTGTGCTTGTCCTTAGGTATGGGATCCTTAATAGGTGGAAATAACGAGCCGAGGTTGTTTCTCACAGAATAAATTGTGTGTCTTTTATGTTTCCTGAGTAAACGCTTAAGGTGGTCTGATACAAACGGTACGTAAGGTAATACTACGGTGTTTAATCTAGTTATAGGCCCTCTTGAAATCTCTCTAAGTCCTTTTCTTATTTCAGATTCCACCGGATGGTAGTAGTGGAAAGTACGTTGTTTGATCATTTTATTAATAAAGGAAATGGGATACTTATTTTCTTTGAGCGTTTTACGTATTAGGTCTAAATTCTTTTCTCGGAAACAGACGTTAGATAGATGTAAAGCACGGTCTATTAACCCGATGGTAAGTCCTACTTTATGTGAGATTGGGTGTGCGGAATTGAAGTTTATATACCGTCCCGACCAAGTGTCTTTGTGATACCAATCAGTTATAAGGCCGCTATTCTGTCGGATTAGAGTCATATCGAGAAAATTGATCCTACCATTAACTTCTTTTTCAAAAGTAAATTTGAGACGTGTATGGAAGCTATTAAATTTGTCTACAATTACGTCTATTTTGTTTATAGGTACTGCTGTCACTATGTCATCTACGTATCGCTTATAGAAAGGCAATTAAAAACTCAGCGTGGGTATAACATTTTGTTCTAATTCTTCCATTACGAGGTTCGCCCCAGCTGGAGATAGCGGAGAACCCATAGCACAGCCAAAGGTCTGTTTATAAATCCTATTATCGAACAAGAAAATATTATTCTCTAAACAGTCTTTGGTGGCTTTTAAAAATTCTGATTTGGGAATTTTTAGAGAAGGTGTTTTAAGTTGGACAACTATATTCTATTTATTGACCGATATAACACGCCAAATAATTAATTAGGAACATCACTAGACGACATTGGCAATTCTGGATGCTCAGGCTTATGATTCGACCTGAGTCCAAGGAGAGTCGCTTTGGACAAGTGCTACCGCAACAAATCTTGTACATTTGGACCCCCTGGACAAGATACGATGAGCCAGAATCCCGTTAAATTGATAGGAGTGAAGATATTTGCATCTATATCATTAGACGGCATTGGCAATTCTGGTTGCTTCGGCTTATGGATCGACCTGAGTCCAAATAGTTTCGCTTTTGGCTAGTGCTACCGCACTCATGTTGTTCATTTGGACCCCCTGGACAATATACGATGAGGCAGAATCCTGTCAAATTGATAGGAGTAAAGATATTTGCATCTATATCACTGGACGACATTGGCAATTCTGGATGCTCCGGCATATGATTCGACCTGAGTCCAAAGGGAGTCGCTTTGGACAAGTGCTACGGCAACAAATCTTGTACATTTGGACCTCCTGGACAAGAAACGATGAGGCAGAATCCTGTCAAATTGATAGGAGTAAAGATATTTGAATCAATATCATTGGACGACATTGGCAATTCTGGATGCTCCGGCATATGATTCGACCTGAGTCCAAATAGAGTCGCTTTGCACAAGTGCTACCGCAGAAATCTTGTGCATTTGGACCTCCTGAAAAAGGTATGATGAGGCAGAATCCTGTCAAATTGATAGGAGTAAAGATATTTGCATCTATAACATTGGACGACATTGGCAATTCTGGATGCTCCGGCTTATGATTCGACCTGAGTCCAAAGAGAGTCGCTTTGGACAAGTGCTACCGCACACATGTTGTACATTTGGACACCCTGGACAAGAAACGATGAGGCAGAATCCTGTCAAATTGATAGGAGTAAAGATATTTGCATCTATATCTTTGGACGTCATTGGCAATTCTGGATGCTGGGCATATGATTCGACCTGAGTCCAAAGAGTGTCGCTTTGGACTACTGCTACCCCACAAATCTTGTAAATTTGGACCTCCTGGACAAGATACGGTGAGGCAGAATCCTGTCAAATTGATAGGAGTAAAGATATTTGCATCTATATCTTTGGACGACATTGGCAATTCTGGGTGCTCAGGCATATGATTCGACCTGAGTCCAAAGAGTGTCGCTTTGGACTACTGCTACCCCACAAATCCTGTACATTTGGACCTCCTGGACAAGATACGGTGAGGCAGAATCCTGGAAAATTGATAGGAGTTAAGATATTTGCATCTAAATCATTCGGTTAAGATCGGCAATTTATGTTACTTCGGCATATGGATCGACCTGAGTCCAAAGAGAGTCGGTTTGGACAAATGCTGCCGCCCAAATCCTGTCCATTTGGACCCCCTGGACAAGATACGATGAGGCAGAATCCTGGCAAATTGATAGGAGGAGAGATATTTGCATCTATATCATTGGACGACATTGGTAATTCTGGATGCTTCGGCTTATGCATCGATCTAAGTCCAAAGAGAGTCGCATTGGACAAGTGCTACCGCAACAAATTTTGTACATTTGGAACTCCCGGACAAAGTATGATGAGGCAGAATTCTGTCACATTGTTAGGAGTAAAGATATTTGCATCTATATCATTGGACGACATTGGCAATTCTGGATTCTTCGCCTTATGATACGACCTGAATCCATATGGAGTCGCTTTGGACAAGTGCTACCGCACAAATCTTGTACATTTGGACTCCCTGGACAAGATACGATGAGGCAGAATCCTGGCAGATTGATAGGAGTAAAGATATTTGCATCTATATCATTGGACGACATTGGTAATTCTGGATGCTCCGGCTTATGGATCGACCTGAGAACAAAGAGAGTCGCTTTGGACAAGCGCTACCGCGCAGATCTTGTACATTTGGACACCCTGGACAAGTCACGATGAGGCAGAATCCTGTCAAATTGATAGGAGTAAAGATATTTGCATCTATATCATTGGACGACATTGGCAATTCTGGATGCTCAGGCTTATGATTCGACCTGAGTCCAAATGGAATCGCTTTGGACAAGTGATGCGGCAAGAAATCTTGTACATTTGGACCTCCTGGACAAAGTATGATGTGGCAGAATCCTATTACATTGTTAGGAGTAAAGATATTTGCATCTATATCATTGGACGACATTGGCAATTCTGGATGCTCCGGCTTATGATTCGACCTGAGTCCAAAGAGATTCGCTTTTGTCTAGTGCTACCGCACAAATATTGTACACCTGAACCTCCTGGACAAGTTACGATGAGGCAGAATCCTGTCAAATTGATAGGAGTAAAGATATTTGCATCTATATCATTGGACGACATTGGCAATTCTGGATGCTCAGGCTTATGATTCGACCTGAGTCCAAAGGGAGTCGCTTTGGACAAGTGCTACGGCAACAAATCTTGTACATTTGGACCTCCTGGACAAAGTATGATGTGGCAGAATCCTATTACATTGTTAGGAGTAAAGATATTTGCATCTATATCATTGGACGACATTGGCAATTCTGGATGCTCGGCTTATGTTTCGACCTGAGTCCAAAGGCTTTCGCTTTTGTCTAGTGCTACCGCACAAATCTTGTACACTTGATCCTCCTGGACAAGACAGGATGAGCCAGAATCCTGTCAAATTGATAGGAGTAAAGATATTTGCATCTATATCATTGGACGACATTGGCAATCCTGGATGTTCAGGCCTATGGTTCGACTGAGTCCAAAGAGAGTCGCTAATGACTACTGCTACCCCACAAATCCTGTACATTTGGACCTCCTGGACAAGATACGGTGAGGCAGAATCCTGGAAAATTGATAGGAGTTAAGATATTTGTATCTAAATCTTTCGGTTAAGATCGGCAATTTTTGTTACTTCCGCATATGGATCGACCTGAGTCCAAAGAGAGTCGGTTTGGACAAATGCTGCCGCCCAAATCTTGTCCATTTGGACCCCCTGGACAAGATACGATGAGGCAGAAACCTGGCAAATTGATAAGAGGAGAGATATTTGCATCTATATCATTGGACGACATTGGCAATTCTGGATGCTTCGGCTTATGCATCGATCTGAGTCCAAAGAGAGTCTCTTTGGACAAGTGCTACCGCAACAAATCTTGTACATTTGGACCTCCCGGACAAAGTATGATGAGGCAGAATTCTGTCACATTGTTAGGAGTAAAGATATTTACATCTATATCATTGGACGACATTGGCAATTCTGGATGCTCGGCTTATGTTTCGACCTGACTCCAAAGGCTTTCGCTTTTGTCTAGTGCTACCGCACAAATCGTGAACACTTGATCCTCCTGGACAAGACACGATGAGCCAGAATCCTGTCAAATTGATAGGAGTGAAGATATTTGCATCTATATCATTGGACGACATTGGCAATGCTGGATGCTCCAGCTTATGATTCGACCTGAATCCAAAGAGATTCGGTTTGGGCAAATGCTGCCGCCCAAAACTTGTGCATTTGGATGTCCTGGAAAAGGTATGACGAGGCAGAATCCTGGCAAATTGATAGGAGGAGAGATATTTGCATCTATATCATTGGACGACATTGGCAATTCTGGATGCTTCGGCTTATGCATCGATCTGAGTCCAAAGAGAGTCGCTTTGGACAAGTGCTACCGCACAAATCTTGTACATTTGAAACCCCCTGGACAAGATACGATGAGGCAGAATCCTGGCAAATTGATAGGAGGAGAGATATTTGCATCTATATCATTAGACGACATTGGCAATTCTGGATGCTTCGGCTTATGGATCGATCTGAGTCCAAAGAGATTCGCTTTTGTCTAGTGCTACCGCACAAATATTGTACACCTGAACCTCCTGGACAAGATACGATGAGCCAGAATCCCGTCAAATTGATAGGAGTGAAGATATTTGCATCTATATCACTAGACGACATTGGCCATTCTGGATGCTCAGGCATATGATCGGAACCTGAGTCCAAAGAGAGTCGCTTTGGACAAGTGCTACCGCACAAATCCTGTACATTTGGACCTCCTGGACAAGATACGGTGAGGCAGAATCCTGGTAAAATTGATAGGAGTTAAGATATTTGCATCTAAATCATTCGGTTAAGTTCGGCAATTTTTGTACTTCGGCATATGGATCGACCTGAGTCCAAAGAGAGTCGGTTTGGACAAATGCTGTCGCGCAAATCTTGTCCATTTGGACCCCCTGGACAAGATACGATGAGGCAGAATTCTGTCATATTGTTAGGAGTAAAGATATTTGCATCTATATCATTGGACGACATTGGCAATTCTGGATGCTCCGGCCTATGATTCGACCTGAGTCCAAATGGAGTCGCTTTGGACAAGTGATGCGGCAAGAAATCTTGTACATTTTAACGTCCTGGACAAAGTATGATGTGGCAGAATCCTATTACATTGTTAGGAGTAAAAATATTTGCATCTATATCATTGGACGACATTGGCAATTCTGGATGCTCCGGCTTATGATTCGACCTGAGTCCGAAGAGAGTCGCTTTGGACAAGTGCCACCGCACACATATTGTACATTTGGACACCCTGGACAAGAAACGATGAAGCAGAATCCTGTCAAATTGATAGGAGTAAAGATATTTGCATCAATATCATTGGACGACATTGGCAATTCTGGATGCTCCGGCATATGATTCGACCTGAGTCCAAATAGAGTCGCTTTGCACAAGTGCTACCGCAGAAATCTTGTGCATTTGGACCTCCTGGAAAAGGTATGATGAGGCAGAATCCTGTCACATTGATAAGAGTGAAGATATTTGCATCTATATCATTGGACGACATTGGCAATTCTGGATGCTCGGCTTATGTTTCGACCTGACTCCAAAGGCTTTCGATTTTGTCTAGTGCTACCGCACAAATCTTGTACACTTGATCCTCCTGGACAAGACACGATGAGCCAGAATCCTGTCAAATTGATAGGAGTGAAGATATTTGCATCTATATCATTGGACGACATTAGCAATTCTGGATGCTCCGGCTTATGATTCGACCTGAGTCCAAAGAGAGTCGCTTTGGACAAGTGCTACCGCACAAATCTTGTACATTTGGACCTCCTGGACAAGGTATGATGAGGCAGAATCCTATCACATCGATAGGAGTGACGATATTTCATCTATATCACTAGACGACATTGGCAATTCTGGATGCTCCGGCATATGATTTGACCGGAGGCCAAAGAGAGTCGTTTTGGACACGTGCTACCGCACAAATCTTGTGAATTTGGACCTCCTGGAAAAGGTATGATGAGGCAGATTCCTGGCAAATTGATAGGAGTAAAGATATTTGCGTCTATATCTTTAGACGACATTGGCAATTCTGAATGCTTCGGCTTATGGATCGATCTGAGTCCAAAGAGATTCGCTTTTGTCTAGTGCTACCGCACAAATATTGTACACCTGAACCTCCTGGACAAGTCGCGATGAGGCAGAATCCTGTCAAATTGATAGGAGTAAAGGTATTTGCATCTATATCATTGGACGACATTGGCAATTCTGGATGCTCAGGCTTATGATTCGACCTGAGTCCAAAGGGAGTCGCTTTGGACTACACTACCCCACAAATCTTGTACAGTTGGACCTCGTGGACACGATACGGTGAGGCAGAATCCTGGAAAATTGATAGGAGTTATGATATTTGCATCTAAATCATTCGGGTAATATCGGCAATTTTTGTTACTTCGGCATATGGAACGACCTGAGTCCAAAGAGAGTCGGTTTGGACAAATTCTGCGGCCCAAAACTTGTGCATTTGGAACTCCTGGAAAAGGTATGATGAGGCAGAATCCTGTCCGAATGATAGGAGTGAAGATATTTGCATCTATACCATTGGACGACATTGGCAATTCTGGATGCTCCGGCTTATGATTCGACCTGAGACCAAAGAGAGTAGCTTTGGACAAGGGCTTCCGCACAAATCTTGTACATTTCAACCTCCTGGACAAGATACGATGAGGCAGAATGCTGTAACATTGATAGGAGTGAAAATATTTGCATCTATATCATTGGACGTCGTTGGCAATTCTGGATGCTCCGGCATATGATTCGACCGGAGGCCAAAGAGGATCGCTTTGGACAAGTGCTTCCGCACAAACCTAATACATTTGAACCTCCGGAACAGGGCTTGATGAGACAGAATCCTGTCAAATAGATTGGAGTGAAGATATTTGCATCTATATCATTGGACGACATTGGCAATTCTGGATGCTCAGGCTTATGATTCGACCTGAGTCCAAATGGAATCGCTTTGGACAAGTGATGCGGCAAGAAATCTTGTACATTTGGACCTCCTGGACAAAGTATGATGTGGCAGAATCCTATTACATTGTTAGGAGTAAAGATATTTGCATCTATATCATTGGACGACATTGGCAATTCTGGATGCTCCGGCATATGATTCGACCTGAGTCCAAAGAGAGTCGCTTTGGACAAGTGCTACCGCACACATGTTGTACATTTGGACACCCTGGACAAGAAACGATGAAGCAGAATCCTGTCAAATTGATAGGAGTAAAGATATTTGCATCAATATCATTGGACGACATTGGCAATTCTGGATGCTCCGGCATATGATTCGACCTGAGTCCAAATATAGTCGCTTTGCACAAGTGCTACCGCAGAAATCTTGTGCATTTGGACCTCCTGGAAAAGGTATGATGAGGCAGAATCCTGTCACATTGATAGGAGTGAAGATATTTGAATCTATATCATTGGACGACATTGGCAATTCTGGATGCTCCGGCATATGATTCGACCTGAGTCCAAAGAGAGTCGCTTTGGACAAGTGCTACCGCACAAATCTTGTACATTTGGACCTCCTGGACAAGGTATGATGAGGCAGAATCCTATCACATCGATAGGAGTGACGATATTTGCATCTATATCACTAGAAGACATTGGCAATTCTGGATGCTCCGGCATATGATTTGACCGGAGGCCAAAGAGAGTCGTTTTGGACACGTGCTACCGCACAAATCTTGTGCATTTGGACCTCCTGGAAAAGGTATGATGAGGCAGATTCCTGGCAAATTGATAGGAGTAAAGATATTTGCATCTATATCTTTGGACGACATTGGCAATTCTGAATGCTTCGGCTTATGGATCGATCTGAGTCCAAAGAGATTCGCTTTGGACAAGTGCTACCGCACAAATCTTGTACATTTGAAACCCCCTGGACAAGATACGATGAGGCAGAATCCTGGCAAATTGATAGGAGGAGAGATATTTGCATCTATATCATTGGACGACATTGGCAATTCTGGATGCTCGGCTTATGTTTCGACCTGACTCCAAAGGCTTTCGCTTTTGTCTAGTGCTACCGCACAAATCGTGAACACTTGATCCTCCTGGACAAGACACGATGAGCCAGAATCCTGTCAAATTGATAGGAGTGAAGATATTTGCATCTATATCATTGGACGACATTGGCAATGCTGGATGCTCCAGCTTATGATTCGACCTGAATCCAAAGAGATTCGGTTTGGGCAAATGCTGCCGCCCAAAACTTGTGCATTTGGATGTCCTGGAAAAGGTATGACGAGGCAGAATCCTGGCAAATTGATAGGAGGAGAGATATTTGCATCTATATCATTGGACGACATTGGCAATTCTGGATGCTCAGGCATATGATCGGAACCTGAGTCCAAAGAGAGTCGCTTTGGACAAGTGCTACCGCACAAATCTTGTACATTTGAAACCCCCTGGACAAGATACGGTGAGGCAGAATCCTGGAAAAATGATAGGAGTTAAGATATTTGCATCTAAATCATTCGGTTAAGTTCGGCAATTTTTGTACTTCGGCATATGGATCGACCTGAGTCCAAAGAGAGTCGGTTTGGACAAATGCTGCCGCGCAAATCTTGTCCATTTGGACCCCCTGGACAAGATACGATGAGGCAGAATTCTGTCATATTGTTAGGAGTAATGATATTTGCATCTATATCATTGGACGACATTGGCAATTCTGGATGCTCGGCTTATGTTTCGACCTGACTCCAAAGGCTTTCGCTTTTGTCTAGTGCTACCGCACAAATCGTGAACACTTGATCCTCCTGGACAAGACACGATGAGCCAGAATCCTGTCAAATTGATAGGATTGAAGATATTTGCATCTATATCATTGGACGACATTGGCAATGCTGGATGCTCCAACTTATGATTCGACCTGAATCCAAAGAGATTCGGTTTGGGCAAATGCTGCCGCCCAAAACTTGTGCATTTGGATGTCCTGGAAAAGGTATGACGAGGCAGAATCCTGGCAAATTGATAGGAGGAGAGATATTTGCATCTATATCATTGGACGACATTGGCAATTCTGGATGCTCAGGCATATGATCGGAACCTGAGTCCAAAGAGAGTCGCTTTGGACAAGTGCTACCGCACAAATCCTGTACATTTGGACCTCCTGGACAAGATACGGTGAGGCAGAATCCTGGAAAATTGATAGGAGTTAAGATATTTGCATCTAAATCATTCGGTTAAGTTCGGCAATTTTTGTACTTCGGCATATGGATCGACCTGAGTCCAAAGAGAGTCGGTTTGGACAAATGCTGCCGCGCAAATCTTGTCCATTTGGACCCCCTGGACAAGATACGATGAGGCAGAATTCTGTCATATTGTTAGGAGTAAAGATATTTGCATCTATATCATTGGACGACATTGGCAATTCTGGATGCTCCGGCTTATGATTCGACCTGAGTCCAAATGGAGTCGCTTTGGACAAGTGATGCGGCAAGAAATCTTGTACATTTTAACCTCCTTGACAAAGTATGATGTGGCAGAATCCTATTACATTGTTAGGAGTAAAAATATTTGCATCTATATCATTGGACGACATTGGCAATTCTGGATGCTCCGGCTTATGATTCGACCTGAGTCCGAAGAGAGTCGCTTTGGACAAGTGCCACCGCACACATGTTGTACATTTGGACACCCTGGACAAGAAACGATGAAGCAGAATCCTGTCAAATTGATAGGAGTAAAGATATTTGCATCAATATCATTGGACGACATTGGCAATTCTGGATGCTCCGGCATATTATTCGACCTGAGTCCAAATAGAGTCGCTTTGCACAAGTGCTACCGCAGAAATCTTGTGCATTTGGACCTCCTGGAAAAGGTATGATGAGGCAGAATCCTGTCACATTGATAAGAGTGAAGATATTTGCATCTATATCATTGGACGACATTGGCAGTTCTGGATGCTCGGCTTATGTTTCGACCTGACTCCAAAGGCTTTCGCTTTTGTCTAGTGCTACCGCACAAATCTTGTACACTTGATCCTCCTGGACAAGACACGATGAGCCAGAATCCTGTCAAATTGATAGGAGTGAAGATATTTGTATCTATATCATTGGACGACATTAGCAATTCTGGATGCTCCGGCTTATGATTCGACCTGAGTCCAAAGAGAGTCGCTTTGGACAAGTGCTACCGCACAAATCTTGTACATTTGGACCTCCTGGACAAGGTATGATGAGGCAGAATCCTATCACATCGATAGGAGTGACGATATTTGCATCTATATCACTAGACGACATTGGCAATTCTGCATGCTCCGGCATATGATTTGACCGGAGGCCAAAGAGAGTCGTTTTGGACACGTGCTACCGCACAAATCTTGTGCATTTGGACCTCCTGGAAAAGGTATGATGAGGCAGATTCCTGGCAAATTGATAGGAGTAAAGATATTTGCGTCTATATCTTTAGACGACATTGGCAATTCTGAATGCTTCGGCTTATGGATCGATCTGAGTCCAAAGAGATTCGCTTTTGTCTAGTGCTACCGCACAAATATTGTACACCTGAACCTCCTGGACAAGTCGCGATGAGGCAGAATCCTGTCAAATTGATAGGAGTAAAGATATTTGCATCTATATCATTGGACGACATTGGCAATTCTGGATGCTCAGGCTTATGATTCGACCTGAGTCCAAAGGGAGTCGCTTTGGCCTACACTACCCCAAAAATCTTGTACAGTTGGACCTCGTGGACACGATACGGTGAGGCAGAATCCTGGAAAATTGATAGGAGTTATGATATTTGCATCTAAATCATTCGGGTAATATCGGCAATTTTTATTACTTCGGCATATGGAACGACCTGAGTCCAAAGAGAGTCGGTTTGGACAAATTCTGCGGCCCAAAACTTGTGCATTTGGAACTCCTGGAAAAGGTATGATGAGGCAGAATCCTGTCCGAATGATAGGAGTGAAGATATTTGCATCTATACCATTGGACGACATTGGCAATTCTGGATGCTCCGGCTTATGATTCGACCTGAGACCAAAGAGAGTAGCTTTGGACAAGGGCTTCCGCACAAATCTTGTACATTTCAACCTCCTGGACAAGATACGATGAGGCAGAATGCTGTAACATTGATAGGAGTGAAAATATTTGCATCTATATCATTGGACGTCGTTGGCAATTCTGGATGCTCCGGCATATGATTCGACCGGAGGCCAAAGAGGATCGCTTTGGACAAGTGCTTCCGCACAAACCTAATACATTTGAACCTCCGGAACAGGGTATGATGAGACAGAATCCTGTCAAATAGATTGGAGTGAAGATATTTGCATCTATATCATTGGACGACATTGGCAATTCTGGATGCTCCAGCTTATGGATCGATCTGAGTCCAAAGAGATTCGCTTTTGTCTAGTGCTACCGCACAAATCTTGTACACCTGAACCTCCTTGACAAGATACGATGAACCAGAATCCTGTCAAATTGATAAGAGTGAAGATATTTGCATCTATATCATTGGACGTCTTGGCAATTCTGGATGCTCAGGCTTATGGATCGATCTGAGTCCAAAGAAATTCGCTTTTGTCTAGTGCTACCACACAAATCTTGTACACCTGAACCTCCTTGACAAGATACGATGAACTAGAATCCTGTCAAATTGATAAGAGTGAAGATATTTGCATCTATATCATTGGACGACATTGGCAATTCTGGATGCTCCGGCTTATGATTCGACCTGAGTCCAAAGAGAGTCGCTTTGGACAAGTGCTAACGCACAAATCTTGTACATTTGGACCTCCTGGACAAGGTATGATGAGGCAGAATCCTATCACATCGATAGGAGTGACGATATTTGCATCGATATCACTAGACGACATTGGCAATTCTGGATGCTCCGGCATATGATTTGACCGGAGGCCAAAGAGAGTCGTTTTGGACACGTGCTACCGCACAAATCTTGTGCATTTGGACCTCCTGGAAAAGGTATGATGAGGCAGATTCCTGGCAAATTGATAGGAGTAAAGATATTTGCGTCTATATCTTTAGACGACATTGGCAATTCTGAATGCTTCGGCTTATGGATCGATCTGAGTCCAAAGAGATTCGCATTTGTCTAGTGCTACCGCACAAATATTGTACACCTGAACCTCCTGGACAAGTCGCGATGAGGCAGAATCCTGTCAAATTGATAGGAGTAAAGATATTTGCATCTATATCATTGGACGACATTGGCAATTCTGGATGCTCAGGCTTATGATTCGACCTGAGTCCAAAGGGAGTCGCTTTGGACTACACTACCCCACAAATCTTGTACAGTTGGACCTCGTGGACACGATACGGTGAGGCAGAATCCTGGAAAATTGATAGGAGTTATGATATTTGCATCTAAATCATTCGGGTAATATCGGCAATTTTTATTACTT
Organism: Priocnemis perturbator; assembly: GCA_963942575.1. Classification (NCBI taxonomy): domain Eukaryota; kingdom Metazoa; phylum Arthropoda; class Insecta; order Hymenoptera; family Pompilidae; genus Priocnemis; species Priocnemis perturbator. Next base: position 86,573 of record CAWWDK010000335.1, on the reverse strand, counting down.
CGGCATATGGAACGACCTGAGTCCAAAGAGAGTCGGTTTGGACAAATTCTGCGGCCCAAAACTTGTGCATTTGGAACTCCTGGAAAAGGTATGATGAGGCAGAATCCTGTCCGAATGATAGGAGTGAACATATTTGCATCTATACCATTGGACGACATTGGCAATTCTGGATGCTCCGGCTTATGATTCGACCTGAGACCAAAGAGAGTAGCTTTGGACAAGGGCTTCCGCACAAATCTTGTACATTTCAACCTCCTGGACAAGATACGATGAGGCAGAATGCTGTAACATTGATAGGAGTGAAAATATTTGCATCTATATCATTGGACGTCGTTGGCAATTCTGGATGCTCCGGCATATGATTCGACCGGAGGCCAAAGAGGATCGCTTTGGACAAGTGCTTCCGCACAAACCTAATACATTTGAACCTCCGGAACAGGGTATGATGAGACAGAATCCTGTCAAATAGATTGGAGTGAAGATATTTGCATCTATATCATTGGACGACATTGGCAATTCTGGATGCTCCGGCTTATGGATCGATCTGAGTCCAAAGAGATTCGCTTTTGTCTAGTGCTACCGCACAAATCTTGTACACCTGAACCTCCTTGACAAGATACGATGAACCAGAATCCTGTCAAATTGATAAGAGTGAAGATATTTGCATCTATATCATTGGACGTCTTGGCAATTCTGGATGCTCAGGCTTATGGATCGATCTGAGTCCAAAGAAATTCGCTTTTGTCTAGTGCTACCGCACAAATTTTGTACACCTGAACCTCCTTGACAAGATACGATGAACTAGAATCCTGTCAAATTGATAAGAGTGAAGATATTTGCATCTATATCATTGGACGACATTGGCAATTCTGGATGCTCCGGCTTATGATTCGACCTGAGTCCAAAGAGAGTCGCTTTGGACAAGTGCTACCGCACAAATCTTGTACATTTGGACCTCCTGGACAAGGTATGATGAGGCAGAATCCTATCACATCGATAGGAGTGACGATATTTGCATCTATATCACTAGAAGACATTGGCAATTCTGGATGCTCCGGCATATGATTTGACCGGAGGCCAAAGAGAGTCGTTTTGGACACGTGCTACCGCACAAATCTTGCGCATTTGGACCTCCTGGAAAAGGTATGATGAGGCAGATTCCTGGCAAATTGATAGGAGGAGAGATATTTGCATCTATATCATTGGACGACATTGGCAATTCTGGATGCTTCGGCTTATGCATCGATCTGAGTCCAAAGAGAGTCGCTTTGGACAAGTGCTACCGCACAAATCTTGTACATTTGAAACCCCCTGGACAAGGTATGATGAGGCAGAATCCTATCACATCGATAGGAGTGACGATATTTGCATCTATATCACTAGACGACATTGGCAATTCTGGATGCTCCGGCATATGATTTGACCGGAGGCCAAAGAGAGTCGTTTTGGACACGTGCTACCGCACAAATCTTGTGCATTTGGACCTCCTGGAAAATGTATGATGAGGCAGATTCCTGGCAAATTGATAGGAGTAAAGATATTTGCGTCTATATCTTTAGACGACATTGGCAATTCTGAATGCTTCGGCTTATGGATCGATCTGAGTCCAAAGAGATTCGCTTTTGTCTAGTGCTACCGCACAAATATTGTACACCTGAACCTCCTGGACAAGTTGCGATGAGGCAGAATCCTGTCAAATTGATAGGAGTAAAGATATTTGCATCTATATCATTGGACGACATTGGCAATTCTGGATGCTCAGGCTTATGATTCGACCTGAGTCCAAAGGGAGTCGCTTTGGACTACACTACCCCACAAATCTTGTACAGTTGGACCTCGTGGACAAGATACGGCGAGGCAGATTCCTGGAAAATTGATAGGAGTTATGATATTTGCATCTAAATCATTCGGGTAATATCGGAAATTTTTGTTACTTCGGCATATGGAACGACCTGAGTCCAAAGAGAGTCGGTTTGGACAAATTCTGCGGCCCAAAACTTGTGCATTTGGAACTTCTGGAAAAGGTATGATGAGGCAGAATCCTGTCCCAATGATAGGAGTGAAGATATTTGCATCTATACCATTGGACGACATTGGCAATTCTGGATGCTCCGGCTTATGATTCGACCTGACACCAAAGAGAGTAGCTTTGGGCAAGGGCTTCCGCACAAATCTTGTACATTTCAACCTCCTGGACAAGATACGATGAGGCAGAATGCTGTAACATTGATAGGAGTGAAAATATTTGCATCTATATCATTGGACGTCATTGGCAATTCTGGATGCTCCGGCATATGATTCGACCGGAGGCCAAAGAGGATCGCTTTGGACAAGTGCTTCCGCACAAACCTAATACATTTGAACCTCCGGAACAGGGTATGATGAGACAGAATCCTGTCAAATAGATTGGAGTGAAGATATTTGCATCCATATCATTGGACGACATTGGCAATTCTGGATGCTCCGGCTTATGGATCGATCTGAGTCCAAAGAGATTCGCTTTTGTCTAGTGCTACCGCACAAATCTTGTACACCTGAACCTCCTTGACAAGATACGATGAACCAGAATCCTGTCAAATTGATAAGAGTGAAGATATTTGCATCTATATCATTGGACGTCTTGGCAATTCTGGATGCTCAGGCTTATGGATCGATCTGACTCCAAAGGCTTTCGCTTTTGTCTAGTGCTACCGCACAAATCTTGTACACTTGATCCTCCTGGACAAGATACGATGAACCAGAATCCCGTCAAATTGATAAGAGTGAAGATATTTGCATCTATATCACTAGACGACATTGGCAATTCTGGATGCTCTGGCATATGATTCGACCTGAGTGCAAAGAGAGTCGGTTTGGGTAAATGCTGCCGCCCAATACATGTGCATTTGGACCTCCTGGAAAAGATATGATGAGGCAGAATCCTGTCAAATTAATAGGAGTAAAGATGTTTGCATCTATATCATTGGACAACATTGGCAATTCTGGATGCACCGTCTTATGATTCGACCTGAGTTCAAAGAGTTTTGCTTTTGTCTAGTTCTACTGCACAAATCTTGTACATTTAAACCTCCGGAACAAGGTATGATGAGGCAGAATCCTATCACATTGATAGGAGTAAAGATATTTGCATCTATATCATTGGACAACATTGGCAATTCTGGATGCTCAGGCTTATGATTCGACCTGAGTCCAAAGAGAGTCGCATTGGACAAGGGCTACCGCACAAATCTTGTACATTTGAACCTCCGGAACAAGGTATGATGAGGCAGAATCCTATCACATTGATAGGATTAAAGATATTTGAATCTATATCATTGGACGACATTGTCAATTCTGGATGCTCGGCATATGATTCGACCTGAGTGCAAAGAGTTTCGCTTTTGTCAAGTGCTACCGCACAAATCTTGTCCATTCGGACCTCCTGGACAAGATATGATGAGGCAGATTCCTGTCAAATTGACAGGAGTAAAGATATTTGCATCTATATCATTGGACGACATTGGCAATTCTGGATGCTCCGGCATATGATTCGACCGGAGGCCAAAGAGAGTCGCTTTGGACAAGTGCTACCGCACAAATCTTGTACATTTGGACTCCCTGGTTAAGATACGATGAGGCAGAATGATGGCAAAATGATAGGAGTAAAGATATTTGCATCTATATCATTGGACAACATTGGCAATTCTGGATGCTCAGGCTTATGATTCGACCTGAGTCCAAAGTGAGTCGCATTGGACAAGGGCTACCGCACAAATCTTGTACATTTGAACCTCCGGAACAACGTATGATGAGGCAGAATCCTATCACATTGATAGAAGTAAAGATATTTGCATCTATATCATTGGACGACATTGGCAATTTTGGATGCTCGGCATATGATTCGACCTGAGTCAAATAGATTGGCTTTTGTCAAGTGCTACCGCACAAATCTTGTCCATTTGGACCTCCTGGACAAGATATGATGAGGCAGATTCCTGTCAAATTGACAGGAGCAAAGATATTTGCATCTATATCATTGGACGACATTGGCAATTCTGGATGCTCCGGCATATGATTCGACCGGAGGCCAAAGAGAGTCGCTTTGGACAAGTGCTACCGCACAAATCTTGTACATTTGGACTCCCTGGTTAAGATACGATGAGGCAGAATGATGGCAAATTGATAGGAGTAAAGATATTTGCATCTATATCATTGGTCAACATCGGCAATTCTGGATGGTCCGGCTTATGGTTCGACATAAGTCCAAAGAATGTCGCTTTGGACAAGTGGTACCGCAACAAATCGTGTACATTTGGACCCCCTGGACAAGATACGATGAGGCAGAATCCTGTCAAATTGATAGCAGTAAATATATTTGCATCTATATCATTGGACGACAATGGCAATTCTGGATGCTCCGGCTTATGATTCGACCTGATTCCAAAGACAGTCGCTTTGGACAAGGGCTACCGCACAAATCTTGTACATTTGAACCTCCTGTACAAGGTATGATGAGGCAGAATCCTATCACATTCATAGGAGTGATGATATTTGCATCTGTATCATTGGACGACATGGCAATTCTGGATGGTTCGGCATATGAATCGACCTCAGTCCAAAGAGATTCGCTTTTGTGAAGTGCTAACGCACAAATCTTGTACATTTTGACCTATTGGACAAGATATGATGAGGCAGAATCCTGTCCAATTGATAGCAGTAAAGATATATGCATCTATATCATTGGACGACGTTGGCAATTCTGGATGCCCCGTCTTATGATTCGACCGGGGGCAAAAGAGAGTCGCTTTGGACACGTGCTACCGCACAAATCTTGTACATTTGGACCCCCTGGTCAAGATACGATGAGGCAGAATCCTGTCAAATTGGTAGCAGTAAAAATATTTGCATCTATATCATTGGACGACATTGGCAATTCTGGAAGCCCCGGCTTATGATTCGACCTGAGTCCAAAGAGAGTCGCTTTGGACAAGGGCGACCGCACAAATCTTGTACATTCTGACCTATTGGATAAGGTATGATGAGGCAGAATCCTGTCAAATTGATAGCAGTAAAGATATTTACATCTATATCATTGGACGACAATGGCAATTCTGGATGCTCCGGCTTATGATTCGACCTGAATCCAAAGACAGTCGCTTTGGACAAGGGCTACCTCACAAGTCTTGTACATTTGAACCTCCTGTACAAGGTATGATGAGGCAGAATCCTGTCAAATTGATAGGAGTAAAGATGTTTGCATCTATATCATTGGTCTGCTTTGGCAATTCTGGATGCTCGGCATATGATTCGACCTGAGTGCAAAGAGTTTCGCTTTTGTCTAGTTCTACCGCACAAATCCTGTCCATTTTGACCTCCTGGACAAGATATGATGAGGCAGATTCCTGTCAAATTGATAAGAGTGAAGATATTTGCATCTATATCATTGGACAACTTTGGCAATTCTGGATGCTCAGGCTTATGATTCGACCTGAGTCCAAAGAGAGTCGCATTGGACAAGGGCTACCGCACAAATCTTGTACATTTGAAACTCCGGAACAAGGTATGATGAGGCAGAATCCTATCACATTGATAGGAGTAAGGATATTTGCATCTATATCATTGGACGACATTGGCAATTCTGGATGCTCGGCATATGATTCGACCTGAGTCAAATAGATTGTCTTTTGTCAAGTGCTACCGCACAAATCTTGTCCATTTGGACCTCCTGGACAAGATATGATGAGGCAGATTCCTGTCAAATTGACAGGAGTAAAGATATTTGCATCTATATCATTGGACGACATTGGAAATTCTGGATGCTCCGGCATATGATTCGACCGGAGGCCAAAGAGAGTCGCTTTGGACAAGTGCTACCGCACAAATCTTGTACATTTGGACTCCCTGGTTAAGATACGATGAGGCAGAATGATGGCAAATTGATAGGAGTAAAGATATTTGCGTCTATATCATTCCGTTAAGATCGGCAATTTTTGTTACTTCGGCATATGGATCGACCTGAGTCCAACGAGAGTCGGTTTGGACAAATGCTGCGCCACAAAACTTGTGCATTTGGACCTCCTGGAAAAGGTATGCTGAGGCAGAATCCTGTCACAATGATAGGAGCGAAGATATTTGCATCTATATCATTGGACGACATTGGCAATTCTGGATGCACCGGCTTATGATTCGACCTGAGTCCAAAGAGAGTGGCTTTGGACAAGTGCTGCCGCACAAGTCTTGTACATTTGGACCCTCTGGACAATATACGATGAGGCAGAATCCTGTCAAATTGATAGGAGTAAAGATATTTGCATCTATATCATTGGACGACATTGGCAATTCTGGATGCTCCGGCTTGTGATTCGACCTGAATCCAAAGAGATTCGCTATTGTGAAGTGCTAACGCACAAATCTTGTACATTTTGACCTACTGGACAAGGTATGATGAGGCAGAATCCTATCACATTGACAGGAGTAAAGATATTTGAATCTATATCACTGGACGACATTGGCAATTCTGGATGCTCCGGCATAAGATTCGACCGGGGGCCAAAGAGAGTCGCTTTGGACACGTGCTACCGCACAAATCTTGTACATTTGGACCCCATGATCAAGATACGATGAGGCAGAATCCTGTCAAATTGGTAGCAGTAAAAATATTTGCATCTATATCATTGGACGACATTGGCAATTCTGGATGCCCCGGCTTATGATTCGACCTGAGTCCAAAGAGAGTCGCTTTGGACAAGGGCGACCGCACAAATCTTGTGCATTTGGACCTCCTGGAAAAGGTATGATGTGGCAGAATCCTGTCAATTTGATAGGTGTGAAGATGTTTGCATCTATATCATTGGACGACATTGGCAATTCTGGATGCTCAGGCCTATGATTCGACCTGAGTCCAAAGAGAGTCGCCTTGGACTACTGCTACCCCACAAATCTTGTAAATTTGGACCTCCTGGACAAGATACGGTGAGGCAGAATCCTGTCAAATTGATAGGAGTAAAGATATTTGCATCTATATCTTTGGACGACATTAGCAATTCTGGATGCTCAGGCATATGATTCGACCTGAGTCCAAAGAGAGTCGCTTTGGGCAAGTGCTACCGCACAAATATTGTACACCTAAACCTCCTGGACAAGATACGATGAGCCAGAATCCCGTCAAATCGATAAGAGTGAAGATATTTGCATCTATATCACTAGACGACATTGGCAATTCTGGATGCTCAGGCATATGATTCGACCTGAGTCCAAAGAGAGTCGCTTTGGACAAGTGCTACCGCACAAATCTTGTACATTTGAAACCCCCTGGACAAGATACGATGAGGCAGAATCCTGGCAAATTGATAGGAGGAGATATATTTGCATCTATATCATAGACGACTTTGGCAATTCTGGATGCTTCGGCTTATGCATCGATCTGAGTTCAAAGAGATTCGCTTCTGTCTAGTGCTACCGCACAAATCTTGTACACCTGAACCTCCTGAACAAGATACGATGAGCCAGAATCCTGTCAAATTGATAGGAGTAAAGATATTTGCATCTATATCATTGGACGACATTGGCAAATCTGAATACACCGGCGTATGATTCGACCGGAGGCCAAAGAGAGTCGCTTAGGATAAGTGATACCGCACAAATCTTGTACATTTGGACCCCCTGGATAATATACGATGAGGCAGAATCCTGTCAAATTGATAGGAGTAAAGATATTTGCATCTACATCATTGGACGGCAATGGCAATTCTGGATGCTCCGGCTTATGATTCGACCTGAATCCAAAGAGATTCGGTTTGGGCAAATGCTACCGCACAAATCTTGTGCATTTGGACCTCCTGGAAAAGGTATGATAAGGCAGAATCCCATCACATTGATAGGAGTAAAGATATTTGCATCTATATCATTGGACGACATTGGCAATCCTGGATGCTCGGCAGATGATTCGACCTGAGTCCAAAGAGAGTCGCTATGGACTACTGCTACCCCACAAATCCTGTACATTTGGACCTCCTGGACAAGATACGGTGAGGCAGAATCCTGGAAAATTGATAGGAGTTAAGATATTTGCATGTAAATCATTCGGTTAAGATCTTCAATTTTTGTTACTTCGGCATATGGATCGACCTGAGTCCAAAGAGAGTCAGTTTGGACAAATGCTGCGCCACAAAACTTGTGCATTTGGACCTCCTGGAAAAGGTATGATGAGGCAGAATCCTGGCAAATTTATAGGAGTGAAGATATTTGCATCTATATCATTGGACGACATTGGCAATTCTGCATCCTTCGCCTTATGATACGACCTGAATCCATAGGGAGTCGCTTTGGACAAGTCCTACCGCACAAATCTTGTACATTTGGACTCCCTGGACAAGATACGATGAGGCAGAATTCTGGCACATTGTTAGGAGTAAAGATATTTGCATCTATATCATTGGACGACATTGGCAATTCTGGATGCTCAGGCTTATGATTCGACCTGAGTCCAAATGGAGTCGCTTTGGACAAGTGATGCGGCAACAAATCTTGTACATTTGGACCTCCTGGACAAAGTATGATGTGGCAGAATCCTATTACATTGTTAGGAGTAAAGATATTTGCAATCTATATCATTGGACGACATTGGAAATTCTGGATGCCCCGGGCATATGATTCGACCTGAGTCCAAAGAGAGTCGCTTTGGACAAGTGCTACCGCACACATGTTGTACATTTGGACACCCTGGACAAGTTACGATGAGGCAGAATCCTGTCAAATTGATAGAAGTAAAGATATTTGCATCAATATCATTGGACGACATTGGCAATTCTGGATGCTCAGGCTTATGATTCGACCTGAGTCCAAAGGGAGTCGCTTTGGACTACACTACCCCACAAATCTTGTACAGTTGGACCTCGTGGACAAGATACGGTGAGGCAGAATCCTGGAAAATTGATGGGAGTTATGATATTTGCATCTAAATCATTCGGGTAATATCGGAAATTTTTGTTACTTCGGCATATGGAACGACCTGAGTCCAAAGAGACTCGGTTTGGGCAAATGTTGCCGCCCAAAACTTGTGCATTTGGACCTCCTGGAAATGGTATGATGAGGCAGAATCCTGCCACATTGATAGGAGTGAAGATATTTGCATCTATATCATTGGACGACATTGGCAATTCTGAATGCTTCGGCTTATGGATCGATCTAAGTCCAAAGAGATTCGCTTTTGTCTAGTGCTACCGCACAAATATTGTACACCTGAACCTCCTGGACAAGTTACGATGAGGCAGAATCCTGGCAAATTTATAGGAGTGAAGATATTTGCATCTATATCATTGGACGACATTGGCAATTCTGCATCCTTCGCCTTATGATACGACCTGAATCCATAGGGAGTCGCTTTGGACAAGTCCTACCGCACAAATCTTGTACATTTGGACTCCCTGGACAAGATACGATGAGGCAGAATTCTGGCACATTGTTAGGAGTAAAGATATTTGCATCTATGTCATTGGACGACATTGGCAATTCTGGATGCTCCGGCTTATGTTTCGACCTGAGTCCAAATGGAGTCGCTTTGGACAAGTGATGCGGCAACAAATTTTGTACATTTGGACCTCCTGGACAAAGTATGATGTGGCAGAATCCTATTACATTGTTAGGAGTAAAGATATTTGCATCTATATCATTGGACAACATCGGCAATTCTGGATGCCCCCGGCTTATGATTCGACCTGAGTCCAAAGAGAGTCGCTTTGGACAAGTGCTACCGCACACATGTTGTACATTTGGACACCCTGGACAAGAAACGATGAGGCAGAATCCTGTCAAATTGATTGAAGTAAAGATATTTGCATCAATATCATTGGACGACATTGGCAATTCTGGATGCTCCGGCATATGATTCGACCTGAGTCCAAATAGAATCGCTTTGCACAAGTGCTACCGCACAAATATTGTACACCTGAACCTCCTGGACAAGTTACGATGAGGCAGAATCCTGTCAAATTGATAGGAGTAAAGATATTTGCATCTATATCATTGGACGACATTGGCAATTCTGGATGCTCAGGCTTATGATTCGACCTGAGTCCAAAGGGAGTCGCTTTGGACCACACTACCCCACAAATCTTGTACAGTTGGACCTCGTGGACAAGATACGGTGAGGCAGAATCCTGGAAAATTGATGGGAGTTATGATATTTGCATCTAAATCATTCGGGTAATATCGGAAATTTTTGTTACTTCGGCATATGGAACGACCTGAGTCCAAAGAGAGTCGGTTTGGGCAAATGTTGCCGCCCAAAACTTGTGCATTTGGACCTCCTGGAAATGGTATGATGAGGCAGAATCCTGCCACATTGATAGGAGTGAAGATATTTGCATCTATATCATTGGACGACATTGGCAATTCTGGATGCTCCGGCTTATGATTCGACCTGAGTCCAAAGAGAGTCGCTTTGGACAATTGCTACCGCACAAATCTTGTACATTTGGACCTCCTGGACAAGGTACGATGAGGCAGAATCCTGTCAAATTGATGGGAGTGAAGATATTTGCATCTATATCATTGGACCGCATTGGCAATCCTGGATGTTCAGGCCTATGATTCGACTGAGTCCAAAGATAGTGGCTTTTGTCTAGTGCTACCGCACAAATCTTGTACACCTGGACCTCCTTGACAAGATACGATGAACCAGGATCCTGTCAAATTGATAAGAGTGAAGATATTTGCATGTATATCATTGGACGTGATTGGCAATTCTGGATGCTCAGACTTATGATTCGACCTGAGTCGAAAGAGAGTCGCTTTGGACAAGTGCTACCGCTCAAATCTTGTATACTTGATCCTCCTGGACAAGACACGATGAGCCAGAATCCTGTCAAATTGATAGGAGTGAAGGTTTTTTGCATCTATATCTTTGGACGTCATTGGCAATTCTGGATGCTCCGGCTTATGATTCGACCTGAGTCCAAAGAGAGTCGCTTTGGACAAGTGCTACCGCACACATGTTGTACATTTGGACACCCTGGACAAGAAACGATGAGGCAGAATCCTGTCAAATTGATAGGAGTAAAGATATTTGCATCAATATCATTGGACGACATTGGCAATTCTGGATGCTCCGGCATATGATTCGACCTGAATCCAAAGAGAGTCGCTTTGAGCAAATGTTGCCGCCCAAAACTTGTGCATTTGGACCTCCTGGAAAAGGTATGATGAGGCAGAATCCTGTCACATTGATAGGAGTGAAGATATTTGCATATATATCATTGGACGACATTGGCAATTCTGGATGCTCCGGCTTATGATTCGACCTGAGTCAAAGAGAGTCGCTTTGGACAAGTGCTACCGCACAAATCTTGTACATTTGGACCTCCTGGACAAGGTATGATGAAGCAGAATCCTATCACATCGACAGGAGTGACGATATTTGGATCTATATCACTAGACGACATTGGCAATTCTGGATGCTCCGGCATATGATTTGACCGGAGGCCAAAGAGATTCGTTTTGGACACGTGCTACCACACAAATCTTGTGCATTTGGACCTCCTGGAAAAGGTATGATGAGGCAGATTCCTGGCAAATTGATAGGAGTAAAGATATTTGCATCTATATCTTTGGACGACATTGGCAATTCTGAATGCTTCGGCTTATGGATCGATCTGAGTCCAAAGAGATTCGCTTTTGTCTAGTGCTACCGCACAAATATTGTACACCTGAACCTCCTGGACAAGTTACGATGAGGCAGAATCCTGTGAAATTGATAGGAGTAAAGATATTTGCATCTATATCATTGGACGACATTGGCAATTCTGGATACTCAGGCTTATGATTCGACCTGAGTCCAAAGGGAGTCGCTTTGGACTACACTACCCCTCAAATCTTGTACAGTTGGACCTCGTGGACAAGATACGGTGAGGCAGAATCCTGGAAAATTGATAGGAGTTATGATATTTGCATCTAAATCATTCGGGTAATATCGGCAATTTTTGTTACTTCGGCATATGGAACGACCTGAGTCCAAAGAGAGTCGGTTTGGAGAAATTCTGCGGCCCAAAACTTGTGCATTTGGAACTCCTGGAAAAGGTATGATGAGGCAGAATCCTGTCCCAATGATAGGAGTGAAGATATTTGCATCTATACCATTGGACGACATTGGCAATTCTGGATGCTCCGGCTTATGATTCGACCTGAGACCAAAGAGAGTCGCTTTGGACAAGGGCTTCCGCACAAATCTTGTACATTTCAACCTCCTGGACAAGATACGATGAGGCAGAAGGGTGTAACATTGATAGGAGTGAAAATATTTGCATCTATATCATTGGACGACATTGGCAATTCTGGGTGCTCCGGCTTATGATTCGACCTGAGTCCAAAGAGAGTCGCTTTGGACAAGTGCTACCGCTCAAATCTTATGCATTTGGACCTCCTGGAAAAGGTATGATGAGGCAGAATCCTGTCAAATTGATTGGAGTGAAGATATTTGCATCTATATCATTGGACCACATTGGCAATTCTGGATGCTTCGGCTTATGGATCGGCATGAGTCCAAAGGCTTTCGCTTTTGTATAGTGCTACCGCACAAATCTTGTACATTTGGACCCCCTGGATAATATACGATGAGGCAGAATCCTGTCAAATTGATAGGAGTAAAGATATTTGCATCTACATCATTGGACGACATTGGCAATTCTGGATGCTCGGCATATGATTCGACCTGAGTGCAAAGAGAGTCGCTTTGCACAAGTGCTACCGCAGAAATCTTGTGCATTTGGACCTCCTGGACAAAGTATGATGTGGCAGAATCCTATTACATTGTTAGGAGTAAAAATATTTGCATCTATATCATTGGACGACAATGGCAATTCTGGATGCTCCGGCTTATGATTCGACCTGAATCCAAAGACAGTCGCTTTGGACAAGGGCTACTTCACAAATCTTGTACATTTGAACCTCCTGTACAAGGTATGATGAGGCAGAATCCTCTCACATTGATAGGAGTAAAGATATTTGCATCTATATCATTGGACGACATTGGCAATTCTGGATGATCGGCATATGATTCGACCTGAGTCAAAGAGATTGGCTTTTGTCAAGTGCTGCCGCACAAGTCTTGTACATTTGGACCCCCTGGACAATATACGATGAGGCAGAATCCTGTCAAATTGATAGCAGTAAAGATATTTGCATCTATATCATTGGACGACATAGGCAATTCTGGATGCCCCGTCTTATGATTCGACCTGAGTACAAAGAGAGTCGCTTTGGACAAGTGCTACCGCGCAGATCTTGTACATTTGGACACCCTGGACAAGTTACGATGAGGCAAAATCCTGTCAAATTGATAGGAGTAAAGATATTTGCATCTATATCATTGGACGACATTGGCAATTCTGGATGCTCAGGCTTATGATTCGACCTGAGTCCGAAGGGAGTCGCTTTGGACAAGTGCTTCCGCACAAACCTAGTACATTTGAACCTCCGGAACAGGGTATGATGAGAAAGAATCCTGTCAAATTGATTGGAGTGAAGATATTTGCATCTATATCATTGGACCACATTGGCAATTCTGGATGCTCCGGCGTATGATTCGACCGGAGGCCAAAGAGAGTCGCTTTCGACAAGTGCTACTGCACAAATCTTGTGCATTTGGACCTCCTGGAAAATGTATGATGAGGCAGATTCCTGGCAAATTGATAGGAGTAAAGATATTTGCATCTATATCTTTGGACGACATTGGCAATTCTGAATGCTTCGGCTTATGGATCGATCTGAGTCCAAAGAGATTCGCTTTTGTCTAGTGCTACCGCACAAATATTGTACACCTGAACCTCCTGGACAAGTTACGATGAGGCAGAATCCTGTCAAATTGATAGGAGTAAAGATATTTGCATCTATATCATTGGACGTCATTGGCAATTCTGGATGCTCCGGCATATGATTCGACCGGAGGCCAAAGAGGATCGCTTTGGACAAGTGCTTCCGCACAAGCCTAATACATTTGAACCTCCGGAACAGGGTATGATGAGACAGAATCCTGTCAAATTGATAGGAGTAAAGATATTTGCATCAATATCATTGGACGACATTGGCAATTCTGGATGCTCCGGCATATGATTCGACCTGAGTCCAAATAGAGTCGCTTTGCACAAGTGCTACCGCAGAAATCTTGTGCATTTGGACCTCCTGGACAAAGTATGATGTGGCAGAATCCTATTACATTGTTAGGAGTAAAAATATTTGCATCTATGTCATTGGACGACATTGGCAATTCTGGATGCTCCGGCTTATGATTCGACCTGAGTCCAAAGAGAGTCGCTTTGGACAAGTGCTACCGCACACATGTTGTACATTTGGACACCCTGGACAAGTTACGATGAGGCAGAATCTTGTCAAATTGATAGGAGTAAAGATATTTGCATCTATATCTTTGGACGACATTGGCAATTCTGGATGCTCCGGCTTATGATTCGACCTGAGTCCAAAGAGAGTCGCTTTGGACAAGTGCTACCGCACAAATCTTGTACATGTGAAACCCCCTGGACAAGATACGATCAGGCAGAATCCTGGCAAATTGATAGGAGGAGAGATATTTGCATCTATATCATTAGACAACATTGGCAATTCTGGATGCTCCGGCATATGATTCGAACTGAATCCAAAGAGAGTCGGTTTGGGCAAATGTTGCCGCCCAAAACTTGTGCATTTGGACCTCCTGGAAAAGTTATGATGAGGCAGAATTCTGCCACATTGATAGGAGTGAAGATATTTGCATCTATATCATTGGACGACATTGGCAATTCTGGATGCTCCGGCTTATGATTCGACCTGAGTCCAAAGAGAGTCGTTTTGGACAAGTGCTACCGCACAAATCTTGTACATTTGGACCTCCTGGACAAGGTATGATGAGGCAGAATCCTGTCAAATTGATAGGAGTGAAGATGTTTGCTTCTATATCATTGGACGACATTGGCAATTCTGGATGCTCCGGCTTATGATTCGACCTGAGTCCAAAGATGTTCGCTTTGGACAAGTGCTACCGCTCAAATCTTGTACATTTGGACCTATTGGACAAGGTATGATGAGGCAGGATCCTGTCAAATTGATAGCAGTAAAGATATTTGCATCTATATCATTGGACGACATTGGCAATTCTGGATGCCCCGGCTTATGATTCGACCTGATTCCAAAGAGAGTCGCTTTGGACAAGGGCTACCACACAAATCGTGTACATTTGAAACCCCCTGGACAAGATACGATGAGGCAGAACCCTGGCTAATTGATAGGAGGAGAGATATTTGCATCAATATCATTAGACGACATTGGCAATTCTGGATGCTTCGGCTTATGGACCGATCTGAGTCCAAAGAGATTCGCTTTTGTCTAGTGCTACCGCACAAATCTTGTACACCTGAACCTCCTGAACAAGATACGATGAGCCAGAATCCTGTCAAGTTGATAAGACTGCAGATATTTGCATCTATATCTTTGGACGTCATTGGCAATTCTGGATGCTGGGCATATGATTCGACCTGAGTCCAAAGAGTGTCGGTTTGGACAAATGCTGCCGCCCAAATCTTGTGCATTTGGACCTCCTGGAAAAGGTATGATGAGGCAGAATCCTGTCAAATTGATTGGAGTGAAGATATTTGCATCTATATCATTGGACCACATTGGCAATTCTGGATGCTTCGGCTTATGGATCGGCATGAGTCCAAAGGCTTTCGCTTTTGTCTAGTGCTACCGCACAAATCTTGTACATTTGGACCCCCTGGATAATATACGATGAGGCAGAATCCTGTCAAATTGATAGGAGTAAAGATATTTGCATCTACATCATTGGACGGCAATGGCAATTCTGGATGCTCCGGCTTATGATTCGTCCTGAATCCAAAGAGATTCGGTTTGGGCAAATGCTGCCGCCCAAAACTTGTATATTTGGACGTCCTGGAAAAGGTATCACGAGGCAGAATCCTGTCACATTGATAGGCGTAAAGATATTTGCATCTATATCATTGGTCAACATCTGCAATTCTGGGTGGTCCGGCTTATGGTTCGACCTAAGTGCAAAAAATGTCGCTCTGGACAAGTGCTACCGCACAAATCTTGTACATTTGGACCTCCTGGACAAGATACGATGAGGCAGAATCCTGTCAAATTGATAGGAGTAAAGATATTTGCATCTATATCATTGGTCAACATCGGCAATTCTGGTGGGTCCGGCTTATGGTTCGACATAAGTCCAAAGAATGTCGCTTTGGACAAGTGCTACCGGAACAAATCATGTACATTTGGACCCCTTGGACAAGATACGATGAGGCAGAATCCTGTCAAATTGATAGCAGTAAAGATATTTGCATCTATACCATTGCACGACATTGGCAATTCTTGATGCTTCGGCTTATGGATCGACCTGAGTCCAAAGAGTTTCGCTTTTGTCTAGTGCTAGCGCACAAATCCTGTACACTTGATCCTCCTGGACAAGACACGATGAGCCAGAATCCTGTCAAATTGATAGGAGTAAAGATATTTGCATCTATATCATTGGACGACATTGGCTATTCTGGATGCTCGGCATATGATTCGACCTGAGTTCAAAGAGTTTCGCTTTTGTCTAGTGCTACCACACTAATCTTGTACATTTGAACATCCGGAACAGGGTATGATGAGACAGAATCCTGTCAAATTGATAGGAGTGAAGATATTTGCATCTGTATCATTGGACGACATTGGCAATTCTGGATGCTCGGCATATGATTCGACCTGAGTTCAAAGAGAGTCGTTTTGGACAAATGCTGCCGCTCAAATCTTGTCCATTTGGACCTCCTGGACAAGACGTGAAGAGGCAGAATCCTATCACATTGATAGGAGTAAAGATATTTGTATCTATATCATTGGACGACATTGGCAATTCTGGATGCTCCGGCTTATGATTCGACCTGAATCCAAAGAGAGTCGGTTTGGGCAAATGCTGCCGCCCAAAACATGTGCATTTGGACCTCCAGGAAAAGGTATGATGAGGCAGAATCCTGTCAAATTAATAGGAGTAAAGATATTTGCATCTATATCATTGGTCAACATCGGCAATTCTGGACGGTCCGGCTTATGGTTCGACATAAGTCCAAAGAATGTCGCTTTGGACAAATGGTACCGCAACAAATCGTGTACATTTGGACCCCCTGGACAAGATACGATGATGCAGAATCCTGTCAAATTGATAGGAGCAAATATATTTGCATCTATATCATTGGACGACAATGGCAATTCTGGATGCTCCGGCTTATGATTCGACCTGAATCCAAAGACAGTCGCTTTGGACAAGGGCTACCGCACAAATCTTGTACATTTGAACCTCCTGTACAAGGTATGATGAGGCAGAATCCTATCACATTCATAGGAGTGATGATATTTGCATCTGTATCATTGGTCAACATCGGCAATTCTGGTGGGTCCGGCTTATGGTTCGACATAAGTCCAAAGAATGTCGCTTTGGACAAGTGGTACCGCAACAAATCGTGTACATTTGGACCCCCTGGACAAGATACGAGGAGGCAGAATCCTATCAAATTGATATGAGTAAAGATGTTTGCATCTATATCATTGGGCTACATTGGCAATTCTGGATGCTCCGGCTTATGATTCGACCTGTGTTCAAAGAGTTTCGCTTCGCACAAGTGCTACCGCAGAAATCTTGTGCATTTGGACCTCCTGAATAAGGTATGATGAGGCACAATCCTGGCAAATTTGATAGGAGTAAAAATATTTGCATCTATATCTTTGGACGACATTGGCAATCCTGGATGTTCAGGCCTATGATTCGACCTGAGTCCAAATAGAGTCGCTTTGGACTACACTATCCCACAAATCTTGTACAGTTGGACCTCGTGGACAAGATACGTTGAGGCAGAATCCTGGAAAATTGATAGGAGTTATGATATTTGCATCTAAATCATTCGGGTAAGATCGGCAATTTTTGTTACTCCGGCATATGATTCGACCTGAGTCCAAATAGAGTCGCTTCGCACAAGTGCTACCGCAGAAATCTTGTGCATTTGGACCTCCTGAATAAGGTATGATGAGGCACAATCCTGGCAAATTTGATAGGAGTAAAGATATTTGCATCAATATCATTGGACGACATTGGCAATTCTGGATGCTCAGGCATATGATTCGACCTGAGTCCGAAGGGAGTCGCGTTGGACAAATGCTGACACCCAAATCTTGTCCATTTGGACCTCCTGGACAAGATATGATGAGGCAGAATCCTGTCACAATTATAGGAGTGAAGATATTTGCATCTATATCATTGGACGACATTGGCAATTCTGGATGCTCCGGCATATGATTCGACCTGAGTCCAAATATAGTCGCTTTGCACAAGTGCTACCGCAGAAATCTTGAGCATTTGGACCTCCTGGAAAAAGTATGATGATGCAGAATCCTGTCACATTGATAGGAGTGAAGATATTTGCATCTATATCATTGGACGACATTGGCAATTCTGGATGCTCCGGCTTATGATTCGACCTGAGTTCAAAGAGAGTCGCTTTGGGCAAGTGCTACCGCGCAGATCTTGTACATTTGGACACCCTGGACATGTTACGATGAGGCAGAATCCTATCACATCGATAGGAGTGACGATATTTGCATCTATATCACTAGACGACATTGGCAATTCTGGATGCTCCGGCATATGATTTGACCGGAGGCCAAAGAGAGTCGTTTTGGACACGTGCTACCGCACAAATCTTGTGCATATGGACCTCCTGGAAAAGGTATGATGAGGCAGATTCCTGGCAAATTGATAGGAGTAAAGATATTTGCATCTATATCTTTGGACGACATTGGCAATTCTGAATGCTTCGGCTTATGGATCGATCTGAGTCCAAAGAGATTCGCTTTTGTCTAGTGCTACCGCACAAATATTGTACACCTGAACCTCCTGGACAAGTTTCGATGAGGCAGAATCCTGTCAAATTGATAGGAGTAAAGATATTTGCTCCTACATCATTGGACGACATTGGCAATTCTGGATGCTCAGGCTTATGATTCGACCTGAGTCCAAATGGAGTCGCTTTGGACAAGTGCTACGGCAACAAATCTTGTACATTTGGACCTCCTGGACAAAGTATGATGTGGCAGAATCCTATTACATTGTTAGGAGTAAAGATATTTGCATCTATATCATTGGACGACATTGGCAATTCTGGATGCTCGGCTTATGTTTCGACCTGACTCCAAAGGCTTTCGCTTTTGTCTAGTGCTACCGCACAAATCTTGTACACTTGATCCTCCTGGACAAGACACGATGAGCCAGAATCCTGTCAAATTGATAGGAGTGAAGATATTTGCATCTATATCATTGGACGACATTGGCAATGCTGGATGCTCCGGCTTATGATTCGACCTGAATCCAAAGAGATTCGGTTTGGGCAAATGCTGCCGCCCAAAACTTGTGCATTTGGACGTCCTGGAAAAGGTATGACGAGGCAGAATCCTGGCAAATTGATAGGAGGAGAGATATTTGCATCTATATCATTGGACGACATTGGCAATTCTGGATGCTTCGGCTTATGCATCGATCTGAGTCCAAAGAGAGTCGCTTTGGACAAGTGCTACCGCACAAATATTGTACACCTGAACCTCCTGGACAAGATACGATGAGCCAGAATCCCGTCAAATTGATAAGAGTGAAGATATTTGCATCTATATCACTAGACGACATTGCCAATTCTGGATGCTCAGGCATATGATTCGACCTGAGTCCAAAGAGAGTCGCTTTGGACAAGTGCTACCGCACAAATCTTGTACATTTGAAACCCCCTGGACAAGATACGATGAGGCAGAATCCTGGCAAATTGATAGGAGTAAAGATATTTGCATCAATATCACTGGACGACATTGGCAATTCTGGATGCTCCGGCATATGATTCGACCTGAGTCCAAATAGAGTCGCTTTGCACAAGTGCTACCGCAGAAATCTTGTGCATTTGGACCTCCTGAAAAAGGTATGATGAGGCAGAATCCTGGCAAATTGATAGGTGTAAAGATATTTGCATCTATATCTTTGGACGACATTGGCAATTCTGGATGCTCCGGCTAATGATTCGACCTGAGTCCAAAGAGAGTCGCTTTGGACAAATGTTGCCGCCCAAAACATGTGCATTTGGACCTCCTGGAAAAGGTATGGTGAGGCAGAATCCTGTCACATTGATAGGAGTGAAGATGTTTGCATCTATATCATTGGACGACATTGGCAATTCTGGGTGCTCCGGCTTATGAATCGACCTGAGTCCAAAGAGAGTCGCTTTGGACAAGTGCTACCGCTCAAATCTTGTACATTTGGACCCCCTGGACAAGATACGATGAGGCAGAATGCTGTACAATTGATAGGAGTGAAGATGTTTGCATCTATATCATTGGACGACATTGGCAATTCTGGGTGCTCCGGCTTATGATTCGACCTGAGTCCAAAGAGAGTCGCTTTGGACAAGTGCTACCGCTCAAATCTTGTGCATTTGGACCTCCTGGAAAAGGTATGATGAGGCAGAATCCTGTCAAATTGATTGGAGTGAGGATATTTGCATCTATATCATTGGACCACATTGGCAATTCTGGATGCTTCGGCTTATGGATCAGCATGAGTCCAAAGGCTTTCGCTTTTGTCTAGTGCTACCGCACAAATCTTGTACATTTGGACCCCCTGGATAATATACGATGAGGCAGAATCCTGTCAAATTGATAGGAGTAAAGATATTTGCATCTACATCATTGGACGGCAATGGCAATTCTGGATGCTCCGGCTTATGATTCGACCTGTGTTCAAAGAGTTTCGCTTTTGTCTAGTGCTACCGCACAAATCTTGTACACTTGATCCTCCTGGACAAGGTATGATGAGGCAGAATCCTGTCAAATTGATAGGAGTAAAGATATTTGCATCTATAACATTGGACGACATTGGCAATTCTGGATGCTCAGGCTTATGATTCGACCTGAGTCCAAAGAGAGACGCTTTGGACAAGTGCTACCGCACAAATCTTGTACATTTGAAACCCCCTGGACAAGAAACGATGAGGCAGAATCCTGTCAAATTGATAGGAGCAAAGATATTTGCATCAATATCATTGGACGACATTGGCAATTCTGGATGCTCCGGCATATGATTCGACCTGAGTCCAAATAGAGTCGCTTCGCACAAGTGCTACCGCAGAAATCTTGTGCATTTGGACCTCCTGAATAAGGTATGATGAGGCAGAATCCTGGCAAATTTGATAGGAGTAAAGATATTTGCATCTATATCTTTGGACGACATTGGCAATTCTGGATGCTCCGGCTTATGATTCGACCTGAGTCCAAAGAGAGTAGCTTTGGACAAGTGCTACCGCACACATGTTGTACATTTGGACCCCCTGGACAATATACAATGAGTCAGAATCCTGTCAAATTGATAGGTGTAAAGATATTTGCATCTATAGCATTGGACGACATTGGCAATTCTGGATGCTCGGCTTATGTTACGACCTGAGTTCAAACAGAGTCGCGTTGGACAAATGCTGCCGCCCAAATCTTGTCCATTTGGACCTCCTGGACAAGATACGATGAGGCAGAATCCTGTCAAATTGATAGGAGTGAAGATATTTGCATCTATATCATTGGACGACATTGGCAATCCTGGATGTTCAGGCCTATGATTCGACCTGAGTCCAAATAGAGTCGCTTTGGACTACACTATTCCACAAATCTTGTACAGTTGGACCTCGTGGACAAGATACGTTGAGGCAGAATCCTGGAAAATTGATAGGAGTTATGATATTTGCATCTAAATCATTCGGGTAAGATCGGCAATTTTTGTTACTTCGGCATATGGAACGACCTGAGTCCAAAGAGAGTCGGTTTGGACAAATTCTGCGGCCCAAAACTTGTGCATTTGGAACTCCTGGAAAAGGTATGATGAGGCAGAATCCTGTCCCAATGATGGGAGTGAAGATATTTGCATCTATACCATTGGACGACATTGGCAATTCTGGATGCTCCGGCTTATGATTCGACCTGTGTCCAAAGACAGTCGCTTTGGACAAGGGCTGCCGCACAAATCTTGTACATTTCAACCTCCTGGACAAGATACGATGAGGCAGAATGCTGCAACATTGATAGGAGTGAAGATATTTGCATCTATATCATTGGACGTCATTGGCAATTCTGGATGCTCCGGCATATGATTTGACCGGAGGCCAAAGAGGATCGCTTTGGACAAGTGCTTCCGCACAAACCTAATACATTTGAACCTCCGGAACAGGGTATGATGAGACAGAATCCTGTCAAATTGATTGGAGTGAAGATACTTGCATCTATATCATTGGACCACATTGGCAATTCTGGATGCTCCGGCGTATGATTCGACCAGAGGCCAAAGAGAGTCGCTTTCGACAAGTGCTACCGCACAAATCTTGTACATTTGAAACCCCCTGGACAAGATACGATGAGGCAGAATCCTATTACATTGTTAGGAGTAAAGATATTTGCATCTATATCATTGGACGACATTGGCAATTCTGGATGCTCGGCTTATGTTTCGACCTGAATCCAAAGAGAGTCGGTTTGGACAAATGTTGCCGCCCAAAACTTGTGCATTTGGACCTCCTGGAAAAGGTATGATGAGGCAGAATCCTGGCAAATTTATAGGAGTGAAGATATTTGCATCTATATCATTGGACGACATTGGCAATTCTGGATTCTTCGCCTTATGATACGACCTGAATCCAAAGGGAGTCGCTTTGGACAAGTGCTACTGCACAAATCTTGTACATTTGGACTCCCTGGACAAGATACGATGAGGCAGAATCCTGTCAAATTGATAGGAGTGAAGATATTTGCATCTATATCATTGGACGACATTGGCAATTCTGGGTGCTCCGGCTTATGAATCGACCTGAGTCCAAAGAGAGTCGCTTTGGACAAATGTTGCCGCCCAAAACATGTGCATTTGGACCTCCTGGAAAAGGTATGGTGAGGCAGAATCCTGTCACATTGATAGGAGTGAAGATGTTTGCATCTATATCATTGGACGACATTGGCAATTCTGGGTGCTCCGGCTTATGAATCGACCTGAGTCCAAAGAGAGTCGCTTTGGACAAGTGCTACCGCTCAAATCTTGTACATTTGGACCCCCTGGACAAGATACGATGAGGCAGAATGCTGTACAATTGATAGGAGTGAAGATGTTTGCATCTATATCATTGGACGACATTGGCAATTCTGGGTGCTCCGGCTTATGATTCGACCTGAGTCCAAAGAGAGTCGCTTTGGACAAGTGCTACCGCTCAAATCTTGTGCATTTGGACCTCCTGGAAAAGGTATGATGAGGCAGAATCCTGTCAAATTGATTGGAGTGAGGATATTTGCATCTATATCATTGGACCACATTGGCAATTCTGGATGCTTCGGCTTATGGATCGGCATGAGTCCAAAGGCTTTCGCTTTTGTCTAGTGCTACCGCACAAATCTTGTACATTTGGACCCCCTGGATAATATACGATGAGGCAGAATCCTGTCAAATTGATAGGAGTAAAGATATTTGCATCTACATCATTGGACGGCAATGGCAATTCTGGATGCTCCGGCTTATGATTCGACCTGTGTTCAAAGAGTTTCGCTTTTGTCTAGTGCTACCGCACAAATCTTGTACACTTGATCCTCCTGGACAAGGTATGATGAGGCAGAATCCTGTCAAATTGATAGGAGTAAAGATATTTGCATCTATAACATTGGACGACATTGGCAATTCTGGATGCTCAGGCTTATGATTCGACCTGAGTCCAAAGAGAGACGCTTTGGACAAGTGCTACCGCACAAATCTTGTACATTTGAAACCCCCTGGACAAGAAACGATGAGGCAGAATCCTGTCAAATTGATAGGAGCAAAGATATTTGCATCAATATCATTGGACGACATTGGCAATTCTGGATGCTCCGGCATATGATTCGACCTGAGTCCAAATAGAGTCGCTTCGCACAAGTGCTACCGCAGAAATCTTGTGCATTTGGACCTCCTGAATAAGGTATGATGAGGCAGAATCCTGGCAAATTTGATAGGAGTAAAGATATTTGCATCTATATCTTTGGACGACATTGGCAATTCTGGATGCTCCGGCTTATGATTCGACCTGAGTCCAAAGAGAGTAGCTTTGGACAAGTGCTACCGCACACATGTTGTACATTTGGACCCCCTGGACAATATACAATGAGTCAGAATCCTGTCAAATTGATAGGTGTAAAGATATTTGCATCTATAGCATTGGACGACATTGGCAATTCTGGATGCTCGGCTTATGTTACGACCTGAGTTCAAACAGAGTCGCGTTGGACAAATGCTGCCGCCCAAATCTTGTCCATTTGGACCTCCTGGACAAGATACGATGAGGCAGAATCCTGTCAAATTGATAGGAGTGAAGATATTTGCATCTATATCATTGGACGACATTGGCAATCCTGGATGTTCAGGCCTATGATTCGACCTGAGTCCAAATAGAGTCGCTTTGGACTACACTATTCCACAAATCTTGTACAGTTGGACCTCGTGGACAAGATACGTTGAGGCAGAATCCTGGAAAATTGATAGGAGTTATGATATTTGCATCTAAATCATTCGGGTAAGATCGGCAATTTTTGTTACTTCGGCATATGGAACGACCTGAGTCCAAAGAGAGTCGGTTTGGACAAATTCTGCGGCCCAAAACTTGTGCATTTGGAACTCCTGGAAAAGGTATGATGAGGCAGAATCCTGTCCCAATGATGGGAGTGAAGATATTTGCATCTATACCATTGGACGACATTGGCAATTCTGGATGCTCCGGCTTATGATTCGACCTGTGTCCAAAGACAGTCGCTTTGGACAAGGGCTGCCGCACAAATCTTGTACATTTCAACCTCCTGGACAAGATACGATGAGGCAGAATGCTGCAACATTGATAGGAGTGAAGATATTTGCATCTATATCATTGGACGTCATTGGCAATTCTGGATGCTCCGGCATATGATTTGACCGGAGGCCAAAGAGGATCGCTTTGGACAAGTGCTTCCGCACAAACCTAATACATTTGAACCTCCGGAACAGGGTATGATGAGACAGAATCCTGTCAAATTGATTGGAGTGAAGATACTTGCATCTATATCATTGGACCACATTGGCAATTCTGGATGCTCCGGCGTATGATTCGACCAGAGGCCAAAGAGAGTCGCTTTCGACAAGTGCTACCGCACAAATCTTGTACATTTGAAACCCCCTGGACAAGATACGATGAGGCAGAATCCTATTACATTGTTAGGAGTAAAGATATTTGCATCTATATCATTGGACGACATTGGCAATTCTGGATGCTCGGCTTATGTTTCGACCTGAATCCAAAGAGAGTCGGTTTGGACAAATGTTGCCGCCCAAAACTTGTGCATTTGGACCTCCTGGAAAAGGTATGATGAGGCAGAATCCTGGCAAATTTATAGGAGTGAAGATATTTGCATCTATATCATTGGACGACATTGGCAATTCTGGATTCTTCGCCTTATGATACGACCTGAATCCAAAGGGAGTCGCTTTGGACAAGTGCTACTGCACAAATCTTGTACATTTGGACTCCCTGGACAAGACACGATGAGGCAGAATCCTGTCAAATTGATAGGAGTGAAGATATTTGCATCTATATCATTGGACGACATTGGCAATTCTGGGTGCTCCGGCTTATGAATCGACCTGAGTCCAAAGAGAGTCGCTTTGGACAAGTGCTACCGCTCAAATCTTGTACATTTGGACCCCCTGGACAAGATACGATGAGGCAGAATGCTGTACAATTGATAGGAGTGAAGATGTTTGCATCTATATCATTGGACGACATTGGCAATTCTGGGTGCTCCGGCTTATGATTCGACCTGAGTCCAAAGAGAGTCGCTTTGGACAAGTGCTACCGCTCAAATCTTGTGCATTTGGACCTCCTGGAAAAGGTATGATGAGGCAGAATCCTGTCAAATTGATTGGAGTGAGGATATTTGCATCTATATCATTGGACCACATTGGCAATTCTGGATGCTTCGGCTTATGGATCGGCATGAGTCCAAAGGCTTTCGCTTTTGTCTAGTGCTACCGCACAAATCTTGTACATTTGGACCCCCTGGATAATATACGATGAGGCAGAATCCTGTCAAATTGATAGGAGTAAAGATATTTGCATCTACATCATTGGACGGCAATGGCAATTCTGGATGCTCCGGCTTATGATTCGACCTGTGTTCAAAGAGTTTCGCTTTTGTCTAGTGCTACCGCACAAATCTTGTACACTTGATCCTCCTGGACAAGGTATGATGAGGCAGAATCCTGTCAAATTGATAGGAGTAAAGATATTTGCATCTATAACATTGGACGACATTGGCAATTCTGGATGCTCAGGCTTATGATTCGACCTGAGTCCAAAGAGAGACGCTTTGGACAAGTGCTACCGCACAAATCTTGTACATTTGAAACCCCCTGGACAAGAAACGATGAGGCAGAATCCTGTCAAATTGATAGGAGCAAAGATATTTGCATCAATATCATTGGACGACATTGGCAATTCTGGATGCTCCGGCATATGATTCGACCTGAGTCCAAATAGAGTCGCTTCGCACAAGTGCTACCGCAGAAATCTTGTGCATTTGGACCTCCTGAATAAGGTATGATGAGGCAGAATCCTGGCAAATTTGATAGGAGTAAAGATATTTGCATCTATATCTTTGGACGACATTGGCAATTCTGGATGCTCCGGCTTATGATTCGACCTGAGTCCAAAGAGAGTAGCTTTGGACAAGTGCTACCGCACACATGTTGTACATTTGGACCTCCTGGACAATATACAATGAGTCAGAATCCTGTCAAATTGATAGGAGTGAAGATATTTGCATCTATATCATTGGACGACATTGGCAATCCTGGATGTTCAGGCCTATGATTCGACCTGAGTCCAAATAGAGTCGCTTTGGACTACACTATTCCACAAATCTTGTACAGTTGGACCTCGTGGACAAGATACGTTGAGGCAGAATCCTGGAAAATTGATAGGAGTTATGATATTTGCATCTAAATCATTCGGGTAAGATCGGCAATTTTTGTTACTTCGGCATATGGAACGACCTGAGTCCAAAGAGAGTCGGTTTGGACAAATTCTGCGGCCCAAAACTTGTGCATTTGGAACTCCTGGAAAAGGTATGATGAGGCAGAATCCTGTCCCAATGATGGGAGTGAAGATATTTGCGTCTATACCATTGGACGACATTGGCAATTCTGGATGCTCCGGCTTATGATTCGACCTGTGTCCAAAGAGAGTCGCTTTGGACAAGGGCTGCCGCACAAATCTTGTACATTTCAACCTCCTGGACAAGATACGATGAGGCAGAATCCTATTACATTGTTAGGAGTAAAGATATTTGCATCTATATCATTGGACGACATTGGCAATTCTGGATGCTCGGCTTATGTTTCGACCTGAATCCAAAGAGAGTCGGTTTGGACAAATGTTGCCGCCCAAAACTTGTGCATTTGGACCTCCTGGAAAAGGTATGATGAGGCAGAATCCTGGCAAATTTATAGGAGTGAAGATATTTGCATCTATATCATTGGACGACATTGGCAATTCTGGATTCTTCGCCTTATGATACGACCTGAATCCAAAGGGAGTCGCTTTGGACAAGTGCTACTGCACAAATCTTGTACATTTGGACTCCCTGGACAAGATACGATGAGGCAGAATCCTGGCAGATTGATAGGAGTTATGATATTTGCATCTAAATCATTCGGGTAAGATCGGCAATTTTTGTTACTTCGGCATATGGAACGACCTGAGTCCAAAGAGAGTCGGTTTGGACAAATTCTGCGGCCCAAAACTTGTGCATTTGGAACTCCTGGAAAAGGTATGATGAGGCAGAATCCTGTCCCAATGATGGGAGTGAAGATATTTGCGTCTATACCATTGGACGACATTGGCAATTCTGGATGCTCCGGCTTATGATTCGACCTGTGTCCAAAGACAGTCGCTTTGGACAAGGGCTGCCGCACAAATCTTGTACATTTCAACCTCCTGGACAAGATACGATGAGGCAGAATGCTGCAACATTGATAGGAGTGAAGATATTTGCATCTATATCATTGGACGTCATTGGCAATTCTGGATGCTCCGGCATATGATTTGACCGGAGGCCAAAGAGGATCGCTTTGGACAAGTGCTTCCGCACAAACCTAATACATTTGAACCTCCGGAACAGGGTATGATGAGACAGAATCCTGTCAAATTGATTGGAGTGAAGATACTTGCATCTATATCATTGGACCACATTGGCAATTCTGGATGCTCCGGCGTATGATTCGACCAGAGGCCAAAGAGAGTCGCTTTCGACAAGTGCTACCGCACAAATCTTGTACATTTGAAACCCCCTGGACAAGATACGATGAGGCAGAATCCTATTACATTGTTAGGAGTAAAGATATTTGCATCTATATCATTGGACGACATTGGCAATTCTGGATGCTCGGCTTATGTTTCGACCTGAATCCAAAGAGAGTCGGTTTGGACAAATGTTGCCGCCCAAAACTTGTGCATTTGGACCTCCTGGAAAAGGTATGATGAGGCAGAATCCTGGCAAATTTATAGGAGTGAAGATATTTGCATCTATATCATTGGACGACATTGGCAATTCTGGATTCTTCGCCTTATGATACGACCTGAATCCAAAGGGAGTCGCTTTGGACAAGTGCTACTGCACAAATCTTGTACATTTGGACTCCCTGGACAAGACACGATGAGGCAGAATCCTGTCAAATTGATAGGAGTGAAGATATTTGCATCTATATCATTGGACGACATTGGCAATTCTGGGTGCTCCGGCTTATGAATCGACCTGAGTCCAAAGAGAGTCGCTTTGGACAAGTGCTACCGCTCAAATCTTGTACATTTGGACCCCCTGGACAAGATACGATGAGGCAGAATGCTGTACAATTGATAGGAGTGAAGATGTTTGCATCTATATCATTGGACGACATTGGCAATTCTGGGTGCTCCGGCTTATGATTCGACCTGAGTCCAAAGAGAGTCGCTTTGGACAAGTGCTACCGCTCAAATCTTGTGCATTTGGACCTCCTGGAAAAGGTATGATGAGGCAGAATCCTGTCAAATTGATTGGAGTGAGGATATTTGCATCTATATCATTGGACCACATTGGCAATTCTGGATGCTTCGGCTTATGGATCGGCATGAGTCCAAAGGCTTTCGCTTTTGTCTAGTGCTACCGCACAAATCTTGTACATTTGGACCCCCTGGATAATATACGATGAGGCAGAATCCTGTCAAATTGATAGGAGTAAAGATATTTGCATCTACATCATTGGACGGCAATGGCAATTCTGGATGCTCCGGCTTATGATTCGACCTGTGTTCAAAGAGTTTCGCTTTTGTCTAGTGCTACCGCACAAATCTTGTACACTTGATCCTCCTGGACAAGGTATGATGAGGCAGAATCCTGTCAAATTGATAGGAGTAAAGATATTTGCATCTATAACATTGGACGACATTGGCAATTCTGGATGCTCAGGCTTATGATTCGACCTGAGTCCAAAGAGAGACGCTTTGGACAAGTGCTACCGCACAAATCTTGTACATTTGAAACCCCCTGGACAAGAAACGATGAGGCAGAATCCTGTCAAATTGATAGGAGCAAAGATATTTGCATCAATATCATTGGACGACATTGGCAATTCTGGATGCTCCGGCATATGATTCGACCTGAGTCCAAATAGAGTCGCTTCGCACAAGTGCTACCGCAGAAATCTTGTGCATTTGGACCTCCTGAATAAGGTATGATGAGGCAGAATCCTGGCAAATTTGATAGGAGTAAAGATATTTGCATCTATATCTTTGGACGACATTGGCAATTCTGGATGCTCCGGCTTATGATTCGACCTGAGTCCAAAGAGAGTAGCTTTGGACAAGTGCTACCGCACACATGTTGTACATTTGGACCTCCTGGACAATATACAATGAGTCAGAATCCTGTCAAATTGATAGGAGTGAAGATATTTGCATCTATATCATTGGACGACATTGGCAATCCTGGATGTTCAGGCCTATGATTCGACCTGAGTCCAAATAGAGTCGCTTTGGACTACACTATTCCACAAATCTTGTACAGTTGGACCTCGTGGACAAGATACGTTGAGGCAGAATCCTGGAAAATTGATAGGAGTTATGATATTTGCATCTAAATCATTCGGGTAAGATCGGCAATTTTTGTTACTTCGGCATATGGAACGACCTGAGTCCAAAGAGAGTCGGTTTGGACAAATTCTGCGGCCCAAAACTTGTGCATTTGGAACTCCTGGAAAAGGTATGATGAGGCAGAATCCTGTCCCAATGATGGGAGTGAAGATATTTGCGTCTATACCATTGGACGACATTGGCAATTCTGGATGCTCCGGCTTATGATTCGACCTGTGTCCAAAGAGAGTCGCTTTGGACAAGGGCTGCCGCACAAATCTTGTACATTTCAACCTCCTGGACAAGATACGATGAGGCAGAATCCTATTACATTGTTAGGAGTAAAGATATTTGCATCTATATCATTGGACGACATTGGCAATTCTGGATGCTCGGCTTATGTTTCGACCTGAATCCAAAGAGAGTCGGTTTGGACAAATGTTGCCGCCCAAAACTTGTGCATTTGGACCTCCTGGAAAAGGTATGATGAGGCAGAATCCTGGCAAATTTATAGGAGTGAAGATATTTGCATCTATATCATTGGACGACATTGGCAATTCTGGATTCTTCGCCTTATGATACGACCTGAATCCAAAGGGAGTCGCTTTGGACAAGTGCTACTGCACAAATCTTGTACATTTGGACTCCCTGGACAAGATACGATGAGGCAGAATCCTGGCAGATTGATAGGAGTAAAGATATTTGCATCTATATCATTGGACGACATTGGTAATTCTGGATGCTCCGGCTTATGGATCGACTGAGTCCAAAGAGAGTCGCTATGGACTACTGCTACCCCACAAATGCTGTACATTTGGACCTCCTGGACAAGATACGATGAGGCAGAATCCTGGCAAATTGATAGGAGGAGAGATATTTGCATCTATATCATTAGACGACATTGGCAATTCTGGATGCTTCGGCTTATGCATCGATCTGAGTCCAAAGAGATTCGCTTTTGTCTAGTGCTACCGCACAAATCTTGTACACTTGATCCTCCTGGACAAGACACGATGAGCCAGAATCCTGTCAAATTGATAGGAGTGAAGATATTTGCATCTATATCATTGGACGACATTGGCAATGCTGGATGCTCCGGTATATGATTCGACCTGAGTCCAAGGAGAGTCGCTTTGGGCAAGTGCTACCGCCCAAACATTGTACATTTGAACATCCGGAACAGGGTAAGATGGGACAGAATCCTGTCAAATTGATAGGAGTGAAGATATTTGCATCTATATCATTGGACGTCATTGGCAATTCTGGATGCTTCGGCTTATGCATCGATCTGAGTCCAAAGAGAGTCGCTTTGGACAAGTGCTACCGCAACAAATCTTGTACATTTGGACCTCCCGGACAAAGTATGATGAGGCAGAATTCTGTCACATTGTTAGGAGTAAAGATATTTACATCTATATATCATTGGACGACATTGGCAATTCTGGATGCTCCGGCATATGATTCGACCTGAATCCAAAGAGAGTCGGTTTGGGCAAATGCTGCCGCCCAAAACATGTGCATGTGGACCCCCTGGAAAAGGTATGATGATGCAGAATCCTGTCACATTCATAGGAGTAAAGATATTTGCATCTATATCACTGGACGACATTGGCAATTCTGGATGCTCCCGCATATGATTCGACCGGAGGCCAAAGAGAGTCGGTTTGGGCAAATGCTGCCGCCCAAAACTTGTGCATGTGGACCCCCTGGAAAAGGTATGATGATGCAGAATCCTGTCACATTGATAGGAGTAAAGATATTTGCATCTATACCATTGCACGACATTGGCAATTCTTGATGCTTCGGCTTATGGATCGACCTGAGTCCAAAGAGTTTCGCTTCGGACAAGTGCTACCGCAACAAGTCTTGTACATTTGGACCTCCTGTAAAAGGTATGATGAGGCAGAATCCTATCACATTCATTGGAGTGATGATTTTTGCATCTGTATCATTGGACGACATGGCAATTCTGGATGCTTCGGCATATGAATCGACCTGAGTCCAAAGAGAGTCGCTTTGGACAAGGGCTACCGCACAAATCTTGTACATTTGAACCTCCGGAACAAGGTATGATGAGGCAGAATCCTATCACATTGATAGGAGTATAGATATTTGCATCTATATCATTGGACGACATTGGCAATTCTGGATGCCCCGGCTTATGATTCGACCTGAGTCCAATGAGAGTCGCTTTGGACAAGTGCTACCGCACAAATCTTGTACATTTGAACCTCCTGTAAAAGGTATGATGAGGCAGAATCCTATCACATTCATAGGAGTGATGATATTTGCATTTATATCATTGGACGACATTGGCAAATTCTGGATGCTCCGGCTTATGATTCGACCTGAATCCAAAGAGAGTCGGTTTGGGCAAATGCTGCCGCCCAAAACATGTGCATGTGGACCTCCTGGAAAAGGTATGATGATGCAGAATCCCGTCACATTGATAGGAGTGAAGATATTTGCATCTATATCATTAGACGGCATTGGCAATTCTGGATGCTCAGGCTTATGATTCGACCTGAGTCCAAAGAGGGTCGCTTTGGACAAGGGCTACCGCACAAATCTTGTACATTTTGACCTCCTGTAAAATGTATGATGAGGCAGAATCCTATCACTTTCATAGGAGTGATGATATTTGCATCTATATCATTGGACGACATTGGCAATTCTGGATGCTCCGGCTTATGATTCGACCTGAATCCAAAGAGAGTCGGTTTGGGCAAATGCTGCCGCCCAAAACATGTGCATGTGGACCTCCTGGAAAAGGTATGATGATGCAGAATCCTGTCACATTGATAGGAGTGAAGATATTTGCATCTATATCATTGGTCAACATCGGCAATTCTGGATGGTCCGGCTTATGGTTCGACATAAGTCCAAAGAATGTCGCCTTGGACAAGTGCTACCCCAACAAATCGTGTACATTTGGACCCCCTGGACAAAATACGATGAGGCAGAATCCTGTCAAATTGATAGCAGTAAAGATATTTGCATCTATACCATTGCACGACATTGGCAATTCTTGATGCTTCGGCTTATTGATCGACCTGAGTCCAAAGAGTTTCGCTTTTGTCTAGTGCTACCGCACAAATCTTGTACACTTGATCCTCCTGGACAAGACACGATGAGGCAGAATCTTGTCAAATTGATAGGAGTTAAGATGTTTGCAACTATATCATTGGACGACATTGGCAATTCTGGATGCTCAGGCTTATGATTCGACCTGAGTCCAAAGAGAGTTGGTTTTGGGCAAATGCTGCCGCCCAAAACATGTGCATTTGGACCTCCTGGAAAAGGTATGATGAGGCAGAATCCTGTCAAATTAATAGGAGTAAAGATATTTGCATCTATATCATTGGACGACATTGGCAATTCTGGATGCTCCGGCTCATGATTCGACCTGAATCCAAAGAGAGTCGGTTTGGGCAAATGGTGCCGCCGAAAACATGTACATTTGGACCCCTTGGACAAGATACGATGAGGCAGAATCCTGTCAAATAAATAGGAGTAAAGATATTGGCATCTATATCATTGGTCAACATCGGCAATTCTGGATGGTCCGGCTTATTGTTCGACTTAAGTCCAAAGAATGTCGCTTTGGACAAGTGCTACCGCAACAAATCGTGTACATTTGGACCCCCTGGACAAGATACGATGATGCAGAATCCTGTCAAATTGATAGCAGTAAAGATATTTGCATCTATACCATTGCACGACATTGGCAATCTTGATGCTTCGGCTTATTGATCAATCGGAGTCCAAAGAGTTTCGCTTTGGACAAGTGCTACCGCACAAATCTTGTACATTTGGACCTCCTGTACAAGGTATGATGAGGCAGAATCCTATCACATTGATAGGAGTAAAGATATTTGCATCTATATCACTGGACGACATTGGCAATTCTGGTTGCTCCGGCATATGATTCGACCGGAGGCCAAAGAGAGTCGCTTTGGATACGTGCTACCGCACAAACCTTGTACATTTGGACCCCCTGGACAAGATACGATGAGGCAGAATCCTGTCAAATTGATAGCAGTAAATATATTTGCATCTATACCATTGCACGACCTTGGCAATTCTGGATGGTTCGGTTTATGGATCGACCTGAGTCCAAAGAGTTTCGCTTTTATATAGTGCTACCGCACAAATCTTGTACACTTGATCCTCCTGGACAAGACACGATGAGGCAGAATCTTGTCAAATTGATAGGAGTAAAGATGTTTGCAACTATATCATTGGACGACATTGGCAATTCTGGATGCTCAGGCTTATGATTCGACCTGAGTCCAAAGAGAGTCGCTTCGGACAAGTGCTACCGCAACAAGTCTTGTACATTTGGACCTCCTGTAAAAGGTATGATGAGGCAGAATCCTATCACATTCATAGGAGTGATGATATTTGCATCTGCATCATTGGACGACATGGCAATTCTGGATGCTTCGGCATATGAATCGACCTGAGTCCAAAGAGATTCGATTTTGTGAAGTTCTAATGCACAAATCTTGTACATTTTGACCTACCGGACAATGTATGATGAGGCAGAATCCTGCCAAATTGATAGGAGTAAAGATATTTGCATCTATATCATTGGACGACACTGGCAATTCTGGATGCTCCGGCTTATGATTCGACCTGAGTCCAAAGAGAGTCGCTTCGGACAAGTGCTGCCGCAACAAGTCTTGTACACTTGGACCTCCTGTAAAAGGCATGATGAGACAGAATCCTATCACATTCATAGGAGTGATGATATTTGCATCTATATCATTGGACGACATTGGAAATTCTGGATGCTCCGGCTTATGATTCGACCTGAATCCAAAGAGAGTTGGTTTCGGGCAAATGCTGCCCCACAAATCTTGTACATTTGGACCTCCTGTACAAGGTATGATGAGGCAGAATCCTATCACATTGATAGGAGTAAAGATATTTGCAACTATATCACTGGACGACATTGGCAATTCTGGCTGCTCCGGCATATGATTCGACCGGAGGCCAAAGAGAGTCGCTTTGGACACGTGCTACCGCACAAATCTTGTACATTTGGACCCCCTGGACAAAATACGATGAGGCAGAATCCTGTCAAATTGATAGCAGTAAATATATTTGCATCTATATCATTGCACGACATTGGCAATTCTGGATAGGGTCGGTTTATGGATCGACATGAGTCCAAAGAATTTCGCTTTTATCTAGTGCTACCGCACAAATCTTGTACACTTGATCCTCCTGGACAAGACACGATGAGGCAGAATCTTGTCAAATTGATAGGAGTAAAGATGTTTGCAACTATATCATTGGACGACATTGGCAATTCTGGATGCTCAGGCTTATGATTCGACCTGAGTCCAAAGAGAGTCGCTTCGGACAAGTGCTACCGCAACAAGACTTGTACATTTGCACCTCCTGTAAAAGGTATGATGAGGCAGAATCCTATCACATTCATAGGAGTGATGATATTTGCATCTGTATCATTGGACGACATGGCAATTCTGGATGCTTCGGCATATGAATCGACCTGAGTCCAAAGAGTTTCGCTTTTGTCTAGTGCTACCACACAAATCTTGTACACTTGATCCTCCTGGACAAGACACGATGAGGCAGAATCTTGTCAAATTGATAGGAGTTAAGATGTTTGCAACTATATCATTGGACGACATTGGCATTTCTGGATGCTCAGGCTTATGATTCGACCTGAGTCCAAAGAGAGTCGCTTCGGACAAGTGCTACCGCAACAAGTCTTGTACATTTGGACCTCCTGTAAAAGGATTGATAAGGCAGAATCCTATCACATTCATAAGAGTGATGATATTTGCATCTGTATCATTGGACGACAATGGCAATTCTGGATGCCCCGGCTTATGATTCGACCTGAGTCCAAAGAGAGTCGCTTCGGACAAGGGCTACCGCACAAATCATGTACATTTGAACCTTCGGAACAAGGTATGATGCGGCAGAATCCGATCACATTGATAGGAGTAAAGATATTGGCATCTATATCATTGAACGACATTGGCAATTCTGGATGCTCGGCATATGATTCGACCTGAGTTCAAAGAGTTTCGCTTTTGTCAAGTGCTACCGCACAAGTCTTGTACATTTGGACCCCCTGGACAATATACGATGAGACAGAATCCTGTAAATTGATAGGAGTAAAGATATTTGCATCTATATCATTGGACGACATTGGCAATTCTGGATGCTCCGGCTTATGATTCGACCTGAATCCAAAGAGAGTTGGTTTTGGGCAAATGCTGCCGCCCAAAACATGTGCATTTGGACCTCCTGGAAAAGGTATGATGAGGCAGAATCCTGTCAAATTAATAGGAGTAAAGATATTTGCATCTATATCATTGGACGACATTGGCAATTCTGGATGATCCGGCTCATGATTCGACCTGAATCCAAAGAGAGTCGGTTTGGGCAAATGGTGCCGCCGAAAACATGTACATTTGGACCCCTTGGACAAGATACGATGAGGCAGAATCCTGTCAAATAAATAGGAGTAAAGATATTGGCATCTATATCATTGGTCAACATCGGCAATTCTGGATGGTCCGGCTTATTGTTCGACTTAAGTCCAAAGAATGTCGCTTTGGACAAGTGCTACCGCAACAAATCGTGTACATTTGGACCCCCTGGACAAGATACGATGAGGCAGAATCCTGTCAAATTGATAGCAGTAAAGATATTTGTATCTATACCATTGCACGACATTGGCAATCTTGATGCTTCGGCTTATGGATCAACCGGAGTCCAAAGAGTTTCGCTTTGGACAAGTGCTACCGCACAAATCTTGTACATTTGGACCTCCTGGACAAGATACGATGAGGCAGAATCCTGTCAAATTGATAGCAGTAAATATATTTGCATCTATACCATTGCACGACATTGGCAATTCTGGATGGTTCGGTTTATGGATCGACCTGAGTCCAAAGAGTTTCGCTTTTATATAGTGCTACCGCACAAATCTTGTACACTTGATCCTCCTGGACAAGACACGATGAGCCAGAATCCTGTCGAATTGATAGGAGTGAAGATGTTTGCATCTATATCATTGGACGATATTGGCAATGCTGGATGCTCCGGTATATGATTCGACCTGAGTACAAGGAGAGTGGCTTTGGACTAGTGCTACCGGCCAAACCTTGTACATTTGAACATCCCGAACAGGGTATGATGAGACAGAATCCGGTCAAATTGATAGGAGTGAAGATGTTTGCATCTATATCATTGGACGACATTGGCAATTCTTGATGCTTCGGCTTATTGGTCGACCTGAGTCCAAAGAGTTTCGCTTTGGACAAGTGCCACCGCACAAATCTTGTACATTTGGACCTCCTGTACAAGGTATGTTGAGGCAGAATCCTATCACATTGATAGGAGTAAAGATATTTGCATGTATATCATTGGACGACATTGGCAATTCTGGATGCTCCGGCTTATGATTCGACCTGAATCCAAAGAGAGTTGGTTTTGGGCAAATGCTGCCGCCCAAAACATGTGCATTTGGACCTCCTGGAAAAGGTATGATGAGGCAGAATCCTGTCAAATTAATAGGAGTAAAGATATTTGCATCTATATCATTGGACGACATTGGCAATTCTGGATGCTCCGGCTCATGATTCGACCTGAATCCAAAGAGAGTCGGTTTGGGCAAATGGTGCCGCCGAAAACATGTACATTTGGACCCCTTGGACAAGATACGATGAGGCAGAATCCTGTCAAATAAATAGGAGTAAAGATATTGGCATCTATATCATTGGTCAACATCGGCAATTCTGGATGGTCCGGCTTATTGTTCGACTTAAGTCCAAAGAATGTCGCTTTGGACAAGTGCTACCGCAACAAATCGTGTACATTTGGACCCCCTGGACAAGATACGATGAGGCAGAATCCTGTCAAATTGATAGCAGTAAAGATATTTGCATCTATACCATTGCACGACATTGGCAATCTTGATGCTTCGGCTTATTGATCAATCGGAGTCCAAAGAGTTTCGCTTTGGACAAGTGCTACCGCACAAATCTTGTACATTTGGACCTCCTGTACAAGGTATGATGAGGCAGAATCCTATCACATTGATAGGAGTAAAGATATTTGCATCTATATCACTGGACGACATTGGCAATTCTGGTTGCTCCGGCATATGATTCGACCGGAGGCCAAAGAGAGTCGCTTTGGATACGTGCTACCGCACAAACCTTGTACATTTGGACCCCCTGGACAAGATACGATGAGGCAGAATCCTGTCAAATTGATAGCAGTAAATATATTTGCATCTATACCATTGCACGACCTTGGCAATTCTGGATGGTTCGGTTTATGGATCGACCTGAGTCCAAAGAGTTTCGCTTTTATATAGTGCTACCGCACAAATCTTGTACACTTGATCCTCCTGGACAAGACACGATGAGGCAGAATCTTGTCAAATTGATAGGAGTAAAGATGTTTGCAACTATATCATTGGACGACATTGGCAATTCTGGATGCTCAGGCTTATGATTCGACCTGAGTCCAAAGAGAGTCGCTTCGGACAAGTGCTACCGCAACAAGTCTTGTACATTTGGACCTCCTGTAAAAGGTATGATGAGGCAGAATCCTATCACATTCATAGGAGTGATGATATTTGCATCTGCATCATTGGACGACATGGCAATTCTGGATGCTTCGGCATATGAATCGACCTGAGTCCAAAGAGATTCGATTTTGTGAAGTTCTAATGCACAAATCTTGTACATTTTGACCTACCGGACAATGTATGATGAGGCAGAATCCTGCCAAATTGATAGGAGTAAAGATATTTGCATCTATATCATTGGACGACACTGGCAATTCTGGATGCTCCGGCTTATGATTCGACCTGAGTCCAAAGAGAGTCGCTTCGGACAAGTGCTGCCGCAACAAGTCTTGTACACTTGGACCTCCTGTAAAAGGCATGATGAGACAGAATCCTATCACATTCATAGGAGTGATGATATTTGCATCTATATCATTGGACGACATTGGAAATTCTGGATGCTCCGGCTTATGATTCGACCTGAATCCAAAGAGAGTTGGTTTTGGGCAAATGCTGCCCCACAAATCTTGTACATTTGGACCTCCTGTACAAGGTATGATGAGGCAGAATCCTATCACATTGATAGGAGTAAAGATATTTGCAACTATATCACTGGACGACATTGGCAATTCTGGCTGCTCCGGCATATGATTCGACCGGAGGCCAAAGAGAGTCGCTTTGGACACGTGCTACCGCACAAATCTTGTACATTTGGACCCCCTGGACAAAATACGATGAGGCAGAATCCTGTCAAATTGATAGCAGTAAATATATTTGCATCTATATCATTGCACGACATTGGCAATTCTGGATAGGGTCGGTTTATGGATCGACATGAGTCCAAAGAATTTCGCTTTTATCTAGTGCTACCGCACAAATCTTGTACACTTGATCCTCCTGGACAAGACACGATGAGGCAGAATCTTGTCAAATTGATAGGAGTAAAGATGTTTGCAACTATATCATTGGACGACATTGGCAATTCTGGATGCTCAGGCTTATGATTCGACCTGAGTCCAAAGAGAGTCGCTTCGGACAAGTGCTACCGCAACAAGACTTGTACATTTGCACCTCCTGTAAAAGGTATGATGAGGCAGAATCCTATCACATTCATAGGAGTGATGATATTTGCATCTGTATCATTGGACGACATGGCAATTCTGGATGCTTCGGCATATGAATCGACCTGAGTCCAAAGAGTTTCGCTTTTGTCTAGTGCTACCACACAAATCTTGTACACTTGATCCTCCTGGACAAGACACGATGAGGCAGAATCTTGTCAAATTGATAGGAGTTAAGATGTTTGCAACTATATCATTGGACGACATTGGCATTTCTGGATGCTCAGGCTTATGATTCGACCTGAGTCCAAAGAGAGTCGCTTCGGACAAGTGCTACCGCAACAAGTCTTGTACATTTGGACCTCCTGTA
This sequence comes from Priocnemis perturbator, assembly GCA_963942575.1. Lineage (NCBI taxonomy): Eukaryota > Metazoa > Arthropoda > Insecta > Hymenoptera > Pompilidae > Priocnemis > Priocnemis perturbator. The sequence continues at coordinate 46,343 of CAWWDK010000335.1, read as the reverse complement.
AAAGGATTGATAAGGCAGAATCCTATCACATTCATAAGAGTGATGATATTTGCATCTGTATCATTGGACGACAATGGCAATTCTGGATGCCCCGGCTTATGATTCGACCTGAGTCCAAAGAGAGTCGCTTCGGACAAGGGCTACCGCACAAATCATGTACATTTGAACCTTCGGAACAAGGTATGATGCGGCAGAATCCGATCACATTGATAGGAGTAAAGATATTGGCATCTATATCATTGAACGACATTGGCAATTCTGGATGCTCGGCATATGATTCGACCTGAGTTCAAAGAGTTTCGCTTTTGTCAAGTGCTACCGCACAAGTCTTGTACATTTGGACCCCCTGGACAATATACGATGAGACAGAATCCTGTAAATTGATAGGAGTAAAGATATTTGCATCTATATCATTGGACGACATTGGCAATTCTGGATGCTCCGGCTTATGATTCGACCTGAATCCAAAGAGAGTTGGTTTTGGGCAAATGCTGCCGCCCAAAACATGTGCATTTGGACCTCCTGGAAAAGGTATGATGAGGCAGAATCCTGTCAAATTAATAGGAGTAAAGATATTTGCATCTATATCATTGGGCGACATTGGCAATTCTGGATGATCCGGCTCATGATTCGACCTGAATCCAAAGAGAGTCGGTTTGGGCAAATGGTGCCGCCGAAAACATGTACATTTGGACCCCTTGGACAAGATACGATGAGGCAGAATCCTGTCAAATAAATAGGAGTAAAGATATTGGCATCTATATCATTGGTCAACATCGGCAATTCTGGATGGTCCGGCTTATTGTTCGACTTAAGTCCAAAGAATGTCGCTTTGGACAAGTGCTACCGCAACAAATCGTGTACATTTGGACCCCCTGGACAAGATACGATGAGGCAGAATCCTGTCAAATTGATAGCAGTAAAGATATTTGTATCTATACCATTGCACGACATTGGCAATCTTGATGCTTCGGCTTATGGATCAACCGGAGTCCAAAGAGTTTCGCTTTGGACAAGTGCTACCGCACAAATCTTGTACATTTGGACCTCCTGGACAAGATACGATGAGGCAGAATCCTGTCAAATTGATAGCAGTAAATATATTTGCATCTATACCATTGCACGACATTGGCAATTCTGGATGGTTCGGTTTATGGATCGACCTGAGTCCAAAGAGTTTCGCTTTTATATAGTGCTACCGCACAAATCTTGTACACTTGATCCTCCTGGACAAGACACGATGAGCCAGAATCCTGTCGAATTGATAGGAGTGAAGATGTTTGCATCTATATCATTGGACGATATTGGCAATGCTGGATGCTCCGGTATATGATTCGACCTGAGTACAAGGAGAGTGGCTTTGGACTAGTGCTACCGGCCAAACCTTGTACATTTGAACATCCCGAACAGGGTATGATGAGACAGAATCCGGTCAAATTGATAGGAGTGAAGATGTTTGCATCTATATCATTGGACGACATTGGCAATTCTTGATGCTTCGGCTTATTGGTCGACCTGAGTCCAAAGAGTTTCGCTTTGGACAAGTGCCACCGCACAAATCTTGTACATTTGGACCTCCTGTACAAGGTATGTTGAGGCAGAATCCTATCGCATTGATAGGAGTAAAGATATTTGCATGTATATCATTGGACGACATTGGCAATTCTGGATGCTCCGGCTTATGATTCGACCTGAATCCAAAGAATGTCGCCTTGGACAAGTGCTAACGCACAAATCTTGTACATTTTGACCTACTGGACAATGTATGATGAGGCAGAATCCTGCCAAATTGATAGGATTAAAGATATTTACATCTATATCATTGGACGACACTGGCAATTCTGGATGCTCCGGCTTATGATTCGACCTGAGTCCAAAGAGAGTCGCTTCGGACAAGTGCTACTGCAACAAGTCTTGTACATTTGGACCTCCTGTAAAAGGTATGGTGAGGCAGAATCCTATCACATTCATAGGAGTGTTGATAGTTGCATCTATATCATTGGACGACATTGGCAATTCTGGATGCTCCGGCTTATGATTCGACCTGAATCCAAAGAGAGTCGGTTTGGGCAAATGCTGCCGCCCAAAACATGTGCATGTGGACCTCCTGGAAAAGGTATGATGATGCAGAATCCTGTCACATTGATAGGAGTGAAGATATTTGCATCTATATCATTGGTCAACATCGGCAATTCTGGATGGTCCGGCTTATGGTTCGACATAAGTCCAAAGAATGTCGCCTTGGACAAGTGCTACCCCAACAAATCGTGTACATTTGGACCCCCTGGACAAAATACGATGAGGCAGAATCCTGTCAAATTGATAGCAGTAAAGATATTTGCATCTATACCATTGCACGACATTGGCAATTCTTGATGCTTTGGCTTATTGATCGACCTGAGTCCAAAGAGTTTCGCTTTGGACAAGTGCTACCGCACAAATCTTGTACATTTGGACCTCCTGTACAAGGTATGATGAGGCAGAATCCTATCACATTGATAGGAGTAAAGATATTTGCATCTATATCATTGGACGACACTGGCAATTCTGGATGCTCCGGCTTATGATTCGACCTGAGTCCAAAGAGAGTCGCTTCGGATCAGTGCTACCGCAACAAGTCTTGTACATTTGGACCTTCTGTAAAAGGTATGATGAGGCAGAATCCTATCACATTCACAGGAGTGATGATATTTGCATTTATATCATTGGACGACATTGGCAATTCTGGATGCTCCGGCTTATGATTCGACCTGAATCCAAAGAGAGTCGGTTTGGGCAAATGCTGCCGCCCAAAACATGTGCATGTGGACCTCCTGGAAAAGGTATGATGATGCAGAATCCTGTCACATTTATAGGAGTAAAGATATTTGCATCTATATCACTGGACGACATTGGCAATTCTGGATGCTCCCGCATATGATTCGACCGGAGGCCAAAGAGAGTCGCTTTGGACACGTGCTACCGCACAAATCTTGTACATTTGGACCCCCTGGACAAGATTCGATGAGGCAGAATCCTGTCAAATTAATAGCAGTAAAGATATTTGCATCTATAGCATTGCACGGCATTGGCAATTCTGGATGCTTCGGCATATGAATCGACCTGAGTCCAAAGAAATTCGCTTTTGTGAAGTGCTAACGCACAAATCTTGTACATTTTGACCTACTGGACAAGACACGATGAGACAGAATCCTGCAAATTTATAGGAGTGAAGATATTTGCATCTATATCATTGGACGACATTGGCAATTCTGGATGCTCAGGCTTATGATTCGACCTGAGTCCAAAGAGAGTCGCTTCGGACAAGTGCTACCGCAACAAGTCTTGTACATTTGGACCTCCTGTAAAAGGTATGATGAGGCAGAATCCTATCACATTGATAGGAGTATAGATATTTGCATCTATATCATTGGACGACAGTGGCATTTCTGGATGATCGGCATATGATTCGACCTGAGTCAAGGGGATTGGCCTTTGTCAAGTGCTACCGCACAAGTCTTGTACATTTGGACCCCCTGGACAATATACGATGAGGCAAAATCCTGTCAAATTGATAGGAGTAAAGATATTTGCATCTATATCATTGGACGACATTGGCAATTCTGGATGCTCCGGCATATGATTCGACCTGAATCCAAAGATAGTCAGTTTGGGCATATGGTGCCGCCCAAAACATGTGCATTTGGACCTCCTGGAAAAGGTATGATGAGGCAGAATCCTGTCACATTGATAGGAGTGAAGATATTTGCATCTATATCATTAGACGGCATTGGCAATTCTGGATGGTCCGGCTTATGGTTCGATATAAGTCCAAAGAATGTCGCTTTGGACAAGTGCTACCGCAACAAATCGTGTACACTTGATCCTCCTGGACAAGACACGATGAGGCAGAATCTTGTCAAATTGATAGGAGTAAAGATGTTTGCAACTATATCATTGGACGACATTGGCAATTCTGGATGCTCAGGCTTATGATTCGACCTGAGTCCAAAGAGAGTCGCTTCGGACAAGTGCTACCGCAACAAGTCTTGCACATTTGGACCTCCTGTAAAAGGATTGATGAGGCAGAATCCTATCACATTCATAGGAGTGATGATATTTGCATCTGTATCATTGGACGACAATGGCAATTCTGGATGCCCCGGCTTATGATTCGAACTGAGTCCAAAGAGAGTCGCTTTGGACAAGGGCTACCGCACAAATCATGTACATTTGAACCTTCGGAACAAGGTATGATGCGGCAGAATCCGATCACATTGATAGGAGTAAAGATATTGGCATTTATATCATTGGACGACATTGGCAATTCTGGATGCTCGGCATATGATTCGACCTGAGTTCAAAGAGTTTCGCTTTTGTCAAGTGCTACCGCACAAGTCTTGTACATTTGGACCCCCTGGACAATATACGATGAGACAGAATCCTGTAAATTGATAGGAGTAAAGATATTTGCATCTATATCATTGGACGACATTGGCAATTCTGGATGCTCCGGCTTATGATTCGACCTGAATCCAAAGAGAGTTGGTTTTGGGCAAATGCTGCCGCCCAAAACATGTGCATTTGGATCTCCTGGAAAAGGTATGATGAGGCAGAATCCTGTCAAATTAATAGGAGTAAAGATATTTGCATCTATATCATTGCACGACATTGGCAATTCTGGATGCTGAGGCTTATGATTCGACCTGAGTCCAAAGAGAGTCGCTTCGGACAAGTGCTACCGCAACAAGTCTTGTACATTTGGACCTCCTGTAAAAGGATTGTTGAGGCAGAATCCTGTGAAATTGATAGCAGTAAAGATGTTTGCATCTATATCATTGGACGCCATTGGCAATTCTGGATGCTCGGCATATGGTTCGACATAAGTCCAAAGATTGTCGCTTTGGACAAGTGCTTCCGCAACAAATCGTGTACATTTGGACCCCCTGGACAAGATACGATGAGGCAGAATCCTGTAAAATTTATAGCAGTAAAGATATTTGCATCTATATCACTGGACGACATTGGCAATTCTGGATGCTCCGGCATATGATTCAACCGGAGGCCAAAGAGAGTCACTTTGGACACGTTCTACCGCACAAATCTTGTACATTTGGACCCCCTGGACATGATACGATGAGGCAGAATCCTGTCAAATTGATAGCAGGAAAGATATTTGCATCTATATCATTGCACGACATTGGCAATTCTGGATGCTTCGGCTTATGGATCGACCTGAGTCCAAAGAGTTTCGCTTTGTCTAGTGCTACCGCACAAATCTTGTACACTTGATCCTCCTGGACAAGACACGATGAGGCAGAATCTTGTCAAATTGTTAGGAGTAAAGATGTTTGCAACTATATCGTTGGACGACATTGGCAATTCTGGATGCTCATGCTTATGATTTGACCTGAGTCCAAAGATAGTCGCTTCGGACAAGTGCTACCGCAACAAGTCTTGTACATTTGGACCTCCTGTAAAAGGTATGATGAGGCAGAATCCTATGACATTTATAGGAGTGATGATATTTGCATCTGTATCATTGGACGACATGGCAATTCTGGATGCTTCGGTATATGAATCGACCTGAGTCCAAAGAGATTCGCTTTTGTGAAGTGCTAACGCACAAATCTTGTACATTTTGACCTACCGGACAATGTACGATGAGGCAGAATCCTGCCAAATTGATAGGAGTAAAGATATTTGCATCTATATCATTGGACGACACTGGCAATTCTGGATGCTCGGCATATGATTCGACCTGAGTTCAAAGAGTTTCGCTTTTGTCAAGTGCTACCGCACAAGTCTTGTACATTTGGACCCCCGGGACAATATACGATGAGACAGAATCCTGTAAATTGATAGGAGTAAAGATATTTGCATCTATATCATTGGACGACATTGGCAATTCTGGATGCTCCGGCTTATGATTCGACCTGAATCCAAAGAGAGTTGGTTTTGGACAAATGCTGCCGCCCAAAACATGTGCATTTGGACCTCCTGTAAAAGGATTGTTGAGGCAGAATCCTGTCAAATTGATAGCAGTAAAGATATTTGCATCTATACCATTGCACGACATTGGCAATTCTTGATGCTTCGGCTTATGGATCAACTGGAGTCCAAAGAGTTTCGCTTTGGACAAGTGCTGCCCAACAAATCTTGTACATTTGGACCTCCTGTACAAGGTATGATGAGGCAGAATCCTATCACATTGATAGGAGTAAAGATATTTGCATCTATATCACAGGACGACATTGGCAATTCTGGCTGCATCGGCATATGATTCGACCGGAGGCCAAAGAGAGTCGCTTTGGACACGTGCTACCGCTCAAATCTTGTACATTTGGACACCCTGGACAAGATACGATGAGGCAGAATCCTGTCAAATTGATAGCAGTAAATACATTTGCATCTATATCATTGCACGACATTGGCAATTCTGGATGGTTCGGTTTATGGATCGACCTGAGTCCAAAGAGTTTCGCTTTTATCTAGTGCTACCGTACAAATCTTGTACACTTGATCCTCCTGGACAAGACACGATGAGGCAGAATCTTGTCAAATTGATAGGAGTAAAGATGTTTGCAACTATATCATTGGACGACATTGGCAATTCTGGATGCTCAGGCTTATGATTCGACCTGAGTCCAAAGAGAGTCGCTTCGGACAAGTGCTACCGCAACAAGTCTTGTACATTTGGACCTCCTGTAAAAGGTATGATGAGGCAGAATCCTATCACATTCATAGGAGTGATGATATTTGCATCTGCATCATTGGACGACATGGCAATTCTGGATGCTTCGGCATATGAATCGACCTGAGTCCAAAGAGATTCGATTTTGTGAAGTTCTAATGCACAAATCTTGTACATTTTGACCTACCGGACAATGTATGATGAGGCAGAATCCTGCCAAATTGATAGGAGTAAAGATATTTGCATCTATATCATTGGACGACACTGGCAATTCTGGATGCTCCGGCTTATGATTCGACCTGAGTCCAAAGAGAGTCGCTTCGGACAAGTGCTGCCGCAACAAGTCTTGTACACTTGGACCTCCTGTAAAAGGCATGATGAGACAGAATCCTATCACATTCATAGGAGTGATGATATTTGCATCTATATCATTGGACGACATTGGCAATTCTGGATGCTCCGGCTTATGATTCGACCTGAATCCAAAGAGATTGGCTTTTGTCTAGTGCTAGTGCACAAATCTTGTACACTTGATCCTCCTAGACAAGACACGATGAGCCAGAATCCTGTCAAATTGATAGGAGTGAAGATATTTGCATCTGTATCATTGGACGATATGGCAATTCTGGATGCTTCGGCATATGAATCGACCTGAGTCCAAAGAGATTCGCTTTTGTGAAGTGCTAACGCACAAATCTTGTACATTTTGACGTACTGTACAAGGTATGATGAGGCAGAATCCTGTCAAATTGATAGCAGTAAAGATATTTGCATCTATATCATTGGACGACATTGGCAATTCTGGATGCTCCGGCTTAAGATTCGACATAAGTCCAAAGAATGTCGGTTTGGGCAAATGCTGCCGCCCAAAACATGTGCATTTGGACCTCCTGGAAAGGTATGATGAGGCAGAATCCTGTCACATTGATAGGAGTGAAGATATTTGCATCTATATCATTGGACGACATTGGCAATCCTGGGGATCCGTCTTATAATTAGAACTGAATCCAAAGATAGTCGATCTGGACAAGTGATACCGCACAAATCTGGTACATTTGAACCTCCTGGACCAGATACGATGAGGCAGAATCCTATCAAATTGATAGGAGTAAAGATATTTGCATCTATATCAATGGACGACGTTGGCAATTCTGAATGCTTCGGCATATGGACCAACCTGAGTCCAAAGAGATCCGCTTTTGTCACGTGCTACCCCAAAAATCTTGTACATTTGCACCTCCTGTACGAGGTATGATGAGGTAGGATCCTATCACGTTGATAGGAGTATTGATATTTGCATCTATATTGTTGGACGACATTAGCATTTTTGGATGCTTCGGCTAATGGATCGACCTGAGTTGAAAGAGAATCGTTTTGCATAAGTGCTTCGGGACAAATCTTGTACATTTGGACCTCCTGGACAAGATACGGTGAGGCAGAATCCAGTCAAATTGATAGGAGTAAAGATATTTGCATCTATATCATTGGTCGACATTGGCAATACTGGATGCTCCGGCTTATGATTCGACCTGAATCCAAAGAGAGTCGGTTTGGGCAAATGCTGCCGCCCAAAAAATGTGCATTTGGACCTCCTGGAAAAGGTATGATGAGGCAGAATCCTGTCACATTGATAGGAGTGAAGATATTTGCATCTATATCATTGGACGACATTGGCCAATTCTGGATACCCGGCTTATGATTCGGCCTGAGTCCAAAGAGAGTCGGTTTGGGCAAATGCTGCCGCCCAAATCATGTGCATTTGGACCTCCTGGAAAAGGTATGATGAGGCAGAATCCTGTCACATTGATAGGAGTGAAGATATTTGCATCTATATCATTGGACGACATTGGCCAATTCTGGATGCCCGGCTTATGATTCGGCCTGAGTCCAAAGAGAGTCGGTTTGGACAGGTGCTTCCGCCAAATCTTGTACATTTGGACCCCCTGGACAAGACACGATGAGGCAGAATCCCGGCAAATTGATAGGAGTGAAGATATTTGCTTCTATATCATTGGACGACATTGGCCAATTCTGGAGGCTCGGCTTATGATTCAACCTGAGTCCAAAGAGAGTCGCTTTGGACAAATGCTGCTGCCCAAATCATGTCCATTTGAACCACCTGGACAAGGTATGGTGAGGCAGAATCTTGGCAAATTGATAGGAGTGAACATATTTGCACCTATATCATTGGACGGCATTGGCAATTCTTGATGCTTCGGCTTATGGATCGACCTGAGTCCAAAGAGTTTCGCTTTGGACAAGTGCTACCGCACAAATCTTGTACATTTGCACCTCCTGTACGAGGTATGATGAGGCAGAATCCTATCACATTTATAGGAGTAAAGATATTTGCATCTATAACATAGGACGACATTGGCAATTCTGGATGATCGGCATATGATTCGACCTGAGCCAAAGAGATTGGCTTTTGCCTAGTGCTAGTGCACAGATCTTGTACACTTGATCCTCCTAGACAAGACACGATGAGCCAGAATCCTGTCAAATTGATAGCAGTAAAGATATTTGCATCTATATCATTGGACGACATTGGCAATTCTGGATGCTCCGGCTTAAGATTCGACCTGAGTCCAAAGAGAGTCGCTTTGCACAAATGCTTCCGCCCAAATCTTGTCCATTTGGACCTCCTGGACAAGGTATAATGGGGCAGAATCCTGTCATATCGATAGGAGTGAAAATATTTGCCCCAATATCATTGGACGACATTGGCAATCCTGGGGATCCGTCTTATAATTAGACCTGAATGCAAAGAGAGTCGGCCTGGACAAGTGCTACCGCACAAATCTTTTACATTTGAACTTCCTGGACAAAATACGATGAAGCAGAATCCTGTCAAATTGATAGGAGTAAAGATATTTGCATCTATATCATTGGACGACATTGGCAATTCTGGATGCTCCGGCTTAAGATTCGACCTGAGTCCAAAGAGAGTCGCTTTGCACAAATGCTTCCGCCCAAATCTTGTCCATTTGGACCTCCTGGACAAGGTATAATGGGGCAGAATCCTGTCATATCGATAGGAGTGAAAATATTTGCCCCAATATCATTGGACGACATTGGCAATCCTGGGGATCCGTCTTATAATTAGACCTGAATGCAAAGAGAGTCGGCCTGGACAAGTGCTACCGCACAAATCTTTTACATTTGAACTTCCTGGACAAAATACGATGAAGCAGAATCCTGTCAAATTGATAGGAGTAAAGATATTTGCATCTATATCATTGGTCGACATTGGCAATTCTGGATGCTCCGGCTTATGATTCGACCTGAATCCAAAGAGAGTTGGTTTGGGCAAATGCTGCCGCCCAAAACATGTGCATTTGGACCTCCTGGAAAAGGTATGATGAGGCAGAATCCTGTCACATTGATAGGAGTGAAGATATTTGCACCTATATCATTGGACGGCATTGGCAATTCTTGATGCTTCGGCTTATGGATCGACCTGAGTCCAAAGAGTTTCGCTTTGGACAAGTGCTACCGCACAAATCTTGTACATTTTCACCGCTTGTACGAGGTATGGTGAGGCAGAATCTTATCACATTGATAGGAGTAAAGATACTTGCATCTATATCACTGGACGACATTGGCAATTCTGGATGCTCCGGCATATGATTCGACCGGGGGCCAAAGAGAGTCGCTTTGGACACGTGCTACCGCACAAATCGTGTACATTTGAACCTCCGGAACAAGGTATGATGAGGCAGAATCCTATCACATTGATAGGAGTAACGATTTTTGCATCTATACCATAGGACGACATTGGCAATTCTGGATGCTCCGGCTTATGATTCGACCTGAATCCAAAGAGAGTCGGTTTGGGCAAATGCTGCCGCCCAAAACATGTGCATTTGGACCTCCTGGAAAAGGTATGATGAGGCAGAATCCTGTCACATTGATAGGAGTGAAGATATTTGCATCTATATCATTGGACGACATTGGCAATCCTGGGGATCCGTCTTATAATTAGACCTGAATCCAAAGATAGTCGATCTGGACAAGTGATACCGCACAAATCTGGTACATTTGAACCTCCTGGACCAGATACGATGAGGCAGAATCCTATCAAATTGATAGGAGTAAAGATATTTGCATCTATATCAATGGACGACGTTGGCAATTCTGAATGCTTCGGCATATGGACCAATCTGAGTCCAAAGAGATCCGCTTTGGTCAAGTGCTACCGCACAAATCTTGTACATTTGAACCTCCTGGAAAAGGTATGGTGAACCAGAAGCCTGTCACATTGATTGTAGTAAAGATATTTGCATCTATATCATTGGTCGACATTGGCAATTCTGGATGCTCCGGCTTATGATTCGACCTGAATCAAAAGAGAGTCGGTTTGGGCAAATGATACCGCAACAAATCGTGTACATTTGGACCCCCTGGACAAGATACGATGAAGCAGAATCCTGTCCAATTGAAAGCAGTAAAGATATTTGCATCCATACCATTGCACGACATTGGCAATTCTTGATGCTTCGGCTTATGGATCGACCTGAGTCCAAAGAGTTTCGTTTTGGACAAGTGCTACCGCACAAATCTTGTCCATTTGCACCTCCTGTACGAGGTATGGTGAGGCAGAATCTTATCACATTGATAGGAGTAAAGATATTTGCATCTATATCACTGGACGACATTGGCAATTCTGGATGCTCCGGCATATGATTCGACCGGGGGCCAAGGAGAGTCGCTTTGGACACGTGCTACCGCACAAATCGTGTACATTTGAACCTCCGGAACAAGGTATGATGAGGCAGGATCCTATCACGTTGATAGGAGTATTGATATTTGCATCTATATCGTTGGACGACATTAGCATTTTTTGATGCTTCGGCTAATGGATCGACCTGAGTTGAAAGAGAATCGTTTTGCATAAGTGCTTCGGGACAAATCTTGTACATTTGGACCTTCTGGACAAGATACGGTGAGGCAGAATCCAGTCAAATTGATAGGAGTAAAGATATTTGCATCTATATCATTGGACGACATTGGCAATTCTGGATGCTCCGGCTTATGATTCGACCAGAGTCCAAACAGAGTCGCTTTGGACAAGCAGTACCGCACAAATCTTGTACATTTGAACCTCCGGAACAAGGTATGATGAGGCAGAATCCTATCACATTGATAGGAGTGAAGATGTTTGCATCTATATCATTGGACGACATTGCCAATTCTGGATACTCCGGCTTATGATTCGACCTGAGTCCAAAGAGAGTCGCTTTGGACAAGGGCTACCGCATAAATCTTGTACATTTGAACCTCCGGGACAAGTTACGATGAGGCAGAATCCTGTCAAATTGATAGGTGCGAAGATGTTTGCATCTATATCATTGGACGACATTGGCAATTCTGGATGCTTCGGCTTATGGATCGACCTGAGTCCAGAGAGAGTCGCTTTGGAGATGTTTGTATCTATATCATTGGACGACATTGGCAATTCTGGATGCTCCGGTTTATGATTCGACCTGAGTCCAAAGAGAGTCGATTTGGACGGGGGCTACCGCACAAATCTTGTACATTTGAAGCTCCGGGACAAGTTACGATGAGGCAGAATCCTGTCAAATTGATAGGTGCGAAGATGTTTGCATCTATATCATTGGACGACATTGGCAATTCTGGATGCTTCGGCTTATGGATCGACCTGAGTCCAAAGAGAGTCGCTTTGGACAAGTGCTACCGCAACAAATCGCGTTCATTTGGACCCCCTGGACAAGATACGATGAGGCAGAATCCTATCACATTGATAGGAGTAAAGATATTTGCATCTATATCATTGGACGACATTGGCAATTCTGGATGCTCGGCATATGGTTCGACATAAGTCCAAAGAATGTCGCTTTGGACAAGTGCGACCCCGCAAATCTTGTACATTTGGGCCTCCTGCACAAGGTATGATGAGGCAGAATCCTATCACATTGATAGGAGTAAAGATATTTGTATCTATATCATTGGACGACATTGGCAATTCTGGATGCTCAGGCTTATGGTTCGACATAAGTGCAAAGAATGTCGCTTTGGACAAGTGCTACCGCAGAAATCTTGTACATTTGGACCCCCTGGACAAGATACGATGAGGCAGAATCCTGTCACATTGATAGGAGTAAAGATATTTGCATCTATATCATTGGACGACATTGGCAATTCTGGATGCTCCGGCTTATGATTCGACCAGAGTCCAAACAGAGTCGCTTTGGACAAGCAGTACCGCACAAATCTTGTACATTTGAACCTCCGGAACAAGGTATGATGAGGCAGAATCCTATCACATTGATAGGAGTGAAGATGTTTGCATCTATATCATTGGACGACATTGCCAATTCTGGATACTCCGGCTTATGATTCGACCTGAGTCCAAAGAGAGTCGCTTTGGACAAGGGCTACCGCATAAATCTTGTACATTTGAACCTCCGGGACAAGTTACGATGAGGCAGAATCCTGTCAAATTGATAGGTGCGAAGATGTTTGCATCTATATCATTGGACGACATTGGCAATTCTGGATGCTTCGGCTTATGGATCGACCTGAGTCCAGAGAGAGTCGCTTTGGAGATGTTTGTATCTATATCATTGGACGACATTGGCAATTCTGGATGCTCCGGTTTATGATTCGACCTGAGTCCAAAGAGAGTCGATTTGGACGGGGGCTACCGCACAAATCTTGTACATTTGAAGCTCCGGGACAAGTTACGATGAGGCAGAATCCTGTCAAATTGATAGGTGCGAAGATGTTTGCATCTATATCATTGGACGACATTGGCAATTCTGGATGCTTCGGCTTATGGATCGACCTGAGTCCAAAGAGAGTCGCTTTGGACAAGTGCTACCGCAACAAATCGCGTTCATTTGGACCCCCTGGACAAGATACGATGAGGCAGAATCCTATCACATTGATAGGAGTAAAGATATTTGCATCTATATCATTGGACGACATTGGCAATTCTGGATGCTCGGCATATGGTTCGACATAAGTCCAAAGAATGTCGCTTTGGACAAGTGCGACCCCGCAAATCTTGTACATTTGGGCCTCCTGCACAAGGTATGATGAGGCAGAATCCTATCACATTGATAGGAGTAAAGATATTTGTATCTATATCATTGGACGACATTGGCAATTCTGGATGCTCAGGCTTATGGTTCGACATAAGTGCAAAGAATGTCGCTTTGGACAAGTGCTACCGCAGAAATCTTGTACATTTGGACCCCCTGGACAAGATACGATGAGGCAGAATCCTGTCACATTGATAGCAGTAAAGATATTTGCATCTATATCATTGGACGACATTGGCAATTTTGGATGCTTCGGCTTATGGATCGACCTGAGTCCAGAGAGAGTCGCTTTGGCGATGTTTGTATCTATATCATTGGACGACATTGGCAATTCTGGATGCTCCGGTTTATGATTCGACCTGAGTCCAAAGAGAGTCGCTTTGGACAGGGGCTACCGCACAAATCTTGTACATTTGAACCTCCGGGACAAGATGCGATAAGGCAGAATCCTGTCAAATTGATAGCAGTAAAGATATTTGCATCTATATCATTGGACGACATTGGCAATTCTGGATGGTCCAGGATATGGTTCGACATAAGTGGAAAGAATGTCGCTTTGGACAAGTGCTACCGCACAAATCTTGTACATTTGGACCCCCTGGACAAGATACGATGAGGCAGAATCCTGTCACATTGATAGCAGTAAAGATATTTGCATCTATATCATTGGACGACATTGGCAATTCTGGATGCTTCGGCTTATGGATCGACCTGAGTCCAGAGAGAGTCGCTTTGGAGATGTTTGCATCTATATCATTGGACGACATTGGCAATTCTGGGTGCTCCGGTTTATGATTCGACCTGAGTCCAAAGAGAGTCGCTTTGGACAAGGGCTACCGCACAAATCTTGTACATTTGGACCTCCTGGACCAGGCAGGATGAGGCAGAATCCTATTACATTGGTAGGAGTAAAGATATTTGCATCTATATCATTGGACGACATTGGCAATTCTGGATGCTTCGGCTTATGGATCGACCTGAGTCCAGAGAGAGTCCCTTTGGAGATGTTTGCATCTATATCATTGGACGACATTGGCAATTCTGGATGCTCCGGCGTATGATTCGACCTGAGTCCAAAGAGAGTCGCTTTGGACAGGGGCTACCGCACAAATCTTGTACATTTGAATCTCCGGGACAAGATGCGATAAGGCAGAATCCTGTCAAATTGATAGCAGTAAAGATATTTGCATCTATATCATTGGACGACATTGGCAATTCTGGATGGTCCAGCATATGGTTCGACATAAGTGGAAAGAATGTCGCTTTGGACAAGTGCTACCGCACAAATCTTGTACATTTGGACCCCCTGGACAAGATACGATGAGGCAGAATCCTGCCACATTGATAGCAGTAAAGATATTTGCATCTATATCATTGGACGACATTGGCAATTCTGGATGCTTCGGCTTATGGATCGACCTGAGTCCAGAGAGAGTCGCTTTGGAGATGTTTGTATCTATATCATTGGACGACATTGGCAATTCTGGATGCTCCGGTTTATGATTCGACCTGAGTCCAAAGAGAGTCGCTTTGGACAAGGGCTACCGCACAAATCTTGTACATTTGGACCTCCTGGACCAGGCAGGATGAGGCAGAATCCTATTACATTGGCAGGAGTAAAGATATTTGCATCTATATCATTGGACGACATTGGCAATTCTGGATGCTTCGGCTTATGGATCGACCTGAGTCCAGAGAGAGTCCCTTTGGAGATGTTTGCATCTATATCATTGGACGACATTGGCAATTCTGGATGCTCCGGCGTATGATTCGACCTGAGTCCAAAGAGAGTCGCTTTGGACAGGGGCTACCGCACAAATCTTGTACATTTGAATCTCCGGGACATGATGCGATAAGGCAGAATCCTGTCAAATTGATAGCAGTAAAGATATTTGCATCTATATCATTGGACGACATTGGCAATTCTGGATGGTCCAGCATATGGTTCGACATAAGTGGAAAGAATGTCGCTTTTGGACAAGTGCTACCGCACAAATCTTGTACATTTGGACCCCCTGGACAAGATACGATGAGGCAGAATCCTGCCACATTGATAGCAGTAAAGATATTTGCATCTATATCATTGGACGACATTGGCAATTCTGGATGCTTCGGCTTATGGATCGACCTGAGTCCAGAGAGAGTCGCTTTGGAGATGTTTGTATCTATATCATTGGACGACATTGGCAATTCTGGATGCTCCGGTTTATGATTCGACCTGAATCCAAAGACTGTCGCTTTGGACAAGTGCTACTGCACAAATCTTGTATGTGTGGACCTCCTGTACAAGGTATGATGATGCAGAATCCTATCACATTGATAGGAGTAAAGATATTTGCATCTATATCATTGGACGACATTGGCAATTCTGGTTGCTCCGGCGTATGATTCGACCGGAGGCCAAAGTGAGTCGCTTTGGACAATTGCTACCACACACTTCATGTACCTTTGGACCCCCTGGACAATATACGATGAGGCAGAATCCTGTCAAATTGATAGCAGTAAAGATATTTGGATGTATATCATTGGACGACATTGGCAATTCTGGATGCTTCGGCATATGAATCGACCTGAGTCCAAAGAGATTCGCTTTTGTGAAGTGCTAACGCACAAATCTTGTACATTTTGACGTACTGTACAAGGTGTGATGAGGCAGAATCCTGTCAAATTGATAGCAGTAAAGATATTTGCATCTATATCATTGGACGACATTGGCAATTCGGGATGCTCCGGCTTAAGATTCGACTTGAGTCCAAAGAGAGTCGCTTTGCACAAATGCTTCCGCCCAAATCTTGTCCATTTGGACCTCCTGGACAAGGTATAATGGGGCAGAATCCTGTCATATCGATAGGAGTGAAGATATTTGCCCCAATATCATTGGACGACATTGGCAATCCTGGGGATCCATCTTATAATTAGACCTGAATGCAAAGAGAGTCGGCCTGGACAAGTGCTACCGCACAAATCTTTTACATTTGAACTTCCTGGACAAAATACGATGAAGCAGAATCCTGTCAAATTGATAGGAGTAAAGATATTTGCATCTATATCATTGGTCGACATTGGCAATTCTGGATGCTCCGGCATATGATTCGACCTGAATCCAAAGAGAGTCGGTTTGGGCAAATGCTGCCGCCCAAAACATGTGCATTTGGACCTCCTGGAAAAGGTATGATGAGGCAGAATCCTGTCACATTGATAGGAGTGAAGATATTTGCATCTATATCATTGGACGACATTGGCCAATTCTGGATGCCCGGCTTATGATTCAACCTGAGTCCAAAGAGAGTCGCTTTGGACAAATGCTGCCGCCCAAATCATGTCCATTTGAACCACCTGGACAAGGTATGGTGAGGCAGAATCCTGGCAAATTGATAGGAGTGAAGATATTTGCACATATATCATTGGACGGCATTGGCAATGTTTGATGCTTCGGCATATGGATCGACCTGAGTCCAAAGAGTTTCGCTTTGGACAAGTGCTACCGCACAAATCGTGTACATTTGCACCTCCTGTACGAGGTATGATGAGGCAGAATCCTATCACATTGATAGGAGTAAATATATTTGCATCTATATCACTGGACGACATTGGCAATTCTGAATGCTCCGGCATATGATTCGACCGGAGGCCAAAGAGAGTCGCTTTGGACACGTGCTACCGCACCAATCGTATACATTTGAACCTCCGGAACAAGGTATGATGAGGCAGAATCCTATCACATTGATAGGAGTAAAGATATTTGCATCTATACCATAGGACGACATTGGCAATTCTGGATGATCGGCATATGATTCGACCTGAGCCAAAGAGATTGGCTTTTGTCTAGTGCTAGTGCACAAATCTTGTACACTTGATCCTCCTAGACAAGACACGATGAGCCAGAATCCTGTCAAATTGATAGGAGTAAAGATATTTGCATCTGTATCATTGGACGATATGGCAATTCTGGATGCTTCGGCATATGAATCGACCTGAGTCCAAAGAGATTCGCTTTTGTGAAGTGCTAACGCACAAATCTTGTACATTTTGACGTACTGTACAAGGTATGATGAGGCAGAATCCTGTCAAATTGATAGCAGTAAAGATATTTGCATCTATATCATTGGACGACATTGGCAATTCTGGATGCTCCGGCTTAAGATTCGACATAAGTCCAAAGAATGTCGGTTTGGGCAAATGCTGCCGCCCAAAACATGTGCATTTGGACCTCCTGGAAAGGTATGATGAGGCAGAATCCTGTCACATTGATAGGAGTGAAGATATTTGCATCTATATCATTGGACGACATTGGCAATCCTGGGGATCCGTCTTATAATTAGAACTGAATCCAAAGATAGTCGATTTGTCAAGTGATACCGCACAAATCTGGTACATTTGAACCTCCTGGACCAGATACGATGATGCAGAATCCTATCAAATTGATAGGAGTAAAGATATTTGCATCTATATCAATGGACGACGTTGGCAATTCTGAATGCTTCGGCATATGGACCAACCTGAGTCCAAAGAGATCCGCTTTTGTCACGTGCTACCCCAAAAATCTTGTACATTTGCACCTCCTGTACGAGGTATGATGAGGTAGGATCCTATCACGTTGATAGGAGTATTGATATTTGCATCTATATTGTTGGACGCCATTAGCATTTTTGGATGATTCGGCTAATGGATCGACCTGAGTTGAAAGAGAATCGTTTTGCATAAGTGCTTCGGGACAAATCTTGTACATTTGGACCTCCTGGACAAGATACGGTGAGGCAGAATCCAGTCAAATTGATAGGAGTAAAGATATTTGCATCTATATCATTGGTCGACATTGGCAATACTGGATGCTCCGGCTTATGATTCGACCTGAATCCAAAGAGAGTCGGTTTGGGCAAATGCTGCCGCCCAAAACATGTGCATTTGGACCTCCTGGAAAAGGTATGATGAGGCAGAATCCTGTCACATTGATAGGAGTGAAGATATTTGCATCTATATCATTGGACGGCATTGGCCAATTCTGGATGCCCGGCTTATGATTCGGCCTGAGTCCAAAGAGAGTCGGTTTGGACAAGTGCTTCCGCCAAATCTTGTACATTTGGACCCCCTGGACAAGACACGATGAGGCAGAATCCCGGCAAATTGATAGGAGTGAAGATATTTGCTTCTATATCATTGGACGACATTGGCCAATTCTGGAGGCTCGGCTTATGATTCGACCTGAGCCAAAGAGATTGGCTTTTGCCTACTGCTAGTGCACAAATCTTGTACACTTGATCCTCCTAGACAAGACACGATGAGCCAGAATCCTGTCAAATTGATAGGAGTGAAGATATTTGCATCTGTATCATTGGACGAAATGGCAATTCTGGATGCTTCGGCATATGAATCGACCTGAGTCCAAAGAGATTCGCTTTTGTGAAGTGCTAACGCACAAATCTTGTACATTTTGACGTTCTGTACAAGGTATGATGAGGCAGAATCCTGTCAAATTGATAGCAGTAAAGATATTTGCATCTATATCATTGGACGACATTGGCAATTCTAGATGCTCCGGCTTAAGATTCGACCTGAGTCCAAAGAGAGTCGCTTTGCACAAATGCTTCCGCCCAAATCTTGTCCATTTGGACCTCCTGGACAAGGTATAATGGGGCAGAATCCTGTCATATCGATAGGAGTGAAGATATTTGCCCCAATATCATTGGACGACATTGGCAATCCTGGGGATCCGTCTTATAATTAGACCTGAATGCAAAGAGAGTCGGCCTGGACAAGTGCTACCGCACAAATCTTTTACATTTGAACTTCCTGGACAAAATACGATGAAGCAGAATCCTGTCAAATTGATAGGAGTAAAGATATTTGCATCTATATCATTGGTCGACATTGGCAATTCTGGATGCTCCGGCTTATGATTCGACCTGAATCCAAAGAGAGTTGGTTTGGGCAAATGCTGCCGCCCAAAACATGTGCATTTGGACCTCCTGGAAAAGGTATGACGAGGCAGAATCCTGTCACATTGATAGGAGTGAAGATATTTGCACCTATATCATTGGACGGCATTGGCAATTCTTGATGCTTCGGCTTATGGATCGACCTGAGTCCAAAGAGTTTCGCTTTGGACAAGTGCTACCGCACAAATCTTGTACATTTTCACCGCTTGTACGAGGTATGGTGAGGCAGAATCTTATCACATTGATAGGAGTAAAGATACTTGCATCTATATCACTGGACGACATTGGCAATTCTGGATGCTCCGGCATATGATTCGACCGGGGGCCAAAGAGAGTCGCTTTGGACACGTGCTACCGCACAAATCGTGTACATTTGAACCTCCGGAACAAGGTATGATGAGGCAGAATCCTATCACATTGATAGGAGTAACGATTTTTGCATCTATACCATAGGACGACATTGGCAATTCTGGATGCTCCGGCTTATGATTCGACCTGAATCCAAAGAGAGTCGGTTTGGGCAAATGCTGCCGCCCAAAACATGTGCATTTGGACCTCCTGGAAAAGGTATGATGAGGCAGAATCCTGTCACATTGATAGGAGTGAAGATATTTGCATCTATATAATTGGACGACATTGGCAATCCTGGGGATCCGTCTTATAATTAGACCTCAATCCAAAGATAGTCGATCTGGACAAGTGATACCGCACAAATCTGGTACATTTGAACCTCCTGGACCAGATACGATGAGGCAGAATCCTATCAAATTGACAGGAGTAAAGATATTTGCATCTATATCAATGGACGACGTTGGCAATTCTGAATGCTTCGGCATATGGACCAATCTGAGTCCAAAGAGATCCGCTTTGGTCAAGTGCTACCGCACAAATCTTGTACATTTGAACCTCCTGGAAAAGGTATGGTGAACCAGAAGCCTGTCACATTGATTGTAGTAAAGATATTTGCATCAATATTATTGGGTGACATTGTCAATCCTGGGGATCTGGCTTATGATTCGACCTGAATCCAAAGACAGTCGGCCCGGACAAGTGCTACCGCACAAATATTGTAAATTTGATCTTCCTGGACAAGATACGATGAGGCAGAATCCTGCCAAATTGATAGGAGTCAGGATATTTGCATCTATATCAATGGACGACTTTGGCAATTCTGGATGCTCAAGCATATGATTCGACCTGAGTCCAAGGAGAGTCGCTTTGGACAAGTGCTACCGCAACAAATCTTGTACATTTGGACCCCCTGAACAAGATACGATGAGGCAGGATCCTGTCAAATTCATAGGAGTAAAGATATTTTTCCATCTATATCATAGGACGACATTTGCAACTTTGGATGCTTCGGCATATGGATCGACCTGAGTCCAAAGGGATTCGCTTTTGTCACGTGCTACCCCAAAAATCTTGTACATTTGGACCTCCTGGGCAAGGTATGATGAGGCAGGATCCTATCACGTTGATAGGAGTATTGATATTTGCATCTATATCGTTGGACGACATTAGCATTTTTGGATGCTTCGGCTAATGGATCGACCTGAGTTGAAAGAGAATCGTTTTGCATAAGTGCTTCGGGACAAATCTTGTACAGTTGATCCTCCTGGACAAGATACGATGAGGCAGAATGCTGTCAAATTGATAGGAGTAATGATATTTGCATCTATATCGTTGCACGACATTGGCAATTCAGGATGCTTCGGCTTATGGATCGACCTGAGTCCAAAGGGATTGGCTTTTGTCAAGTGCTACCGCACAAATCTTGTACATTTGGACCCCCTGGACAATATAGGATGAAGCAGAATCCTGTCAAAATGATAGGAGTAAAGATATTTGCATCTATATCATTGGTCGACATTGGCAATTCTGGATGCTCCGGCTTAAGATTCGACCTGAATCCAGAGAGAGTCAGTTTGGACAAATGCTACCGCAACAAATCGTGTACATTTGAACCCCCTGGACAAGATACGATGAAGCAGAATCCTGTCAAATTGATAGCAGTAAAGATATTTGCATCCATACCATTGCACGACATTGGCAATTCTTGATGCTTCGGCTTATGGATCGACCTAAGTCCAAAGAGTTTCGCTTTGGACAAGTGCTACCGCACAAATCTTGTACATTTGCACCTCCTGTACGAGGTATGGTGAGGCAGAATCTTATCACATTGTTCGGAGTAAAGATATTTGCATCTATATCACTGGACGACATTGGCAATTCTGGATGCTCCGGCATATGATTCGACCGGGGGCCAAAGAGAGTCGCTTTGGACACGTGCTACCGCACAAATCTTGTACATTTGCACCTCCTGTACGAGGTATGGTGAGGCAGAATCCTGTCAAACTGATAGGAGTAAAGATGTTTGCATCTATATCATTGGGCTACATTGGCAATTCTGGATGCCCCGGCTTATGATTCGACCTGAATCCAAAGAGAGTCGGTTTGGGCAAATGCTGCCGCCCAAAACATGTACATTTGGACCCCCTGGACAAGATACGATGAGGCAGCATGCTGTCAAATTAATAGGAGTAAAGATATTTGCATCTATATCCTTGGGCAACATCGGCAATTCCGGATGGTCCGGCTTATGGTTCGACATAAGTCCAAAGAATGTCGCTTTGCACAAGTGGTATCGCAACAAATCGTGTACATTTGGACCCCCTGGACAAGATACGATGAGGCAGCATCCTGTAAAAATGATAGGAGTAAAGATGTTTGCATCTATATCATTGGGCTACATTAGCAATTCTGGATGCCCCGGCTTATGATTCGACCTGAGTCCATGGAGAGTCGCTTTGGACAAGGGCTACCGCACAAATCTTGTACATTTGAACCTCCGGAACAAGGTATGATGAGGCAGAATCCTATCACATTGATAGCAGTAAAGATATTTGCATCTATATCATTGCACGACATTGGCAATTCTGGATGGTTCGGCTTATGTATCGACTTGAGTCCAAAGAGTTTCGCTTTTGTCTAGTGCTACCACACAAATCTTGTACACTTGATCCTCCTGGACAAGACACGATGAGGCAGAATCCTGTCAAATTGATAGGAGTAAAGGCGTTTGCATCTATATCACTGGGCTACATTGGCAATTCTGGATGCCCCGGCTTATGATTCGACCTGAATCCAAAGAGAGTCAGTTTGGGCATATGCTGCCGCCCAAAACATGTGCATTTGGACCTCCTGGAAAAGGTATGATGAGGCAGAATCCTGTCAAATTAATAGGGGTAAGGATATTTGCATCTATATCATTGGGCAACATCGGCAATTCTGGATGGTCCGGCTTATGGTTCGACATAAGTCCAAAGAATGTCGCTTTGGACAAGTGGTATCGCAACAAATCGCGTATATTTGGACCCCCTGGACAAGATACGATGAGGCAGCATCCTGTCAAATTGATAGGAGTAAAGATATTTGCATCTATATCATTGGGCAACATCGGCAATTCTGGATGGTCCGGCTTATGGTTCGACATAAGTCCAAAGAATGTCGCTTTGGACAAGTGGTATCGCAACAAATCGTGTACATTTGGACCCCCTGGACAAAATACGATAAGGCAGCATCCTGTCAAAATGATAGGAGTAAAGATGTTTGCATCTATATCATTGGGTTACATTGGCAATTCTGGATGCCCCGGCTTATGATTCGACCTGAGTCCATGGAGAGTCGCTTTGGACAAGTGCTACCGCCCAAATCATGTCCATTTGGAACACCTGGACAAGGTATGGTGATGCAGAATCCTGGCAAATTGATAGGAGTGAAGATATTTGCACCTATATCATTGGACGGCATTGGCAATTCTTGATGCTTCGGCTTATGGATCGACCTGAGTCCAAAGCGATTCGCTTTTGTCAAGTGCTGCCGCACAAATCTTGTACATTTGAATCTCGTGAACAAGGTATGGTAAGGCAGAATCCTGTCACATTGATAGGAGTAAAGATATTTGCATCTATACCATAGGACGACATTGGCAATTCTGGATGATCGGCATATGATTCGACCTGAGCCAAAGAGATTGGCTTTTGTCTAGTGCTAGTGCACAAATCTTGTACACTTGATCCTCCTAGACAAGACACGATGAGCCAGAATCCTGTCAAATTGATAGGAGTAAAGATATTTGCATCTGTATCATTGGACGATATGGCAATTCTGGATGCTTCGGCATATGAATCGACCTGAGTCCAAAGAGATTCGCTTTTGTGAAGTGCTAACGCACAAATCTTGTACATTTTGACGTACTGTACAAGGTATGATGAGGCAGAATCCTGTCAAATTGATAGCAGAAAAGATATTTGCATCTATATCATTGGACGACATTGGCAATTCTGGATGCTCCGGCTTAAGATTCGACATAAGTCCAAAGAATGTCGGTTTGGGCAAATGCTGCCGCCCAAAACATGTGCATTTGGACCTCCTGGAAAGGTATGATGAGGCAGAATCCTGTCACATTGATAGGAGTGAAGATATTTGCATCTATATCATTGGACGACATTGGCAATCCTGGGGATCCGTCTTATAATTAGAACTGAATCCAAAGATAGTCGATTTGGACAAGTGATACCGCACAAATCTGGTACATTTGAACCTCCTGGACCAGATACGATGAGGCAGAATCCTATCAAATTGATAGGAGTAAAGATATTTGCATCTATATCAATGGACGACGTTGGCAATTCTGAATGCTTCGGCATATGGACCAACCTGAGTCCAAAGAGATCCGCTTTTGTCACGTGCTACCCCAAAAATCTTGTACATTTGCACCTCCTGTACGAGGTATGATGAGGTAGGATCCTATCACGTTGATAGGAGTATTGATATTTGCATCTATATTGTTGGACGACATTAGCATTTTTGGATGCTTCGGCTAATGGATCGACCTGAGTTGAAAGAGAATCGTTTTGCATAAGTGCTTCGGGACAAATCTTGTACATTTGGACCTCCTGGACAAGATACGGTGAGGCAGAATCCAGTCAAATTGATAGGAGTAAAGATATTTGCATCTATATCATTGGTCGACATTGGCAATACTGGATGCTCCGGCTTATGATTCGACCTGAATCCAAAGAGAGTCGGTTTGGGCAAATGCTGCCGCCCAAAACATGTGCATTTGGACCTCCTGGAAAAGGTATGATGAGGCAGAATCCTGTCACATTGATAGGAGTGAAGATATTTGCATCTATATCATTGGACGACATTGGCCAATTCTGGATGCCCGGCTTATGATTCGGCCTGAGTCCAAAGAGAGTCGGTTTGGACAAGTGCTTCCGCCAAATCTTGTACATTTGGACCCCCTGGACAAGACACGATGAGGCAGAATCCCGGCAAATTGATAGGAGTGAAGATATTTGCTTCTATATCATTGGACGACATTGGCCAATTCTGGAGGCTCGGCTTATGATTCAACCTGAGTCCAAAGAGAGTCGCTTTGGACAAATGCTGCTGCCCAAATCATGTCCATTTGAACCACCTGGACAAGGTATGGTGAGGCAGAATCTTGGCAAATTGATAGGAGTGAAGATATTTGCACCTATATCATTGGACGGCATTGGCAATTCTTGATGCTTCGGCTTATGGATCGACCTGAGTCCAAAGAGTTTTGCTTTGGACAAGTGCTACCGCACAAATCTTGTACATTTGCACCTCCTGTACGAGGTATGATGAGGCAGAATCCTATCACATTTATAGGAGTAAAGATATTTGCATCTATACCATAGGACGACATTGGCAATTCTGGATGATCGGCATATGATTCGACCTGAGCCAAAGAGATTGGCTTTTGCCTAGTGCTAGTGCACAAATCTTGTACACTTGATCCTCCTAGACAAGACACGATGAGCCAGAATCCTGTCAAATTGATAGGAGTGAAGATATTTGCATCTGTATCATTGGACGAAATGGCAATTCTGGATGCTTCGGCATATGAATCGACCTGAGTCCAAAGAGATTCGCTTTTGTGAAGTGCTAACGCACAAGTCTTGTACATTTTGACGTACTGTACAAGGTATGATGAGGCAGAATCCTGTCAAATTGATAGCAGTAAAGATATTTGCATCTATATCATTGGACGACATTGGCAATTCTAGATGCTCCGGCTTAAGATTCGACCTGAGTCCAAAGAGAGTCGCTTTGCACAAATGCTTCCGCCCAAATCCTGTACATTTGAATCTCCTGGACAAGGTATGATAAGGTAGAATCCTGTCACATTGATGGGAGTGAAGATATTTGCACCAATATCATTGGACGACATTGGCAATCCTGGGGATCCGTCTTATAATTAGACCTGAATCCAAAGATAGTCGATCTGGACAAGTGATACCGCACAAATCTGGTACATTTGAACCTCCTGGACAAGATACGATGAGGCAGAATGTTGTCAAATTGATAGGAGTAAAGATATTTGCATCTATATCATTGGACGACATTGGCAATTCTGGATGCTTCGGCTTATGGATCGACCAGAGTCCAAAGAGACCCGCTTTGGGCAAGTGCTACCACACAAATCTTGTACATTTGAACCTCATGGAAAAGGTATGGTGAAGCAGAATCCTGTCACATTGATAGTAGTAAAGATATTTGCATCAATATCATTGGGTGACATTGGCAATCCTGGGGATCCGGCTTATGATTCGACCTGAATCCAAAGAGAGTCGGCCTGGACAAGTGCTACCGCACAAATATTGTACATTTGATCTTCCTGGACAAGATACGATGAGGCAGAATCCTGCCAAATTAATAGCAGTAAAGATATTTGCATCTATACCATTGCACGACAATGGCAATTCTTGATGCTTCTTCTTATGGATCGCCCTGAGTCCAAAGAGTTTCGCTTTGGACAAGTGCTACCGCACAAATCTTATACATTTGCACCTCCTGTACGAGGTATGGTGAGGCAAAATCTTATCACATTGATAGGAGTAAAGATATTTGCATCTATATCACTGGTCGACATTGGCAGTTTTGGATGCTCCGGCATATGATTAGACCGGGGGCCAAAGAGAGTCGATTTGGACACGTGCTACCGCACAAATCGTGTATATTTGAACCTCCGAAACAAGGTATGATGAGGCAGAATCCTATCACATTGATAGGAGTAACGATTTTTGCATCTATACCATAGGACGACATTGGCAATTCTGGATGATCGGCATAAGATTCGACCTGAGTCAAAGAGATTGGCTTTTGTCAAGTGCTACCGCACAAATCTTGTACATTTGGACCCCCTGGACAATATACGATGAAGCAGAATCCTGTCAAATTGATAGGAGTAAAGATATTTGCATCTATATCATTGGACGACATTGGCAATTCTGGATGCTCCGGCTTATGATTCGACCTGAATCCAAAGAGAGTCGGTTTGGGCAAGGGCCACCGCACAAGTCTTGTACATTTGAACCTCCGGAACAAGTTATGATGAGGCAGAATCCTGTCACGATGATAGGAGTGATGATATTTGCATTTGTATCATTGGACGACATTGGCAATTCTGGATGCCCCGTCTAATGATTCGACCTGAGTCCAAAGAGAGTCGCTTTGGACAAGACCTACCGCAAAATCATGTACATTTGAACCTCCTGTACAAGGTATGATGAGGCAGAATCCTATCACATTCATAGGAGTGATTATATTTGCATCTGTATCATTGGACGACATGGCAATTCTGAATGCCCCGTCTTATGATTCGACCTGAGTCCAAAGAGAGTCCCTTTGGACAAGGGCTACCGCACAAATCTTGTACATTTGAACCTCCGGAACAAGGTATGATGAGGCAGAATCCTGTCAAATTGATAGCAGTAAATATATTTGCATCTATATCATTGGACGACATTGGCAATTCTGGATGCTCTGGCTTATGATTCGACCTGAGTCCAAAGAGAGTCGCTTCGGACAAGTGCTACCGCAACAAGTCTTGTACATTTGGACCTCCTGTACAAGGTATGATGAGGAAGAATCCTATCACATTCATAGGAGTGATGATATTTGCATCTGTATCATTGGACGACATTGGCAATTCTGGATGCCCCGTCTTATGATTCGACCTGAGTCCAAAGAGAGTCGCTTTGGACAAGGGCCACCGCACAAGTCTTGTACATTTGAACCTCCGGAACAAGTTATGATGAGGCAGAATCCTGTCACGATGATAGGAGTGATGATATTTGCATTTGTATCATTGGACGACATTGGCAATTCTGGATGCCCCGTCTAATGATTCGACCTGAGTCCAAAGAGAGTCGCTTTGGACAAGACCTACCGCAAAATCATGTACATTTGAACCTCCTGTACAAGGTATGATGAGGCAGAATCCTATCACATTCATAGGAGTGATGATATTTGCATTTGTATCATTTGATGACATTGGCAATTCTGGATGCCCCGTCTTATGATTCGTCCTGAGTCGAAAAAGAGTCGCTTTGAACAAGGGCTAGCGCACAAATATTGTACATTTGAACCTCCGGAACAAGGTATGATGAGGCAGAATCCTATCACATTAATAGGAGTAAAGATATTTGCATCTATATCATTGGACGACATTGGCAATTCTGGATGCTTCGGCATATGAATCGACCTGAGTCCAAAGAGATTCGCTTTTGTGAAGTGCTAACGCACAAATCTTGTACATTTGGACCCCCTGGTCAAGATATGATGGGGCAGAGTCCTGTCAAATTGATAGCAGTAAAGATATTTGCATCTATATCATTGGACGAAATTGGCAATTCTGGATGCCCCGTCTTATGATTCGACCTGAGTCCAAAGAGAGTCGCTTTGGACAAGGGCTACCGCACAAATCTTGTACATTTGGACCCCCTGGTCAAGATACGATGAGGCAGAATCCTGTCAAATTGGTAACAGTAAAGATATTTGCATCTATATCATTGGACGACATTGGCAATTCTGGATGCTCTCGCTTATGATTCGAACTGAGTCCAAAGAGAGTCGCTTCGGACAAGTGGTACCGCACAAATCTTGTACATTTGAACCTCCGGAACAAGGCATGATGAGGCAGAATCCTATCACATTGATAGGAGTAAAGATATTTGCATCTATATCATTGGACGACGTTGGCAGTTCTGGATGATCCGGCTTATGATTCGACCTGAATCCAAAGAGAGTCGGTTTGGGCAAATGCTGCCGCCCAAAACATGCGCATTTGGACCTCCTGGAAAAGGTATGATGAGGCAGAATCCTGTCAAATTAATAGGAGTAAAGATATTTGCATCTATATCATTGGTCAACATCGGCAATTCTGGATGGTCCGGCTTATGGTTCGACATAAGTCCAAAGAATGTCGCTTTGGACAAGTGGTACCGCAACAAATCGTGTACATTTGGACCCCCTGGACAAGATACGATGACGCAGAATCCTGTCAAATTGATAGGAGTGAAGATGTTTGCATCTATATCATTGGACGACATTGGCAATTCTGGATGCTCGGCATATGATTCGACCTGAGTTCAAAGGGTTTCGCTTTGGACAAGTGCTACCGCAACAAATCTTGAACATTTGGACCCCCTGAACAAGATACGATGAGACAGAATCCTGTCATATTGATAGGAGTAAAGATATTTGCATCGATATCATTGCGCGACATTGGCAATCCCGGGATCCGGCTTATGATTCGACCTGAATCCAAAGAGAGTCGGTCTGGACAAGTGCTACCGCACAAATCTTGTACATTTTCACCGCGTGTACGAGGTATGGTGAGGCAGAATCTTATCACGTTGATAGGAGTAAAGATATTTGCATCTATATCACCGGACGACATTGGCAATTCTGGATGCTCCGGCATATGATTCGACCGGGGGCCAGAGAGAGTCGCTTTGGACACGTGCTACCGCACAAATCGTGTACATTTGAACCTCCGGAACAAGGTATGATGAGGCAGAATCCTATCACATTGATAGGAGTAACGATTTTTGCATCTATACCATAGGACGACATTGGCAATTCTGGATGATCGGCATATGATTCGACCTGAGTCAAAGAGATTGGCTTTTGTCAAGTGCTACCGCACATATCTTGTACTTTTGGACACCCTGGACAATATACGATGAAGCAGAATCCTATCAAATTGATAGGAGTAAAGATATTTGCATCTATATCATTGGTCGACATTGGCAATTTTGGATGCTCCGGCTTATGATTCGTCCTGAATCCAAAGAGAGTCGGTTTGGGCAAATGCTGCCGCCCAAAACATGTGCATTTGGACCTCCTGGAAAAGGTATGATGAGGCAGAATCCTGTCACATTGATAGGAGTGAAGATATTTGCATCTATATCATTGGACGAAATTGGCAATTCTGGATGCCCCGTCTTATGATTCGACCTGAGTCCAAAGAGAGTCGCTTTGGACAAGGGCTACCGCACAAATCTTGTACATTTGGACCCCCTGGTCAAGATACGATGAGGCAGAATCCTGTCAAATTGGTAACAGTAAAGATATTTGCATCTATATCATTGGACGACATTGGCAATTCTGGATGCTCTCGCTTATGATTCGAACTGAGTCCAAAGAGAGTCGCTTCGGACAAGTGGTACCGCACAAATCTTGTACATTTGAACCTCCGGAACAAGGCATGATGAGGCAGAATCCTATCACATTGATAGGAGTAAAGATATTTGCATCTATATCATTGGACGACATTGGCAATTCTGGATGATCCGGCTTATGATTCGACCTGAATCCAAAGAGAGTCGGTTTGGGCAAATGCTGCCGCCCAAAACATGCGCATTTGGACCTCCTGGAAAAGGTATGATGAGGCAGAATCCTGTCAAATTAATAGGAGTAAAGATATTTGCATCTATATCATTGGTCAACATCGGCAATTCTGGATGGTCCGGCTTATGGTTCGACATAAGTCCAAAGAATGTCGCTTTGGACAAGTGGTACCGCAACAAATCGTGTACATTTGGACCCCCTGGACAAGATACGATGAGGCAGAATCCTGTCAAATTGATAGGAGTGAAGATGTTTGCATCTATATCATTGGACGACATTGGCAATTCTGGATGCTCGGCATATGATTCGACCTGAGTTCAAAGGGTTTCGCTTTGGACATGTGCTACCGCAACAAATCTTGAACATTTGGACCCCCTGAACAAGATACGATGAGACAGAATCCTGTCATATTGATAGGAGTAAAGATATTTGCATCGATATCATTGCGCGACATTGGCAATCCCGGGATCCGGCTTATGATTCGACCTGAATCCAAAGAGAGTCGGTCTGGACAAGTGCTACCGCACAAATCTTGTACATTTTCACCGCCTGTACGAGGTATGGTGAGGCAGAATCTTATCACGTTGATAGGAGTAAAGATATTTGCATCTATATCACCGGACGACATTGGCAATTCTGGATGCTCCGGCATATGATTCGACCGGGGGCCAGAGAGAGTCGCTTTGGACACGTGCTACCGCACAAATCGTGTACATTTGAACCTCCGGAACAAGGTATGATGAGGCAGAATCCTATCACATTGATAGGAGTAACGATTTTTGCATCTATACCATAGGACGACATTGGCAATTCTGGATGATCGGCATATGATTCGACCTGAGTCAAAGAGATTGGCTTTTGTCAAGTGCTACCGCACATATCTTGTACTTTTGGACACCCTGGACAATATACGATGAAGCAGAATCCTGTCAAATTGATAGGAGTAAAGATATTTGCATCTATATCATTGGTCGACATTGGCAATTTTGGATGCTCCGGCTTATGATTCGACCTGAATCCAAAGAGAGTCGGTTTGGGCAAATGCTGCCGCCCAAAACATGTGCATTTGGACCTCCTGGAAAAGGTATGATGAGGCAGAATCCTGTCACATTGATAGGAGTGAAGATATTTGCATCTATATCATTGGACGACATTGGCAATCCTGGGGATCCGTCTTATAATTAGAACTGAATCCAAAGATAGTCGATCTGGACAAGTGATACCGCACAAATCTGGTACATTTGAACCTCCTGGACCAGATACGATGAGGCAGAATCCTATCAAATTGATAGGAGTAAAGATATTTGCATCTATATCATTGGACGAAATTGGCAATTCTGGATGCCCCGTCTTATGATTCGACCTGAGTCCAAAGAGAGTCGCTTTGGACAAGGGCTACCGCACAAATCTTGTACATTTGGACCCCCTGGTCAAGATACGATGAGGCAGAATCCTGTCAAATTGGTAACAGTAAAGATATTTGCATCTATATCATTGGACGACATTGGCAATTCTGGATGCTCTCGCTTATGATTCGAACTGAGTCCAAAGAGAGTCGCTTCGGACAAGTGGTACCGCACAAATCTTGTACATTTGAACCTCCGGAACAAGGCATGATGAGGCAGAATCCTATCATATTGATAGGAGTAAAGATATTTGCATCTATATCATTGGACGACATTGGCAATTCTGGATGATCCGGCTTATGATTCGACCTGAATCCAAAGAGAGTCGGTTTGGGCAAATGCTGCCGCCCAAAACATGCGCATTTGGACCTCCTGGAAAAGGTATGATGAGGCAGAATCCTGTCAAATTAATAGGAGTAAAGATATTTGCATCTATATCATTGGTCAACATCGGCAATTCTGGATGGTCCGGCTTATGGTTCGACATAAGTCCAAAGAGAGTCGGTTTGGGCAAATGCTGCCGCCCAAAACATATGCATTTGGACCTCCTGGAAAAGGTATGATGAGGCAGAATCCTGTCACATTGATAGGAGTGAAGATATTTGCATCTATATCATTGGACGACATTGGCCAATTCTGGATGCCCGGCTTATGATTCGGCCTGAGACCAAAGAGAGTCGGTTTGGACAAGTGCTTCCACCAAATCTTGTACATTTGGACCCCCTGGACAAGACACGATAAGGCAGAATCCCGGCAAATTGATAGGAGTGAAGATATTTGCTTCTATATCATTGGACGACATTGGCCAATTCTGGAGGCTCGGCTTGTGATTCAACCTGAGTCCAAAGAGAGTCGCTTTGGACAAATGCTGCTGCCCAAATCATGTCCATTTGAACCACCTGGACAAGGTATGGTGAGGCAGAATCTTGGCAAATTGATAGGAGTGAAGATATTTGCACCTATATCATTGGACGGCATTGGCAATTCTTGATGCTTCGGCTTATGGATCGACCTGAGTCCAAAGAGTTTCGCTTTGGACAAGTGCTACCGCACAAATCTTGTACATTTGCACCTCCTGTACGAGGTATGATGAGGCAGAATCCTATCACATTTATAGGAGTAAAGATATTTGCATCTATACCATAGGACGACATTGGCAATTCTGGATGATCGGCATATGATTCGACCTGAGCCAAAGAGGTTGGCTTTTGCCTAGTGCTAGTGCACAAATCTTGTACACTTGATCCTCCTAGACAAGACACGATGAGCCAGAATCCTGTCAAATTGATAGGAGTGAAGATATTTGCATCTGTATCATTGGACGAAATGGCAATTCTGGATGCTTCGGCATATGAATCGACC
The DNA here is from genome assembly GCA_963942575.1 of Priocnemis perturbator. Taxonomy (NCBI): domain Eukaryota; kingdom Metazoa; phylum Arthropoda; class Insecta; order Hymenoptera; family Pompilidae; genus Priocnemis; species Priocnemis perturbator. Next base: position 13,168 of record CAWWDK010000335.1, on the reverse strand, counting down.
TGAGTCCAAAGAGATTCGCTTTTGTGAAGTGCTAACGCACAAATCTTGTACATTTTGACGTACTGTACAAGGTATGATGAGGCAGAATCCTGTCAAATTGATAGCAGTAAAGATATTTGCATCTATATCATTGGACGACATTGGCAATTCTGGATGCTCCGGCTTAAGATTCGACCTGAGTCCAAAGAGAGTCGCTTTGCACAAATGCTTCCGCCCAAATCTTGTCCATTTGGACCTCCTGGACAAGGTATAATGGGGCAGAATCCTGTCATATCGATAGGAGTGAAGATATTTGCCCCAATATCATTGGACGACATTGGCAATCCTGGGGATCCGTCTTATAATTAGACCTGAATGCAAAGAGAGTCGGCCTGGACAAGTGCTACCGCACAAATCTTTTACATTTGAACTTCCTGGACAAAATACGATGAAGCAGAATCCTGTCAAATTGATAGGAGTAAAGATATTTGCATCTATATCATTGGTCGACATTGGCAATTCTGGATGCTCCGGCTTATGATTCGACCTGAATCCAAAGAGAGTCGGTTTGGGCAAATGCTGCCGCCCAAAACATGTGCATTTGGACCTCCTGGAAAAGGTATGATGAGGCAGAATCCTGTCACATTGATAGGAGTGAAGATATTTGCACCTATATCATTGGACGGCATTGGCAATTCTTGATGCTTCGGCTTATGGATCGACCTGAGTCCAAAGAGTTTCGCTTTGGACAAGTGCTACCGCACAAATCTTGTACATTTTCACCGCCTGTACGAGGTATGGTGAGGCAGAATCTTATCACATTGATAGGAGTAAAGATACTTGCATCTATATCACTGGACGACATTGGCAATTCTGGATGCTCCGGCATATGATTCGACCGGGGGCCAAAGAGAGTCGCTTTGGACACGTGCTACCGCACAAATCGTGCACATTTGAACCTCCGGAACAAGGTATGATGAGGCAGAATCCTATCACATTGATAGGAGTAACGATTTTTGCATCTATACCATAGGACGACATTGGCAATTCTGGATGCTCCGGCTTATGATTCGACCTGAATCCAAAAAGAGTCGGTTTGGGCAAATGCTGCCGCCCAAAACATGTGCATTTGGACCTCCTGGAAAAGGTATGATGAGGCAGAATCCTGTCACATTGATAGGAGTGAAGATATTTGCATCTATATCATTGGACGACATTGGCTATCCTGGGGATCCGTCTTATAATTAGACCTGAATCCAAAGATAGTCGATCTGGACAAGTGATACCGCACAAATCTGGTACATTTGAACCTCCTGGACCAGATACGATGAGGCAGAATCCTATCAAATTGATAGGATCTATATCAATGGACGACGTTGGCAATTCTGAATGCTTCGGCATATGGACCAATCTGAGTCCAAAGAGATCCGCTTTAGTCAAGTGCTACCGCACAAATCTTGTACATTTGAACCTCCTGGAAAAGGTATGGTGAACCAGAAGCCTGTCACATTGATTGTAGTAAAGATATTTGCATCAATATTATTGGGTGACATTGTCAATCCTGGGGATCTGGCTTATGATTCGACCTGAATCCAAAGACAGTCGGCCTGGACAAGTGCTACCGCACAAATATTGTAAATTTGATCTTCCTGGACAAGATACGATGAGGCAGAATCCTGCCAAATTGATAGGAGTCAGGATATTTGCATCTATATCAATGGACGACGTTGGCAATTCTGGATGCTCAAGCATATGATTCGACCTGAGTCCAAGGAGAGTCGCTTTGGACAAGTGCTACCGCAACAAATCTTGTACATTTGGACCCCCTGAACAAGATACGATGAGGCAGGATCCTGTCAAATTCATAGGAGTAAAGATATTTTTCCATCTATATCATAGGACGACATTTGCAACTTTGGATGCTTCGGCATATGGATCGACCTGAGTCCAAAGGGATTCGCTTTTGTCACGTGCTACCCCAAAAATCTTGTACATTTGGACCTCCTGGGCAAGGTATGATGAGGCAGGATCCTATCACGTTGATAGGAGTATTGATATTTGCATCTATATCGTTGGACGACATTAGCATTTTTGGATGCTTCGGCTAATGGATCGACCTGAGTTGAAAGAGAATCGTTTTGCATAAGTGCTTCGGGACAAGTCTTGTACAGTTGATCCTCCTGGACAAGATACGATGAGGCAGAATGCTGTCAAATTGATAGGAGTAATGATATTTGCATCTATATCGTTGCACGACATTGGCAATTCAGGATGCTTCGGCTTATGGATCGACCTGAGTCCAAAGGGATTGGCTTTTGTCAAGTGCTACCGCACAAATCTTGTACATTTGGACCCCCTGGACAATATAGGATGAAGCAGAATCCTGTCAAAATGATAGGAGTAAAGATATTTGCATCTATATCATTGGTCGACATTGGCAATTCTGGATGCTCCGGCTTAAGATTCGACCTGAATCCAGAGAGAGTCGGTTTGGACAAATGCTACCGCAACAAATCGTGTACATTTGAACCCCCTGGACAAGATACGATGAAGCAGAATCCTGTCAAATTGATAGCAGTAAAGATATTTGCATCCATACCATTGCACGACATTGGCAATTCTTGATGCTTCGGCTTATGGATCGACCTAAGTCCAAAGAGTTTCGCTTTGGACAAGTGCTACCGCACAAATCTTGTACATTTGCACCTCCTGTACGAGGTATGGTGAGGCAGAATCTTATCACATTGTTCGGAGTAAAGATATTTGCATCTATATCACTGGACGACATTGGCAATTCTGGATGCTCCGGCATATGATTCGACCGGGGGCCAAAGAGAGTCGCTTTGGACACGTGCTACCGCACAAATCTTGTACATTTGCACCTCCTGTACGAGGTATGGTGAGGCAGAATCCTGTCAAACTGATAGGAGTAAAGATGTTTGCATCTATATCATTGGGCTACATTGGCAATTCTGGATGCCCCGGCTTATGATTCGACCTGAATCCAAAGAGAGTCGGTTTGGGCAAATGCTGCCGCCCAAAACATGTACATTTGGACCCCCTGGACAAGATACGATGAGGCAGCATCCTGTCAAATTGATAGGAGTAAAGATATTTGCATCTATATCATTGGACGACATTGGCAATTCTGGATGCTCCGGCTTATGATTCGACCTGAATCCAAAGAGAGTCGGTTTGGGCTAATGCTGCCGCCCAAAACATGTGCATTTGGACCTCCTGGAAAAGGTATGATGAGGCAGGATCCTATCACAATCACAGGAGTGATTATATTTGCATCTGTATCATTGGACGACATGGCAATTCTGAATGCCCCGTCTTATGATTCGACCTGAGTCCAAAGAGAGTCCCTTTGGACAAGGGCTACCGCACAAATCTTGTACATTTTGACCTATTGGACAAGATATGATGGGGCAGAGTCCTGTCAAATTGATAGCAGTAAAGATATTTGCATCTATATCATTGGACGACATTGGTTAATTCTGGATGCCCCGCCTTATGATTCGACCTGAGTCCAAAGAGAGCCGCTTTGGACAAGGGCTACCGCTCAAATCTTGTACATTTGAACCTCCGGAACAAGGTATGATGAGGCAGAATCCTGTCAAATTGATAGCAGTAAATATATTTGCATCTATATCATTGGACGACATTGGCAATTCTGGATGCTCTGGCTTATGATTCGACCTGAGTCCAAAGAGAGTCGCTTCGGACAAGTGCTACCGCAACAAGTCTTGTACATTTGGACCTCCTGTACAAGGTATGATGAGGAAGAATCCTATCACATTCATAGGAGTGATGATATTTGCATCTGTATCATTGGACGACATTGGCAATTCTGGATGCCCCGTCATATGATTCGACCTGAGTCCAAAGAGAGTCGCTTTGGACAAGGGCCACCGCACAAGTCTTGTACATTTGAACCTCCGGAACAAGGTATGATGAGGCAGAATCCTGTCACGATGATAGGAGTGATGATATTTGCATTTGTATCATTGGACGACATTGGCAATTCTGGATGCCCCGTCTAATGATTCGACCTGAGTCCAAAGAGAGTCGCTTTGGACAAGACCTACCGCACAAATCTTGTACATTTGGACCCCCTGGTCAAGATACGATGAGGCAGAATCCTGTCAAATTGGTAACAGTAAAGATATTTGCATCTATATCATTGGACGACATTGGCAATTCTGGATGCTCTCGCTTATGATTCGAACTGAGTCCAAAGAGAGTCGCTTCGGACAAGTGGTACCGCACAAATCTTGTACATTTGAACCTCCGGAACAAGGCATGATGAGGCAGAATCCTATCACATTGATAGGAGTAAAGATATTTGCATCTATATCATTGGACGACATTGGCAATTCTGGATGATCCGGCTTATGATTCGACCTGAATCCAAAGAGAGTCGGTTTGGGCAAATGCTGCCGCCCAAAACATGCGCATTTGGACCTCCTGGAAAAGGTATGATGAGGCAGAATCCTGTCAAATTAATAGGAGTAAAGATATTTGCATCTATATCATTGGTCAACATCGGCAATTCTGGATGGTCCGGCTTATGGTTCGACATAAGTCCAAAGAATGTCGCTTTGGACAAGTGGTACCGCAACAAATCGTGTACATTTGGACCCCCTGGACAAGATACGATGAGGCAGAATCCTGTCAAATTGATAGGTGTGAAGATGTTTGCATCTATATCATTGGACGACATTGGCAATTCTGGATGCTCGGCATATGATTCGACCTGAGTTCAAAGGGTTTCGCTTTGGACAAGTGCTACCGCAACAAATCTTGAACATTTGGACCCCCTGAACAAGATACGATGAGACAGAATCCTGTCATATTGATAGGAGTAAAGATATTTGCATCGATATCATTGCGCGACATTGGCAATCCCGGGATCCGGCTTATGATTCGACCTGAATCCAAAGAAAGTCGGTCTGGACTAGTGCTACCGCACAAATCCTGTACATTTGAATCTCCTGGACAAGGTATGATAAGGTAGAATCCTGTCACATTGATGGGAGTGAAGATATTTGCACCAATATCATTGGACGACATTGGCAATCCTGGGGATCCGTCTTATAATTAGACCTGAATCCAAAGATAGTCGATCTGGACAAGTGATACCGCACAAATCTGGTACATTTGAACCTCCTGGACAAGATACGATGAGGCAGAATGCTGTCAAATTGATAGGAGTAAAGATATTTGCATCTATATCGTTGGACGACATTGGCAATTTTGGATGCTTCGGCATTTGGATCGACCTGAGTCCAAAGGGATTGGCTTTTGTCAAGTGCTACCGCACAAATCTTGTACATTTGGACCCCCGGGACAATATACGATGAAGCAGAATCCTGTCAAATTGATAGGAGTAAAGATATATGCATCTATATCATTGGTCGACATTGGCAAATCTGGATGCTGCGACATATGATTTGACCTGAATCCAAAGAGAGTCGGCTTGGACAAGTGCTACCGCACAAACTTGTACATTTGGACCTCGTGGACAAGATATGATGAGGGAGAATCCTGGCAAATTGATAGGAGTAAAGATATTTGCATCTATATCATTGGACGACATTGGCCAATTCTGGATGCCCGGCTTATGATTCGGCCTGAGTCCAAAGAGAGTCGGTTTGGACAAGTGCTACCGCACAAATCTTGTCCATTTGCACCTCCTGTACGAGGTATGGTGAGGCAGAATCTTATCACATTGATAGGAGTAAAGATATTTGCATCTATATCACTGGACGATATTGGCAATTCTGGATGCTCCGGCATATGATTCGACCGGGGGCCAAAGAGAGTCGCTTTGGACACGTGCTACCGCACAAATCGTGTACATTTGAACCTCCGGAACAAGGTATGATGAGGCAGGATCCTATCACGTTGATAGGAGTATTGATATTTGCATCTATATCGTTGGACGACATTAGCATTTTTTGATGCTTCGGCTAATGGATCGACCTGAGTTGAAAGAGAATCGTTTTGCATAAGTGCTTCGGGACAAATCTTGTACATTTGGACCTCCTGGACAAGATACGGTGAGGCAGAATCCAGTCAAATTGATAGGAGTAAAGATATTTGCATCTATCTCGTTGGACGACATTGGCAATTCTGGATGCTTCGGCTTATGGATCGACCTGAGTCCAAAGAGTTTCGCTTTGGACAAGTGCCACCGCAACAACTCTTGTACATTTGGACTCCCTGGACAAGATTCGATGAGGCAGAATCCTGTCAAATTAATAGGAGTAAAGATATTTGCATCTATATCATTGGACGACATTGGCAATTCTGGATGATCCGGCTTATGATTCGACCTGAATCCAAAGAGAGTCGGTTTGGGAAAATGCTGCCGCCCAAAACATGCGCATTTGGACCTCCTGGAAAAGGTATGATGAGGCAGAATCCTGTCAAATTAATAGGAGTAAAGATATTTGCATCTATATCATTGGTCAACATCGGCAATTCTGGATGGTCCGGCTTATGGTTCGACATAAGTCCAAAGAATGTCGCTTTGGACAAGTGGTACCGCAACAAATCGTGTACATTTGGACCCCCTGGACAAGATACGATGAGGCAGAATCCTGTCAAATTGATAGGAGTGAAGATGTTTGCATCTATATCAATGGACGACATTGGCAATTCTGGATGCTCGGCATATGATTCGACCTGAGTTCAAAGGGTTTCGCTTTGGACAAGTGCTACCGCAACAAATCTTGAACATTTGGACCCCCTGAACAAGATACGATGAGACAGAATCCTGTCATATTGATAGGAGTAAAGATATTTGCATCGATATCATTGCGCGACATTGGCAATCCCGGGATCCGGCTTATGATTCGACCTGAATCCAAAGAAAGTCGGTCTGGACTAGTGCTACCGCACAAATCCTGTACATTTGAATCTCCTGGACAAGGTATGATAAGGTAGAATCCTGTCACATTGATGGGAGTGAAGATATTTGCACCAATATCATTGGACGACATTGGCAATCCTGGGGATCCGTCTTATAATTAGACCTGAATCCAAAGATAGTCGATCTGGACAAGTGATACCGCACAAATCTGGTACATTTGAACCTCCTGGACAAGATACGATGAGGCAGAATGCTGTCAAATTGATAGGAGTAAAGATATTTGCATCTATATCGTTGGACGACATTGGCAATTTTGGATGCTTCGGCTTATGGATCGACCTGAGTCCAAAGGGATTGGCTTTTGTCAAGTGCTACCGCACAAATCTTGTACATTTGGACCCCCGGGACAATATACGATGAAGCAGAATCCTGTCAAATTGATAGGAGTAAAGATATATGCATCTATATCATTGGTCGACATTGGCAATTCTGGATGCTGCGACATATGATTTGACCTGAATCCAAAGAGAGTCGGCTTGGACAAGTGCTACCGCACAAACTTGTACATTTGGACCTCGTGGACAAGATATGATGAGGGAGAATCCTGGCAAATTGATAGGAGTAAAGATATTTGCATCTATATCATTGGACGACATTGGCCAATTCTGGATGCCCGGCTTATGATTCGGCCTGAGTCCAAAGAGAGTCGGTTTGGACAAGTGCTACCGCACAAATCTTGTCCATTTGCACCTCCTGTACGAGGTATGGTGAGGCAGAATCTTATCACATTGATAGGAGTAAAGATATTTGCATCTATATCACTGGACGATATTGGCAATTCTGGATGCTCCGGCATATGATTCGACCGGGGGCCAAAGAGAGTCGCTTTGGACACGTGCTACCGCACAAATCGTGTACATTTGAACCTCCGGAACAAGGTATGATGAGGCAGGATCCTATCACGTTGATAGGAGTATTGATATTTGCATCTATATCGTTGGACGACATTAGCATTTTTTGATGCTTCGGCTAATGGATCGACCTGAGTTGAAAGAGAATCGTTTTGCATAAGTGCTTCGGGACAAATCTTGTACATTTGGACCTCCTGGACAAGATACGGTGAGGCAGAATCCAGTCAAATTGATAGGAGTAAAGATATTTGCATCTATCTCGTTGGACGACATTGGCAATTCTGGATGCTTCGGCTTATGGATCGACCTGAATCCAAAGAGAGTCGGTTTGGGCAAATGCTGCCGCCCAAAACATGTGCATTTGGACCTCCTGGAAAAGGTATGATGAGGCAGGATCCTATCACAATCACAGGAGTGATTATATTTGCATCTGTATCATTGGACGACATGGCAATTCTGAATGCCCCGTCTTATGATTCGACCTGAGTCCAAAGAGAGTCGCTTCGGACAAGTGCTACCGCAACAAGTCTTGTACATTTGGACCTCCTGTACAAGGTATGATGAGGAAGAATCCTATCACATTCATAGGAGTGAAGATATTTGCATCTGTATCATTGGACGACATTGGCAATTCTGGATGCCCCGTCTTATGATTCGACCTGAGTCCAAAGAGAGTCGCTTTGGACAAGGGCTACCGCACAAGTCTTGTACATTTGAACCTCCGGAACAAGGTATGATGAGGCAGAATCCTGTCACGATGATAGGAGTGATGATATTTGCATTTGTATCATTGGACGACATTGGCAATTCTGGATGCCCCGTCTAATGATTCGACCTGAGTCCAAAGAGAGTCGCTTTGGACAAGACCTACCGCAAAATCTTGTACATTTGAACCTCCTGTACAAGGTATGATGAGGCAGAATCCTATCACGTTCATAGGAGTGATGATATTTGCATTTGTATCATTTGATGACATTGGCAATTCTGGATGCCCCGTCTTATGATTCGTCCTGAGTCGAAAAAGAGTCGCTTTGGACAAGGGCTAGCGCACAAATATTGTACATTTGAACCTCCGGAACAAGGTATGATGAGGCAGAATCCTATCACATTAATAGGAGTAAAGATATTTGCATCTATATCATTGGACGACATTGGCAATTCTGGATGCTTCGGCATATGAATCGACCTGAGTCCAAAGAGATTCGCTTTTGTGAAGTGCTAACGCACAAATCTTGTACATTTGGACCCCCTGGTCAAGATACGATGAGGCAGAATCCTATCACATTAATAGGAGTAAAGATATTTGCATCTATATCATTGGACGACATTGGCAATTCTGGATGATCCGGCTTATGATTCGACCTGAATCCAAAGAGAGTCGGTTTGGGCAAATGCTGCCGCCCAAAACATGCGCATTTGGACCTCCTGGAAAAGGTATGATGAGGCAGAATCCTGTCAAATTAATAGGAGTAAAGATATTTGCATCTATATCATTGGTCAACATCGGCAATTCTGGATGGTCCGGCTTATGGTTCGACATAAGTCCAAAGAATGTCGCTTTGGACAAGTGGTACCGCAACAAATCGTGTACATTTGGACCCCCTGGACAAGATACGATGAGGCAGAATCCTGTCAAATTGATAGGAATGAAGATGTTTGCATCTATATCATTGGACGACATTGGCAATTCTGGATGCTCGGCATATGATTCGACCTGAGTTCAAAGAGTTTCGCTTTGGATAAGTGCTACCGCAACAAATCTTGAACATTTGGACCCCCTGAACAAGATACGATGAGGCAGAATCCTGTCACATTGATAGGAGTAAAGATATTTGCATCGATATCATTGCGCGACATTGGCAATCCCGGGATCCGGCTTATGATTCGACCTGAATCCAAAGAGAGTCGGTCTGGACTAGTGCTACCGCACAAATCCTGTACATTTGAATCTCCTGGACAAGGTATGATAAGGTAGAATCCTGTCACATTGATGGGAGTGAAGATATTTGCACCAATATCATTGGACGACATTGGCAATCCTGGGGATCCGTCTTATAATTAGACCTGAATCCAAAGATAGTCGATCTGGACAAGTGATACCGCACAAATCTGGTACATTTGAACCTCCTGGACAAGATACGATGAGGCAGAATGCTGTCAAATTGATAGGAGTAAAGATATTTGCATCTATATCGTTGGACGACATTGGCAATTTTGGATGCTTCGGCTTATGGATCGACCTGAGTCCAAAGGGATTGGCTTTTGTCAAGTGCTACCGCACAAATCTTGTACATTTGGACCCCCGGGACAATATACGATGAAGCAGAATCCTGTCAAATTGATAGGAGTAAAGATATATGCATCTATATCATTGGTCGACATTGGCAATTCTGGATGCTGCGACATATGATTTGACCTGAATCCAAAGAGAGTCGGCTTGGACAAGTGCTACCGCACAAACTTGTACATTTGGACCTCCTGGACAAGATATGATGAGGGAGAATCCTGGCAAATTGATAGGAGTAAAGATATTTGCATCTATATCATTGGACGACATTGGCCAATTCTGGATGCCCGGGCTTATGAGTCGGCCTGAGTCCAAAGAGAGTCGGTTTGGTCAACTGTTACCGCACAAATCTTGTACATTTGAACCTCCTGGAAAAGGTATGGTGAAGCAGAAGCCTGTCACATTGATTGTAGTAAAGAAATTTGCATCAATATTATTGGGTGACATTGGCAATCCTGGGGATCCGGCTTATGATTCGACCTGAATCCAAAGACAGTCGGCCTGGACAAGTGCTACCGCACAAATATTGTACATTTGAATCTCCTGGACAAGGAATGATATGGTAGAATCCTGTCACATTGATGGGAGTGAAGATATTTGCACCAATATCATTGGACGACATTGGCAATCCTGGGGATCCGTCTTATAATTAGACCTGAATCCAAAGATAGTCGATCTGTGTAAGTGATACCGCACAAATCCTGTACATTTGAATCTCCTACCGCACAAATCTTGTACATTTGGACCCCCTGGACAAGACACGATGAGGCAGAATCCCGGCAAATTGATAGGAGTGAAGATATTTGCTTCTATATCATTGGACGACATTGGCCAATTCTGGAGGCTCGGCTTATGATTCAACCTGAGTCCAAAGAGAGTCGCTTTGGACAAATGCTGCCGCCCAAATCATGTCCATTTGGACCACCTGGACAAGATATGATGAGGGAGAATCCTGGCAAATTGATAGGAGTAAAGATATTTGCATCTATATCATTGGACGGCATTGGCAATTCTTGATGCTTCGGCTTATGGATCGACCTGAGTCCAAAGAGTTTCGCTTTGGACAAGTGCTACCGCATAAATCTTGTACATTTGCACCTCCTGTACGAGGTATGATGAGGCAGAATCGTGTCACATTGATAGGAGTAAAGATATTTGCATCGATATCATTGCGCGACATTGGCAATCCTGGGATCCGGCTTATGATTCGACCTGAATCCACAGAGAGTCGGTCTGGACTAGTGCTACCGCACAAATCCTGTACATTTGAATCTCCTGGACAAGGTATGATAAGGTAGAATCCTGTCACATTGATGGGAGTGAAGATATTTGCACCAATATCATTGGACGACATTGGCAATCCTGGGGATCCGTCTTATAATTAGACCTGAATACAAAGATAGTCGATCTGTGTAAGTGATAACGCACAAATCTTGTACATTTGAACCTCATGGACAAGATAAGATGCGGCAGAATGCTGTAAAATTGATAGGCGTGAGGATATTTGCATCTATATCATTGGACGACATTGGCAATTCTGGATGCTACGGCATATGAATCGACCTGAGTCGAAAAAGAGTCGCTTTGGACAAGGGCTAGCGCACAAATATTGTACATTTGAACCTCCGGAACAAGGTATGATGAGGCAGAATCCTATCACATTAATAGGAGTAAAGATATTTGCATCTATATCATTGGACGACATTGGCAATTCTGGATGCTTCGGCATATGAATCGACCTGAGTCCAAAGAGATTCGCTTTTGTGAAGTGCTAACGCACAAATCTTGTACATTTGGACCCCCTGGTCAAGATACGATGAGGCAGAATCCTATCACATTAATAGGAGTAAAGATATTTGCATCTATATCATTGGACGACATTGGCAATTCTGGATGATCCGGCTTATGATTCGACCTGAATCCAAAGAGAGTCGGTTTGGGCAAATGCTGCCGCCCAAAACATGCGCATTTGGACCTCCTGGAAAAGGTATGATGAGGCAGAATCCTGTCAAATTAATAGGAGTAAAGATATTTGCATCTATATCATTGGTCAACATCGGCAATTCTGGATGGTCCGGCTTATGGTTCGACATAAGTCCAAAGAATGTCGCTTTGGACAAGTGGTACCGCAACAAATCGTGTACATTTGGACCCCCTGGACAAGATACGATGAGGCAGAATCCTGTCAAATTGATAGGAATGAAGATGTTTGCATCTATATCATTGGACGACATTGGCAATTCTGGATGCTCGGCATATGATTCGACCTGAGTTCAAAGAGTTTCGCTTTGGACAAGTGCTACCGCAACAAATCTTGAACATTTGGACCCCCTGAACAAGATACGATGAGGCAGAATCCTGTCACATTGATAGGAGTAAAGATATTTGCATCGATATCATTGCGCGACATTGGCAATCCCGGGATCCGGCTTATGATTCGACCTGAATCCAAAGAGAGTCGGTCTGGACTAGTGCTACCGCACAAATCCTGTACATTTGAATCTCCTGGACAAGGTATGATAAGGTAGAATCCTGTCACATTGATGGGAGTGAAGATATTTGCACCAATATCATTGGACGACATTGGCAATCCTGGGGATCCGTCTTATAATTAGACCTGAATCCAAAGATAGTCGATCTGGACAAGTGATACCGCACAAATCGTGTACATTTGGACCCCCTGGACAAGATACGATGAGGCAGAATCCTGTCAAATTGATAGGAATGAAGATATTTGCATCGATATCATTGCGCGACATTGGCAATCCTGGGATCCGGCTTATGATTCGACCTGAATCCAAAGAGAGTCGGTCTGGACTAGTGCTACCGCACAAATCTTGTACAGTTGATCCTCCTGGACAAGATACGATGAGGCAGAATCCTATCAAATTTATAGGAGTAAAGGTATTTGCATCTATATCAATGGACGACGTTGGCAATTCTGAATGCTTCGGTATATGGATCAACCTGAGTCCAAAGAGATTCACTTCTGTCAAGTGCCACCGCACAAATCCTGTACATTTGAATCTCCTGGACAAGGTGTGATAAGGTAGAATCCTGTCACATTTATGGGAGTGAAGATATTTGCACCAATATCATTGGACGACATTG